>CM024756.1:68761095-68814362 GCA_014218235.1 Colocasia esculenta
ATTATTATATTTATTGAAATACATGTTGGAGAAATGGATTATGCATGTTCACCTACTGTCTACATGATTCCTGAGGAATTAAATGCCCTAGATTTCTATACCATGTGTATGTGTGTCAGTCCATACCCTGCAAATTTGAGAATTTGTTCATATTCATATGATTACTGTAATTTGCAATGGAAATAGAAAACATGAGTAGGTTTTCAAAATTTACAGTAAATTGCAGGTTGTGAAATAAATTTGGGGAAAATTCCTATAACAATATGTATGATAGATTCAGATCTGTGAAATGTCAATTTGAGAATCCGTTATGTTCCATGAAAATTAGTATGATGGCATGCAATTGAATGTTTTAATTTCGTAAATGCAATAGGACTCAAAAAAATCTGGAAATTTTCATGTGAGGTCATAAACCTATATCAGATGTGGTTAAATTTTCAGGCTGTTTGGACAACTGTAGAATGCAATATGAAACTTCCATGCGAAAATAGTGAATAATGCATGCTAATGTGAAAATGATTTGAAATGCGCTTGCAACCTGATTATGCAACTTACTAAATGTGTAATCTCTGTCATCTGTAGTATCATACTAGGAAAAATAGAGCCATGTGTGTGAGTGAGAGAATGTAAAAGATGTGCGTGCGCCATGTGTAAAAATGTGTGTTAAAAATCGGTATGTGTTAATGTGTAAGATTGTGCCAAGGGTGACACTGCTTCCATAGAGGCCGTGGAAACGTATCATGGAAAAGTCCCATGAGAAGGTTCAATGTGTTAAGATCCTAAGGCATTAGGATGAAATCCTAAAGGTGGACAAGTACCACTGGTTAGGGTGGAGACTTGTTCTCCCGGTCTACGCAGTCCAGAGTCGTCAATGTATTGCCTAGGTGGCGTCTATGTGTAGGTGATGTGTATGTGTCCTTCTAATGGTGGTTGGACTACGTGTCACGGCACTAAAGTGTAAAATGTGAAAATGTGAAATGTGAATGTGATCATGTGTAAATTGTGTAGTGTGAATATGTGTAAATGTGAAATGTGTGAAAAGGAATATGTGAAACTAATGTATTAGATGATGAAATGGTGATCATGATGTGTTAATGTTAAACTTGTGTCAAAACAGCAACCAAATCGTAGTTATGAAAATGCTTTACATGTGTACAAATGCGTAGAAATCCATGCTAGTAGCATTTCTGCTTATGTGTAAATGTTTCCATGTTTAAGTGCCACCATGATATAGTTAATTGAGATTGTAGCTCTCATTGTGATTGGGTGTGAGTTTCTAATTCATGTCAAAACAACAAGTTAAATGGGCATAAAACGACAACATGCATGTGTAAACATGTGGAGAAAGCATGATAGGAAGTCTCATTTCATGTATGTAAGCCCACCATGTTTAATTGCTCATGTTTTGCTTAATTGGAGGTAAAACTTTATGTGATGGAATAAGTAGGAAGCATGTAATAGGACGTTTTATTTTGAAAAAAAATCTGAAATCATGAACCATGCGTTTACTTTGGTAGAATTACCATAATAGGTTGTCTCTTATGATGTCAAGCATGCTACATGTTTGTTTTGGACTTGGGATGAAAACCGGCTATGATATGTGCATGTATGATATGTGTGTGGTTATTTGCTGAGTCTTTTAGACTCATTACTTGCTTCGGCGTACAGGTTTTAGTAGGTGATACACTTGGAGGAGACCGTGGAGAGCGACTCTGAGCGCGGGAGTAGCTGACGGAGTTGTAGAGTGACTTTTGCTTCCATTGTATGCAACAAGGCATTGTAATAGAAACTATTAAGGAATTGTGGAGAAACTATGTATTTATTTTGGCACTTCTTTTATGGGATTAAGTGGACTTTAGATCTTTAAATTGGTTCATGAGTCATGTATGTTAAATGTGGATGATGAGATGAATGAAAGACATGGTTCTTTACTTCCGCTACTCTGTATATATTTGTGTGTATCTCAATCGTATGATATTTTTGAGTAATGCCCACTGTGATAACGTTCACTATACCGACGTGGGTTGGTATAACGTACCGGTATAATGAGGTCGTCACATTGACGAGGAAAGGAGTTAAGTTCGAATTGATCGTAGCTTGTGAAGAAGTTTCCAGGAGCTGAAGACTAGGTTGACTACAGCGCGATTGCTAGTATTGCCCAATGGTGTGGATCTTTCTCTATCTACACTGATGTTTTGAAGATTGGGCTTGTTGTGTTCTAATGCAGTGTGGACGTGTTGCCCAGATAGCAAGCCTAGAGCGGGGGTGAAGGATTGCTATAATTCTTTTAGAATAATTCATGTGAGTAAAAAACGCTTGACAGAAAACACTAAGTTCAATAGTTAGAGTAGTGTAAATAAAAACAAAGAAAGCAATCGCACAAACAACAAGAAATTTATCCTGGGTTCGGATCTCCTATCCCAAGGAGTCCTCGTCCAGTCCCCAAGCAACAACTTGGGATTTCAATAAACAAGGGTACAGTCCCCCTTAAGGACACTTACACATCCCGCCACATCTGGCCTTCTCTCCATTACCAGAAGAGGAACTAAACCACCTGATCCAACAGGTCTTCTCTTCACACCGAAGAGGATCACTAAAAAAGAATGAGTAAAAGAGGAAGGCCTAAGACTAAGCTTATGCACATTGCTTGGTCTGGGGGAAAAATCTGAGAAACAAATATATCAATAATAGACTCTCTCTCAGATCTTCTCAAGCTCTCAAAGGCTAGGCAACTTGCTGGGGAGAGCTAAGAGCTACGGAAGGTTTGAATGGATGAGCTATCTCTTCTGATCTTCTAGGTGACTCGGATCTTCAAGCTTTCAAATGTTATTCTCATAGAGACGAGGGCACTCTGCATGGAGTCCACCAGTCTTCTATTTATCTTCTTTGAAATAATTTGACCGTTGAATTATCCAATGAATTATCTGTTGTATCTCATCTTCATGCACATTGGGATGTCTGGTCTCAAGTAAAGAGCAAGTGAGCCTGTAGCCATTAATGCTCAGATAGCACACACACACTCATAAGGAAAGATTGTCTGAATCTTCTATCCTCTTCTCAGGTTGACAGGTCCATCTTTGAGACGTGCGTTTCTACTGGAAATCCCTCACACAACAAATGTTGACACATAGATAACTTATCTTTGTCTAAACTATCTGTCAACATTAGTAGCGTGTTGTATGAAGATACACCTAAAAGGAAATGCCATTATGTCATCATATAAAGCATGACTTATGTAATACAAGTGAGTAAGAAAAGATACATCGTGCAGAGATTGTTCCATCATAATAAATGTCAAAGACTACATGATACAACATGATACGCAGGAAGATTTGAAACACACAGAGGATTTGAAAATGTATTTGAATATCATGTGGAATGATTCTAAATGAATTTTAAATAAGAATCTTCAATGGCTATCTGAAACATAATCTTAATAGAGAGTTGATGTACGGTGATAGTCTGTGTACAAAGAGAGTTGATGTTGATTTGAAATCGATGATACAATCATAAATAGTGTAAGAAGAATGTAATCCATTGAAACCAAATCGATGTGAACATAATTGATGTTGAAATGTAATGAAATCGATGTGCAATGAAATCGTGTTTGAAACGAAGTCTTAGTTCAAGTAAAGTCGTTATTTCACATGAAGTCGTTCTTCTACTAAAATCGTTGTTTAAGTGAAGTCATTGTAGAGATGAATCATTGTTTCATATGAAGTCGATGTTTGAGTGAAATCATTGTAGACATGAAGTTGTTGTTCTACCGAAATCGATGTTTAAGTAAAGTGAAGTCGATGAAGCAACCAAATCATTGTTTAAGTGGGATGAAATTGTTGTAGCAATCAAATCGTTATTTAAGTAAGCGAAATCGTTGTTGCAATGAAATCGATGTTGAAGCTATTAAGTCGTTGCAGCAACCAAGTAGATGTTCAAGTGAAACTTTAAGACCCTCGAATTTATTACATTATGTTTGTTTAACTTTGTGCATAATAAAGTATTTAATACTCATGTGCATATGTATGTATATATCTTATTTCTGTGGATATACAAAATTAGCTAATTTTGTACATATTGTACTTATTTATTTCATGCATATTGTATGTAACTAGGTGGTTTACTTATGTATATATATATATATGTTTATCTTGTTTGCATATGATATCTATCTATTTTCTGTACCGATTAAGTTGTTTATAATGTATAATATAGCTATTTTGATGTATTTTGTGTTCTGGCTGAAATGACAGTTAACGTCAACATAACTTGACGTTGATTGCATGTTGACGGAATCATTTGTGTCGTTGGACTGCATGGCCAGGTGAGGTTGACGTCTAGATCGATGGACGCTGACTCTCTATGAACGACAACAATGTGGCCGTTTACTTCCGCGTTTTGCGTGATTTTAGATCTGGAATTGTAGCATTTTCTTTGGGTCTGGTTTAGGAAACCTAGCTCTAATGGTAGGAGACCTAACCTAATGCGTGCCCCGACCCCCTAGTCTATAAAAACCTAGTGATTTTGGCCGAGATAAGTCTTTGGCTTTTGAGAAACCCTAGGGCTTTTTGTGAGAAAAGTTGTTCTTTGACGTGTTTGATCCGGCTATTGGAGAGTCTTCTGGTGATCTGCATCGACTGGGAGATAGTCCAATCATAGAGGAAGCTTCCCCGACTCCGGTGTGCGGCCTACATCGACACAAAGACCGGATTCAGGAGGAGATTTGAGCAACTTCTTGGCTTGGCCAAGGAGAGCTTCAGAGACCTAATAACCCTTTGTAGAATTTTTATAAGGCAAGTGATCTTGAGATATCATCCCTGCCCATGTCCCTTAGGTCTTAGGCATTTTGTGGACTTTTATGTGAGTCCTGGAACCCCCAATTCTCCAGTTTATGTGCGCTCTATCTGTGTTTTCTGCAGACAGGAGGTTGGTGGCCACTTGTGTGCCGCCAAGTTCTTGTGTTAGCGGCAACATCGTGTGTTGTTAACCCCTGTTGGCGGCAACCCTCTGCCGCCAAGTTCTTCAAGTTTTACAGAATGGCTAATTTGATCTTCATGGCATATTCGTCAGAATTATGGTGTATATGCTTGCTGTAAAAATTTATATATGATCAAGTACAGTCTCATGAGGATGTTTCAAATTTCTGTACACAATGTTAATTATTAAAAATTATGTATTAATAAGATAAGCATGATTTACCTATGTTTAATCCTGAATAATTAGATTGTGCATGATTAAGGTTTCAAAAATTTTATATGATCATATGATTACTGTATTCAGGTTTTAAATTGATAGGTATGACTGTTTGATGTGAACCATGTGTTATGTATCTCTTAATAAATATGCCTGAAATCTGTCTTAATTATTAAAATAGATTACTATTATGAAAAATCTGAAAAATCAGCATGGGACATGTTACCTGTTTAGAGCATGTGATAAAATTTCGTCCTATTTTGATAACAGTGGATACTACTATTAGTTTAAAATGGGAAATTGATCATGATAAGCTCGTTATGTTTAATTGTGTGAAATTCAAGGATTATTAGCATGATTAGGATTTTTTGTTATAATTTAATTATCACTGTGAACAGAAGCATCATGTACTGTAAAACTGAACCATGTGTAATTATGTTAAAGTGCATATAAATGAGTTAAAATGTGTGTGTAAATGAATGAAACATGTGATTATGTGATAATGTGTAAAAATTGGCTGATATTGACACTACTACCATAGATGTCTGAGAGTCATATTGTAGTAAAGTCCCTATGGGAAGGCTCATTGTATAAGTGATATCCTAAGAGTATTAGGATGAAATCCTGGAGGTGGACAACTACCACTGGATAGGGTGGAGAGGGCTTCTCCCGGTCTGCGCAGTTTACCAAGATTCGTCACTAGTTTGCCTAGGTGGTGAGTGTGTGTTAAGTGAAGTGTTATGTGCTATGTGATATGAGTGTGTGTGTTCCTCTAGATGGTAGTTAGGACTATGTGTCACGGAGACGTAAGTATAAAAAGTGTAAAATGTGAATAACGTGTAAAGTGACATGTGAATATGGCACGTGGTAAGTGCAAGTGATGTGATAACTAAATGTGCAAGTGAAAACTATGTGAAAAATGTGTGAAATCATGTGTATATGAAAGATAATGTAAATGAGAGAGTAAATGCATATGAAAACCAAGGTAAAAGAAATGCATATGTTCTGTTATACATGTGTTAATATAATTTTAATTAATTTTGATATCATGTTAGTATCATGTTGTATAGTTTAATAAAATCCATGTATAGTGTTATGTGAATATGTGTAATATGAAACTGAATGTGTGTTAGTGTAGTATGAATGTGTTAGCATGTGAAAGGATGTAAATTTGTGTGAAGGTGATTTATTCATATTAAAACAACAAGCTAAATGTGTGAAAAGTGATATAATTGCATGTGAAAATGATTAGATATCATGCTAGGAGTGTTAATTACCATGTACACATTTCCATGATTTAAATTTGTATAATTGTGCATGATTTGAATAAGTATGAGACCATGAATCATGTTATCTACATTGTATGTAGAAAGAATGCTATAGGTCATTCATGATATTAATTATATAAGAATATGATAGATATGAATTATGATTTGCAATATGAATCGAGTTAATTAGCATGTACAGAAAACATGTATAGTTATGTTTATTTGTAAAGTGATATAAAGCATGTGTCGTGTTTTCGTTTATTGTTTAAAAGATAGCATGTGTTCCTCATTGTTTATTAGATTAGTATGTGTGTGATATGTGTAAGGTTGTATCCTTAGATTGCTTGTTGGGTCTTTTAGAATCATACTTGCTTCGGCGTACATGTGAGACAGGTGTCCACGTACTTGAGGAGACATAGTGAGGAGCGACATCGAGCGAGAGGAATAGCTGCTTGTGGAGTTTACTAAATAGTTGTTTTATTTCATAGTATGTAATAATGTTATTCATATGGACAATGTATTTTTTTGGAATTGCATTAAGTGGACTTTTGTCATTTACATTTGTTATATAGACTATGGAATGATGTGATGATGATGGAATAAGATGAGTATTTCATTTTTTTCCGTTGTACTCATTGTTATTCATGTACATATCAACCTATCATTTAGTGTTGGGTTAATATCTTACTGTAATGACGCCCTTTGTACCGACGGGGATCGGTATAATCATACCGGTATAAAGAGGTCGTTACAGAAATGAAATCGATGTGTTTATGAAGTCGTTGTAGCGACAAAGTCGATGTTTAAGTGAAACGAAATCGATGTTTCTATAAAGTCGTTGTAGCGATGAAGTCGACGTTTTTCTAAGAGAGTCATTGTTTAAGTGAAGTCGATGTAAAACTGAAATCAATGTTCATCTGATGAAATCGTTGTTCTATCAAAGAAGTCGATGTGTACTTAGACAAAACATATGCATTGAACTTCAGATAGCAGGTGTGTAGACAACTTACAGATTTTGCTTGAATTACTGCCTGTGGATAAACTTCAGAAAATGTTGTTAGAAAAATTATTTTCAAGGTTGTTATCACAAAAAATACATATAATTAATAATAAATTGCATGAGATGGACTGATCATCAATCTCCCCTTTTTGGTGATGACTAAACATAGAGAGTGCATATATAAAAAGAATGAATAAATTTGCAGAAAAATTTTAGATATGTATTCAGAATATTTTTCTCCCCCTTTTTGTCATTAGCAAAAAGAATTAGAAGACAGAAGATAAAATGGGAGATCGATAAAGATAAATGTAGCCAAGAAAGGGAATTTCATTTATTAGAGGGGGTAGGCATGTAGAAGGCAGGAGACAATCTAGAAGTATGGCAAGTTATAAGCGCCGAGCTTGAACTTCCTGCTCTTCAAAAAGATCCCTAAAGACACCCCAACTAATATCATAATAGGGCCCCATCTCCGAAGTAAGTCTCTTGATGTGGAGTAGTCTCTGCTCTTGTATGGAACTTGGTGTACTCCTGATTGCTGAGGATGGACATATAGAGACTTGAGGTGCCAAAGCTTGCATGCTGAAGGAATTTATCAATGGAAGAGGATAATGGAGCTTGTGATCAAGCAAGTCCTTCCGCAAGTCCATAAAGATTTTGTACCTCTCAATCCAGATAGAATAGGGATCTGAAACCAGATTTAGGAGTTGAGGTCCATGAATTTTCTAGAGAGAGAATCAACTGATTTGACTTGTGCAGGGAGGAATTCATTTGCTCAAGCTAGATGGCTACCTCAGGATAGCTTTGCACCAGTCAGTGTTGACAAATCTTTCAGACTCTGAGAGTATAGGTGCTAAGACTGGTGACTTGATGAATCCTCTTTGATATTATCTGAAGATGAATCTATGCAAGCAAGAGGAATTCCCCCTCTGAACAAATATCCTAGCCATGACTCTTACAAATCATTCAAAAATTATAGGACCCACCTCATATTTCGTATGAGAAAGTGAAGCTTGGGGAGAAAAGCAATCTTAGGCATCCTTAGTGTACCAAAGTCAACTTGAATAGGGGTGTTGATTGGATTCTCTGTGCGGAGCTGAGCTATGACTGCCCTTAATTGACCAAGTTGAACTTTGGCAGGCGGGTGACATCTGTCTTGGTACATTTGGAATTGCCTGATCAATTTGATCTCCTTCTGAATGAAGGGACCCAAGAAGATCTATGCTGGAATATAAACCACTCAGACAAGGTAAGAGGGTGGTCTGAGGGTGGAAATGTATTGGCCTTGGAGACCTCAAATTTTCTGTAGAGTGACTTGTTGGCCCTAGCCCACTGATCCTCAGTCTTGGACTCAGCAGTAGATACGATGTTGGCTTGTTCAGCCTTAGGAAGACCTGAAGTAGGTAGAATGATATTTAGATGTTCAGAAGGGTTAAGATAAGGGAGAACCAAAAGTGGCTGCAAAAGTGCACTTTTGGGATATTCAGCATACAAGGTTTTCATTCTGTGGACAATATAGAGAGAGTACCATAGAGGAGGGAAGAGAATTGTGATGAAGGAAAGACAAGTTCTTTAGAAGTCTTCCCTTTCTTGGATACATGACTAGAGGAGGGAGGGAATCAGTCCTGTGAAGATGAGCAGCAGCAGCAATAACTGTGCAAAGGATGGCTTCTTCAATTCATCCTAGATGTCATGCAAAGAATAAGGAATGACATGGCTACTTCAAGATAATGGTGATAAAGGAGGGTGGAGAGGTAGATGAAAGGAACCAAAAGTTGAAGAGGAGGAGGTTGAGTGGATGGTCTAGCAGATGAGAGACCTGCTACGAAGGACCAACAGAAGAGGATGAGGCTAAAGGTGCTCAGAGGTGGGATAGGAATGAAAGAGGAAGGAAGGGTGATGAAGAGGGAGGCAGTAGGGAAAGGGGTAGGAGAAGATGATTGTGTTTAGGAAGTGGTTCTTGAAGGTTCAGGTAAAGGAGGGGTATGAAGATTTATGGTGAGAGGAAGGGGCGGAGTATGGAAGATTGGGAGATCAGAAGCCTTGGAGGCAGAACAGCATTCTCTACAGTACTGAGGCCCGGTGGCCTCTGCCACTGATTCCTTGCACAGATGGCCCAGATGACCAACATAATTATTCAACTCACAGTGTCTAGATTGTACAACTGATAGCCCAACTTCCTCTACAGAGATGACCTTGATGGCCCTGTAAGAACACTGGTAAGATGAGGGGTGGGAGCGGAGGGGTAGGAGTGATTAAATGGCACACTCACAAGTTCGGATAAATCAATCAATAGCTTCTTTAAGCGTACCCAAATCACTTCTAATCTTCTGGGCTCACATTTTCCTGCTCAATCTCTTGATCCAGTGCTCTTTGTTGGGTGAGTGTGAATATAATTCATTTCCCCTCACATTTTGATGATGACAAGTTGTGATTTTAATGCATAACAATTGGAACATGTGAAATACATCACACCTGAAATAACAATATTCAAAAAAGCATGTTTCCAAGCACATTTATCATTTATATTCATGATAATATATTTAACTAATGATTTATGTGTTTATTTCTCAGGGACAAACATTTATTGCAAGGGTGGTGTCGACACCACCTCACACTGGTGTCGACACAATGTTCCAAGCCCTAAGGCAAAAGTGAAGAAATGGTCAACTAGTGTCGACACTAGACCAGGGCAGGTCGACACTAGAGACAGATCCCAGAGAAATATGTTACAGGCTTCTATCTCAGGTCGACACTAAACCAGATGGTGTCGACACTAGAGAGCCTTCCCAGAAGGCCTGTTTTTCAGATGGCTAAAGTAGGTCGACACGAGATGATATCAGGTCGACACTAGAGAGCTTCCCAGAAGGCCTGTTTTTCAGATGGCTAAAGCAGGTCGACACTAGGCTCTCCCAGGGAACTGTTTTGCCCAGTCTGGGACAGTGTGTCGACACACCTCATGGGCAGGTCGACACACTCCGGAATCTCTGTGACTTAAATTTTGTCCTGGACACGTGGCACCCTAGGGAATTGTTGGATTAGCCTTGGATCGTGTGCCCACGACCCCAAGGGTACATTGGACTATTAGGGGTATAAATACCCTCTATTGGCTATCCAACATGCAAGAACCCTTTCAGAGCCTCCCAGAAATCCCGTTGGCGGCTAGAAGAGTTCTCCTCCTGTTCTTGTCTTCCTGGTGCTTCCTCAAGCCAAATTCTCATCTGTTCAAGTATGAGAAGTGGAAATTGATCGTTGAAGAAGCAATTGGATCACCTCAAGGAAGCAGATCAAGTAGAAGCCGACTCTGTGAAGAATTCAAGGAAGATCCTGAAGATCAGATTGCAGAGCATCGCCCAGGAACTTCCAGAGATCAAAGCTCTTCACAATTCGACCTTCTATAAGGGAGTACATCTGAAGAGAAAAGCTCATCAATACAATTCTCATTTTCCTTTCTCTTCTGAGTGATTCTGAGATTGTGCATGGGTTGTTGCATGAGTCTCATGAATTAACTCTTGTTGGACTAGATCTGTTGCTAGAGGATCTGAGTCTTGTGTTTTTCTAGCAAGTTGTTTGTGAGCCGTCGAGCTCAGTGGTTTTGAGTCGTCGTACTCAAGTTGTAGTTGAGCAGTCTTGCTCAGGGTTCTAGAGTAGTCTTACTCTAGAGTTTGTGTGAGTTGTAAACTCAGGTGGTTGGAGTTGTCAGGCTCCAGTGGGTGTGTTACCCAGGTTGATTAGTGGATCCTCACTGTGAGGGGTGGATGTAGGAATCACATGGTGTGATTTTCGAACCACCTAAAAATCTCTGTGCATTGATCTGATTGTGGTTTGAATTTATCCTTCGTTAGATGCATGCATAGGATCGTTTGAATTCATCTAATCAATTTGTTCACACACTCCGTTTGCACAACTCACTCAATTTATCTTCAGATCTGTGAAATCTATTTTTCAATTTGTCTGATTCAAGAGTTTTTAAAATTGGTTAAGCTTCCGCATTAGTAGGCCTAGATCTATTCAACCCCCCCTTCTAGATCTTGTCCTCATCATTTCTCGATCCTTCAATTGTATCAGAGCGGGTTTACACTTGATCTGATTTGATCTGAGTAATTTCTGAGTGTTCTGTGTGATTTTTTGCTTGCTTGTTTGCACATCCTTTTTAATTCAATGGATTCCAGAGGGTTCATAGCTGAGGGTCATTCCATTAATAGGCCACCATTTTTTAATGGAACGGACTATTCTTATTGAAAAAATAGAATGCAAGTTTTTCTTAGAGCCCAAAATTATGAAATCTGGAAAGTAGTGGAGGTAGGCCCCTATGAGAACTAGGGAGAGGAAGAAACCTGGACTAGGGAACAGATAAGAAGAGCTACATTGAATTACAGTGCCATGAACATGATTCAATGTGCTGTTCACCCCAAAGAGTACTCAAGAATCTCAATGTGCAAATCTGCCAAAGAGATGTGGGATAAACTTGAGTTACTCTATGAGGGAACATCTCAGGTTAAGGAAACTAAGGCTAACATTCTTGTCTCTGAATATGAATTGTTATGATGAAATCTAATGAGACAATTTCTGAAATGTTTGCCAGGTTTATGATCATAGTCAATGGACTGAAGGCCTTAGGTAAGGACTATACGGATGCTGACTTGGTAAGAAAAATTCTACGTTCTCTCTCTTCAATTTGGCACACAAAAGCCACTGTCATTGAAGATTCTAAAGATCTGTCCAAAATTTCTTTGGATGAGTTGATAGGATCTTTAATGACATATGAAATCAATCTAAAGAGAAATGAAGAACATATAATCAAAACCAAGCCAGTAGCTCTAAAGGCCTCATCTAGTAACAAAGACAAGAGTCAGGAAAAACCAGTTCTGATGAGTCTGAGTCAAATGAGGATGAGATTGCCCTCATGACCAGGCAATTCAGAAAATTCTTGAAATATAGAAAAGGAAAACTTTCTGGCAAAAAGAAATATTCATCAGGTAAAAGAAACACTTCCTTTTCTAATGCTAATTCTAACAAGAATAAAAATCTGACGAGATTGTCATCTGTTACAGGTGCAACAAGCCAGGACATATGAAGGGAGAATGTCCTGAAAACAAGAAGGAGAAGCACAAGAAGTTTCACAAGTTCAAAAGCCAAAGGCCATGGTAGCCACTTGGTCTGATGAAGACTCAAGTGAAAAGAAAGAAGACGAAAAATCCTCAAGTTCGAAAGTGAGGAAATCTGCTTCATGGCGAATAGCTCTGATGGAAAGGTAAGTACATCCTTCGAAGACTATTCAGTTGAGGATTGGCAAGATGCTTATGCAGAACTTGTTGAAAAATACACTGAAATGAGGAAAGAAAATAAACATCTCAAAAAGAAAATTGAAAACATTTACCATAACCAATCCTCAAACAAAAGAATTGTGAACTAGAAAATGAAGTAACAGAACTGAATGAAGAAAAAGAAAATCTTCTGAATTTGATTGATGAGCTTAAGCTAGCCTCTCAAAAGGCCACCATGAATTCAAAGAACTGTCTGGAAAGCTGGAAATGGAAAACCATGATAAACAACAAAAGGTTGAAGAAATCAAAACCTTACAAAACCAGCTAAAAGAAAAGGATGAAGTTATTGAAACATTCACAAATGGTAAAGATAATCTGGAGGCCTTGCTGGGAGCAAAAATGAAATCAATTTCTCATGGACTAGGATTTATAAACAAAAACCTAAGAAAGACAAATCTGGTGAGAAGAAGGATAAAGCACCATTAATTAAATTTGTCAAAGGCCCTAGTCTTGAGAACACAGAAATCAAACAAACATCAAGCAAAACACCAAAAAGTCCAAAACTCAGAATCAAAACAAGGCAACCAGGTCGACACAGTCACCTGACAGGTCGACACCAGTCCACAAGAAGAAGGTTCTGTGGCTGTTGTGTCGACACCAGTCAAGGAGAGGTCGACCTGCTCAACATCAACAAAAACAAACCACAAAATAAAAAATTCAAATAAAAATTTGAAAAATAAGAAAAAGTCAAAGGAAGTCATTCATGAAAAACCTTGGACTTCCAAGACAAGATATCAAGCTGATTGGAACCAATGGCATTACAACCCATTTGGTATCATCCCCAATTCTTCTATCCAAATTTTCTGATGTACCAACAAAATCCTTGGATTCCACCTCCTCATATCCAAATGAAAAACACCCCTCCTACTAAAAACAAAAACACTGGTGTTTTCATTCCTAAGGGAAAGAATAAATGAAAAAGACTGAGAACACCACTGTAATAAAACAAAAATAAAAAACAAATCAAATTTGGGTGAGAAAAGATTTGATGACAATGTCCAAACATTCTGATGGTCCCAACACTGTTTGGGTACCAAAATCTTCTCTCCATTGATTGATTTTGCAGGAAGGTCGTGCACCCAATTCAAATGTGGTTCCTTGACAGTGGGTGTTCACGACACATGACTGGAGATAGAGCCAAATTTTCTTCCTGATTGAGAAGGAGGGAGGTTCAGTAACATTTGGAGGTAAAAATAAAGGAAAGATCATTGGATCTGGAAAGGTTGGTCAAACTTCCTCAAACTCTGTTGATAATGTTTTATTAGTTGATGGTCTAGATTACAATTGCTGAGTATTAGCCAACTATGTGACAAAGGTCACAAAGTTGTGTTTGAATCCAATTCTGTAAGATCATTGATTCATCAACTGATAAAATAATTTTTTTGGAAAAAGAGGAAAACAATGTTTACATGATCGACCTTAATAAAACTTTTCTGAAAATCTTTGTTTGTTGCTAATAAAGATGAAATTGCATGGACTTGGCACAAAAGACTTGGCCATGCAAGTTTCAGAACAATGAATAAATTGTTAAGGTGAATTTGGTTAAGGGTCTTCCTGAATCATTTTCTAACATTGAAAATCAAGTTTGTGGGATCTGTGCCCAAGGAAAACAAACCAGGAAATCTTTTAAAACCTTCAATGAGGTACTCACGTCTAGACCACTAGAATTACTTCACATGGACCTTTTGGGCCAACAAGAATTCTAAGTCTAAGTGGCAAGAGATATGGGGTTGTAATCATTGATGATTTTACCAGATTTACATGGGTTATCTTCTTGTCCCACAAAAGTGATACTTGTCTTGAGTTCAGGAAATTCTGTACCAATGCCTTAACAAACTTTTCATATAAAATCAAAAACATTTTGACTGATCATGGGGGTGAATTTGAAAACCAATCCTTTTCTGATTTATGTGCTGAACTTCAAATATTTCACAAGTTTTCTTCACCAAGAACTCCAGAACAAAATGGAGTTGTGGAAAGAAAAAATAGAACTCTTGTGGAAATGGCTAGATCCATGCTCTTAGAAAGCAATTTGCCCAAATCCTTCTGGGCTGAAGCTGTAAACACAGCAAATCACATTCTAAATAGAGCTTTGATCAGACCAAAAATCAGAAAAACCCCCTATGAGTTATTGAAAAACAAAAAGCCAACTGTTTCTTATTTCAAAACCTTTGGGTGCAAATGTTATGTACACAACAATAATAAAGAAAATCTTGACAAGTTTGATGCTAAGAGTCAGGAAGCCATCTTCCTTGGCTATTCAGAAGTGTCAAGAGCTTTCAGAGTGTACATTCTCAAAAACAAAACTGTTGAAGAATCTCCACATATTATCTTTGATGAAAATTCCTTTTCAACTAATAATTCTAAATCTTGCAGGGAAAGACAAGACAGTGAAGAGGATGATTTCATTGTGGACTCTTCACCAACTGTTGAGGAGCTTGAAGACATTGGTGAGAACTTGAACATCAATTCACCATCTTCAAGTGGATCAGGTAACATTGCTCCAGATTTAAGTACCCCTCAACAGGTAATTTCTGAACATCGAATTTTGAGAGATCACCCATTAGATAATGTAGTTGGCAATTTGCATGATAGAGTTAGGACTAGATCATCATTCCTGCATGCTATTGAAGAAGACCCACTAGCTCTAATTTCCCAAATTGAACCAAAGTCAATTGATGAAGCTTTATCAAGTTCTGATTGGATTAATGCCATGCATGATGAACTTCATCAATTTGAAAGAAATCAAGTATGAGAATTAGTACCTAGACCTAGTGACCAAACAGTCATTGGCACTAGATGGGTTTTCAGAAATAAGTTGAATGAGAATGGTCAAGTCATAAGAAATAAAGCTAGGCTAGTTGCAAAGGGGTACAATCAAGAGTTTGGAATTGACTTTGAAGAATCATATGCCCTGTAGCTAGACTAGAAGCAGTTAGATTTTCCTTGCTTTTGCATCCTCCATGAAATTCAGAGTTTATCAAATGGATGTTAAAAGTGCATTTCTAAATGGATATATAAAGGAAAATGTTTTTGTTGAACAACCTCCTGGATTTGAAAATGAAAAACATCCTAACCATGTTTTCAAGCTTCATAAGGCTCTCTATGGTCTTAAACAAGCTCCAAGAGCTTGGTATGACCGTTTGAGTTCCTTTTTGCTTGAAAAAGGATATTCTAGAGGAAATGTTGATCAAACTTGTTCACAAAAATAGTCAATAATCAAATAATTGCAGTCCAAATTTATGTTGATGACATAATATTTGGATCAACCAATAAAGGCTGTGTAATGAATTTTCAAATCAAATGAAAAATGAATTTGAAATGAGTTTAATGGGAGATCTAAAGTTTTTCTTGGGATTGCAGGTTAACCAAACACATGAGGGAATCTTCATCAGTCAAACCAAGTATGTCAAGGAACTTTTGAAAAGGTTTGACTTTCAGAACCTCAAGCATTCAAACACACCAATTGCTATTAATGCTAAGCTAGAAGAAGACTCTCTTGGTAAGTCAGTAGACCCAAAGACCTACAGAGGTATGATTGGTTCTCTACTTTATCTTACAACTTCTAGACCTGATATTCAGTTTAGTGTGTGTTGTGTGCTAGATTTCAATCAAATCCTAAAGAAAGTCACATGTTAGCTGTTAAAAGAATTTTCAAATATCTTGTTGGAACATGTGATTTAGGAATTTGGTATCCTGCTAATTGCAAGTTAGATTTGATTGCCTATTGTGATGCTGACTATGCTGGATGTAAATTAGATAGAAAAAGCACAAGTGGCTTGTGTTTATACTTAGGTGGGTGCCTAATTTCTGGGCTTCTAAAAAGCAACATTCAGTTGCTCTGTCAACTGCAGAGGCTGAGTATGTTGCAGCAGGTAGATGTGGAACTCAAATTCTTTGGGTGAAACATCAACTTCTTGATTATAACCAAGACTTAGGTTGTGTTCCCATTCTATGTGATAACACAAGTGCAATAAATCTGTCTAAAAACCCCATTCAGCATTCCAGAACCAAGCATATTGAAATTAGGCATCATTCTTGAGAGATGAGGTAGCAAAGAAATCCTTTGAACTCCACTTCATAGAAACTGAAAAACAAATTGCTGACATCTTCACCAAACCCCTTCCTGACAGTAGATTCTCATCTTTAAGGAGAGAACTTGGTCTTTGTAAATGTCCATTTTCTTGATCTCTCTCATTGGGATTGGGTTGAGTGTTAGGCATCTTCTGAGGGGGAGTTCTTTGCATCATCATATTCATTTGCTTCCTTGATTCATACTGATCATATCTCTCTCCATTTCACTTCTATTCTTTTTGACAATGAACTCTTCAACTCACATTGTGTTGAACTTCTTGGTATATCAAATGGTGATTTGAAGAAGGACAAGTTATGCTTGTCTGGACACTTTCACTATGCGAGAGTATATGTCTCCGCCAAGTACCAAGAAATGAAAATGCAATTATTGAGGGGGAGCTTTTATTGTTTAAAGAGAATATTTCTGATTTCAAAAACTTGCATATCTTTATTCTGATGAAAAGTGGTTGAAATCCTCATCTCAGGGGGAGCTAGAAAATTCAAATAATGTCCTTTGCAAAATTCAAAACCTTTCTTGCATTACATCAATTTCCTTGCATGATGTCCTCATTCAGGTGTCTAGAGTCTCAAAATGATCCTTTGAGTGATCTACTATATTCATTTGTCAACTCTCATCTATATTCTTCAAAACTATAGAAATTCAGATTTCTTTCAAAGACTGAAGAATAATGTGTGCCTTGAATCTAAACATGTTTTGTTTGCAACTGATGTTGGATATAGATGATGTCTTTTTGTCAAAAACTCTCCAAAATTTGTCAATTCAACAGAGCAATGGCACATGTGCTGAGAAACTGCACACCTTCACAATGAATGAAGTGCCATGTATGTCATGAGGCACTAATGCTATCTCTTCAAAGGGGTTCAAAATCAAAAATAAATGCAAAGCAAAAAAAATATGTCCTATTCCTTTTTATGATGACTGAGTAACTGGAAATATTGGCGTCTAAAAAACGTATATTTTCATGTCAAAAGGTCATCATTTACCCCTTTGAGACTTGATAATGGATAAATCTTTAGTATCCAGGGACTATAGTGTGTGAAAAGCATTAGTTCTTGAGTGAACAAGATGTATCTCATTTGATAGTTTGTTTCAAAAACAAAATGTGTATATCATTGGAGAATTGTTTTAAAAGAATCATTCTTATCCATCATCAAGTTGTTCTTAAAAAGTTTACTTTCAACACACTTGATTTCAGTCTAAAAGATTTTTTTATTTCTTTGGACTTGAAGAATATGGTAGTGTGTAGTTGATTGTTAAATGTATTATATCCCTCAAATCATCATTTTAATGACTCAAGTCACTGAATGCTCATATCCTGTTGGATATTGTGTAAAACTTGAATGTGTTGAATTTTTGCAAAATATAACAATGATTTTTTAGCCTCTTAAAAATCCTTGAAATGATCATTCCACCCATTGCTTATCATTATAAAGATGTCCCAAAGGTCACAAAATTTTTCCATACTCAAATTCAAATTTTCATCAGGCCAGGTCGACACTACTTACATCTAGTGTCGACACAGATTAGCTCAGGTCGACACTAATCTCTTCTAGTGTCGACACTGACCCCCTGCCAGAGTCATAACACCGTGGGCGCCGGTTAAGGGTTTGGTTGTTCCTGCGGGTAGTGTACCCTAAACCCCTTTTCTTCTCCAGGTCGACCCGACGGCCGTCTTCTACCTTGAATCCGGCAGGCTTTGAATCCATTTCCACCTCTTCCCTCCTCCAATCCATCCCTGTCATTCTTCTCTCATTCCTCCTCTCCATCCTCTCCTATTCCACTCCATCTTGCTTCCATGGCACCACAAGCAGGCCCCTCGCCGTGGAGCAAGATCCAGGGCTACGGCAAGGCCCATTCCGGCGGATGATGCTCCTCCCTCTGAAAGGAGAACAAGAGGCGCCATGACCCTGCAGAGCAGCCAGGGCCTTCCTCTGCATCCCATCATCTGCTAAGAGAGGTAGGATCTTCCTCTTCTGGTCGAGGTAGAGGGTCTGCGTACCCTAGGAGGAAATTCTGGATTCTTCTCCTGAAGTCTCTGAGCAGTCATCCTCATCATCCTCTGAGGCAACTCCTTCCAAAACTTCGTGAGGGAAGATCATTCTAAAGCCCAGAGCAGTGGACTTAGAGGACAGTGAATTGAATGCTGCCTTTCCTGAAGTCCTCAACTTCTTTAAGTTTCAGTCTTGGCAATCTTTCATCTCAGAGTTTCGCATTATACCCTAGACTTGTCCAGGAATTCTACATGCATTTGGAATGCACAGATGAGGGCTACAAGTCAAAAGTCAAAGGGATTGAGATTGATATGCCTACAGACCTAGCAGCCACCATATTCAAAATTCCAGATGAAGGAGCAGACTACCATAATTTGAATTCAACCTTCATGAAGCCTACACCATCTTGACTGGATTGCAAGCAGATGAGTCTGATCTCAAGCAAACTCATGTTACTAAATTCAAACCAAATACTTTTCCACCTGTGTTGAGGCTTACCCATCATATTCTCACCACTATCATAACACCCCAAGGTGGTGGGAGGATAGACTCACAGACATTCAAAGTTTGTGATATACTGCATGAACAAGGACATAAAGATCAACCTCCATGTCATAATGTACCAGATCATTTCTGAGACAACTAGGGCAGATTTGCATAGATCACTTCCTTATGCAGCCCATTTGACTCAAGTCTTTAAACACTTTGGTGTGTCTCTTGAGAATGAGAAGTCCCAGAAAATTCCTAAGTCCAACATTTATTGTTTAAGCATGTTCAAAAGTTATGGGCTTTAGGATTGTGGGTGATCAGGTTAGGAGAGGGCCAGCTGCAGTAGAGGCCCCTGTGGTTCAAGAGGATCAGCCTCCAGTGCAAGAGGATCAGCCTCCAGCTCAAGAGGATCAGCCTCAGTGCATGAGGACCAGCCTCCAGTGAATGAGGATCAGCCTCATGTGGCAGTTGAAGTTGATGTACCCTTAATGCCCCACTTTCACCTCAACTTCAGCCCTCCTCCTCCCTGAACCCTGAAACTGAAATTCCATCTTTTTCTCCACAACCTCCAGTTCATGCATCCACATCCTTTGGTGGACCTTCTGTTCCACCAGAGTTATACACCTTTTTAAATGACAAATTTGATGCTTTGAACACCTCCATTCAGACTATGTCAGAAAATTTTGAGTTGAGGTCAGAGGTTGGAGAACACTGTGTCTGCCAAATTTATTGAACAAAAAGCAGCTTCTGACCATGCATCGCAAAGGTTCAACAGGCTGATTGCACATTGGCAGATGCTTCAGTTGAGCTAAAAGAACATCAAGAGGAGTTGGAAACAGTTCTTAAGGGAATTTTGGCAAATTCCCAAGCTGATGTCTTCAACACCAAGGAGACACTCTCTCAGATTTCTAAGACAAGACTGTCTTTTGCACATCTGGTAGATGACTTGGAGAGCATGAAGAACTTATCTGCTCATATTGATGAAGAAATGATGATCTGAAAAAGGAATTCAAAGTTTTGAATAGCATGGTTGGTCAGCTGGTTCTTCTTCATCTTCACAGCCAATGTCAACTGACTTCAGTGCCCTTCAAGCTACAATGTCAGAGAACTCAGAGAGAATGGAACATCTTTTACATACAAGACTCTCAACTATCCAAGCTCAAATGAAGTTCAGTCTGACTTCAATGGAAAAGAGACTGACGGATATTGAGACCATCTTGATACCCATTCCTCCTCCTCCTCCTCCCATTAATGTAATTTCTTTTGATGATGTCAAAGGGGAGAAGATAGCAAGAAATTGTAATGCTTTTTAAATGTGTTTTGAAGATTGCAATGTTCATATTTTTGAATGAAATGAATAAACCTTTTGTGTCTTCAATGTGATTGAAAACTTTTGAATGAATGTGAATGTGATGAATGCTTGTCAAGCTGCTTGACCTTGTGTGAGAATAGCTTATTTCTAGTAACATTGTGTCTTTCATGTGTGCAACTTTCAAATGTCACTAAAAAATGTTCAAAGGTCTTTGACAAGTATGAATAAAAGGAAATGAAAATGCTTAAAATCACATTTCATTGAAACTTTCTACTTCCATATGAATTTAATGTTGCCATCATCAAAAAGGGGGAGATTGTTGGGTTGAGTGTGAATATAATACATTTCTCCTCACATTTTGATGATGACAAGTTGTGATTTAATGCATAACAATTGGAACATGTTAATAAACAATATTCAAAAAGCATGTTTCCAAGCACATTATCATTGATATTCATGATAATATATTTAACTAATGATTTATGTGTTTATTTCTCAGGGACAAACATTTATTGCAAGGGTGGTGTCGACACACCTCACACTGGTGTCGACACAATGTTCCAAGCCCTAAGGCAAAGATGAAGAAATGGTCAACTAGTGTCGACACTAGACCAGGGCAGGTCGACACTAGAGACAGATCCCAGAGAAATATGTTAACAGGCTTCTATCTCAGGTCGACACTAAACCAGATGGTGTCGACACTAGAGAGCCTTCCCAGAAGGCTGTTTTTCAGATGGCTAAAGCAGGTCGACACGAGATGATATCAGGTCGACACTAGAGAGCCTTCCCAGAAGGCTGTTTTTCAGTGGCTAAGTAGGTCGACACGAGTGATATCAGGTCGACACTAGATGCCTCTCCCAGGGAAATTTTTTCCCAGTCTGGGACAGTGTGTCGACACACCTCATGGGCAGGTCGACACACTCCGGAATCTCTGTGACTTAAATTGTCCTGGACACGTGGCACCCTAGGGAATTGTTGGATTAGCCTTGGATCGTGTGCCCACGACCCCCAAGGTACATTGGACTATTAGGGGTATAAATACCTTCTATTGGCTATCCAACATGCAAGAACCCTTTCAGAGCCTCCCAGAAATCTCGTTGGCGGCTAGAAGAGTTCTCCTCCCTGTTCTTGTCTTCCTGGTGCTTCCTCAAGCCAAATTCTCATCTGTTCAAGTATGAGAAGTGGAAATTGATCGTTGAAGAAGCAATTGGATCACCTCAAGGAAGCAGATCAAGTAGAAGCCGACTCTGTGAAGAATTCAAGGAAGATCCTGAAGATCAGATTGCAGAGCATCGCCCAGGAACTTCCAGAGATCAAAGCTCTTCACAATTCGACCTTCTATAAGGGAGTACATCTGAAGAGAAAAGCTCATCAATACAATTCTCATTTTCCTTTTCTCTTCTGAGTGATTCTGAGATTGTGCATGGGTTGTTGCATGAGTCTCATGAATTAACTCTTGTTGGACTAGATCTGTTGCTAGAGGATCTGAGTCTTGTGTTTTTCTAGCAAGTTGTTTGTGAGCCGTCGAGCTCAGTGGTTTTGAGTCGTCGTACTCAAGTTGTAGTTGAGCAGTCTTGCTCAGGGTTCTAGAGTAGTCTTACTCTAGAGTTGTGTGAGTTGTAAACTCAGGTGGTTGGAGTTGTCAGGCTCCAGTGGGTGTGTTGTACCCAAGTTAGTGGATCCTCACTGTGTGAGGGGTGGATGTAGGAATCACATGGTGTGATTTCCGAACCACCTAAAAATCTCTGTGCATTGATCTGATTGTGGTTTGAATTTATCCTTCGTTAGATGCATGCATAGGATCGTTTGAATTCATCTAATCAATTTGTTCACACACTCCGTTTGCACAACTCACTCAATTTATCTTCAGATCTGTGAAATCTGTTTTTCAATTTGTCTCTGATTCAAGAGTTTTTAAAAATTGGTTAAGCTTCCGCATTAGTAGGCCTAGATCTATTCAACCCCCCCTTCTAGATCTTGTCATCATCATTTCTTGATCCTTCACTCTGGGACTAATGAAAATAGATGATATATAGATTGTAAGGAGGAACGGATTTCCCTGAGCATTCAGTCTAGCAATGACGGGCTTAATGTGCACAGAATTTTCTTCTTCCTGGTTTGTGGTGTGCCTTCATGGTGAGCAAAAGAACTCCAGGAGCACACCTCTACCTCTAACCCCTGAGCCAACAGTTGGCTCAGATCATCAACATCTGAAGTATTCTCAACTGTTCTTCTTGGAACTAGTCTGCAGGGGCACTAGCAGTGGAGTCCCCCTGAATCTCTGGCTCCTCTTGGACTTCTAGCTCCCCTGAGCTGGAGCATCTACCATCTAACATCTTCAGTGTGGCCTGGTGCCACAACCTCTGGCAAATGTGTCTTCATGGCTCTCTTCAGTGCAGTTTCTACTTCAGGAACATGGGGGTTTCTTCTATGTGAATATCTTCATGCTCCCCCTCAAAATGAGCAGCACCTTCAGCGACTACTTCTTCAACAATGGATTGTGCAGGGACTGTAGGAGGGATAATTTCTTCAGTAGATTGCCCAATGGGCTCAATGTGTTTAGGTGCAATGTCCTCAATCCTCCTTTCAGGATCAAGAGGCTCATGTTCTCTGACAGATGCCTCTTCTTCTTGAACTTGAGGGTCTTCAGGGGCTTCTCCAATGATAGCTCACTCTCTGCTACTGAAGTCTTTGTCCATGCATTTCCAATGAGGGAAAATACACTCTTCTTCAGTATCCTTGATCTTATTGGTTGACCCATCTTTTCCATCAATTCTCCTTTCAAATCTATATCCAGGTGTCTGAAAATCCTTATCAGTAGATGAGCATAAGGAAGGGACACTGCTAGCTTGTTCTTCCTGTCCCAAATTGCTTCTGCCGCGACTTCATTCTTTCAATAATTATCTGAGCCATGTTGATGTCCTATTTTTGAACAGCCTAGAACATCATGTCTGCATCTCCCTTGGTACATGACAACAAATATGCACTTCTTGGCACTAAAATCTGATAAACTATGAAATGTAGGATCTTGTTGAAGGCATTGAACTAATTGATATCTATCTTCCCATCCTTCAATTTGTATTCAGTTTCTAATCCTAGCCCTTGACATGAATATCCACGGATTCAACCAAACTGTGCCCGACTGTGGACACACTAAACAACCTCTCCAAACAAATCATGAGTAATGTGAATAGATGTACCTTTGACTGTGGAGGTGAGAGAACCATCTTCCTCTGTCTTCAAACACATGTAGAAAGCCTTTGCCAGATGCAGATAACTTGGTTGGGAGACAGTACACATCCATGTCCACTTCAACCTCTAAAGGGCTTCGACCACACTGTGCATCCCATGCTTCTCCAGGTCTGCTAGATCCACTGCTTGTTCCACAGAGCTTGGTCTTCACTGTTGAATATCACTCCTGTTGATCGGCCGTAAGAAAGGCAACACTGTAACCACCTACGCTGCCGGATCTCCCAGAAGCGGCCATGGAATCGAGCAAGGAAAGGTTCTGGAAGATCGTGGGAGAAGGAGGAACAAAACCCCTAAGAAATTTGACTGGGAAGGAATGGTTTCTTCGAAAGCACAGAGAGGTTTGCCGGAGTTGTTGAGGTTTTTCAGGCTTTCGAGTTGAAGGGGATAGAGAGAGAGAGAGAGAAGAAGAGAGAGAGAAAGTGAATCGGTGAGGGAAGGATTACAGAGGTAATAGAAGGACATAAAGGCTTTTTGAAAAGGTGGATCAATAAATGCAGAGAATGACAAAATAAGAGAAGATGACGTAGGGAATAATGGATTTACTTAAATCTATCGGGGAAGGACAAGTCTTATCTTGAAATTAATTATATTATATCAGTTACACACAGATATCTGTTACAAATTGCACATGCCTAGTTCCCTTCTAGGTGATGAAATCTCTCTTCAGGTAAGGCTTTTGTAAAGATATCTGCTAACTAATTTTGAGTATCTATAGATGAAATATTAATATTATCATTAACTACATGATCTTAATAAGATGATATCTGACCTCTATATATTTCGTCCTAGAATGTTGTACTAGATTTGTCGTGAGATTTATTGCACTTGTGTTGTCACACAATAGCGGGATGGTGGGTGATGTGCAATCCATAGTCTTCAAGCTATTGTTTGATCCATAGGAGTTGAGTGCAACATCTTCCAGTAGCTACATGTTCAACTTCGACTATTGATAGTGCCACTGAATATTGCTTCTTTGAAGACCAGGAGATCAAGCATCCTGCAAGAAATTGACAACCACCACTGTTGCTTTTCTATCTACTTTACGTCTAGCATAGTCAGCATCCGAATTACCAACTAAACTAGTATCACAAGATTTAGGATACCATAGACCTAAGTTATGAGTTTTGGCTAAGTATCTATGGATCCTCTTAACAAATATTAAATGAGATTCCTTAGGATTAGATTGATATCTTGCACACATGCATACGCTAAATAAGATATCAGGTCTACTAGCTGTTAAATAAAGCAACGACCCATTATACCTCTGTAAAGTTCTGGTCGACTTTCTTACCTTCCTTATCACTGTCTAACCTGGTGGATGTGCTCATTGGAGTGGACAGTGGTTTAGCATTATCAAACCAAAATTTCATCAACAGTTCCTTGGTGTATTTTGCTTGACAAATGTGTGTACCTTCATTGCTTTGCTTGATTTGTAACCAAAGAAGTAGTTAAGTTCTCCCATCATGCTCATTTCAAATTCTCCTGCATGAGGTTCTCAAAATACTTGCATAAAGATTCATCAGTGGATCCAAATATAATTCATCTCTACATAAATTTGCACAAGTAATATATTTTTGGCATTTGATTTAATAAACAATGTGCTATCCACCTATCCTTTATTAAAGCCATGAGTTAGTAAGAATGCACTAAGTCTTTCATACCATGCTCTAGGTGCTTGTTTTAAACCATATAATGCTTTATGTAATTTGAAAACATGATTTGGAAAATCTAGATCATCAAAACCAGGAGGTTGTTCCACATAGACTTCCTCCTTTATAAAACCATTTAAAAATGCTGATTTCACATCCATTTGAAAAGGTTTTAAATCTAAAGTAGAAGCATAAGCAAGTAATATTCGAATAGCCTCTAGTCTAGCCACTGGTGCATAGATTTCATCAAAGTCTATGCCTCCTCTTGGGAATAACTTGAGCATCCAAACTGGCCTTGTTTCTAGTGATAACACCAGCTTCATCCAATTTGTTCTAAACACTCATTTGGTGTCAATCATAGGATGATCTGATGGTCTCGGAACAAGGGACCAAACATGATTCTCCTGAACTAATGATTAAGTTATCTTGCATGGCTAGAATCCAAGATTCATCGGACTGTGCTTCATTGACTGTCTTCGGCTCTATTTGAGATACAAACGCAAAATAATCACAGGGAATGATATTACCTCTTATTTTACCACAATGATGAATCTCCAATGATGTTATGAATAGGGTGATTATTTTTGTACCTCCATTCCTTTGGAAGATCATCATGGACAATACCTTCTGTTGTAGTTCTTCCAAGGGTGGATCTTCATCATCCTTGATGTAGATTCTTTCAGCTTCTGGGTAAGATTATCTTTATCTTCATCATCACTTTTAGATTCCTTTCTTAAGGAAGGGTTAGATTCATCAAAAAACATGCACGGTTTGTTCAATCAATAAACTTCTTTTATTAAAACTTTATAGCCTTTAGGTTTAGAAGTGTACCCCATAAAGATCCCTTCATCGGATTGGGATCCAGCTTACCTATGTCTCTCTTGCCATTGTTGTGAATGAAGCAGGGACATCCAAATGTTCTGAGATGGTTGATCTTAGGTTTCCTTTCCTTGTACAACTCATATCTTCTTTACGATTGGCCTGATCATTACTCTATTTATATGTACATGTTGTATTTATAGCTTCTTTCTATAAGTATCTTGGAAGGTTATATTCAGATAGCATGGTCCTGGCCATATCCAACAGAGTTCTATTCTTCCTCTTAGCTACTCCATTTGTTATGGTGTTCTAGGTGCTGAGAAATTATGTTCTATACCTTGATCATTAAAAAATTCTAGAAATGTGTCATTTTGGAATTCTCCTCCATGATCTGAATCGATACTGATGATGCTGAACTTCTTATCTTTTTGAACAAGGTTGCTGAACTTCACAAAACTCTCAACTGGTCCTCTTTATGCTCAAGAAATGATACCCATGTAAATCTTGAATAATCATCAACTATAACGAATCCAAAGTTCATTCCTCCCAGGCTAGCAGTTCTCATTGGTCAAAACAAGTCCATGTGTAGCAGTTCTAGTAGTTTGGAGGTAGGACTAATGTCTTGGATTTGAAGGAAGATTTTGCATGCTTTCCTTTTACACATGGCTCACAATACTATCTAATCTTGAGCTAATCTTCGGCAGCCTTTTACTATCATGTTTGATGAGTTTTCTTATTCCATCCAGGCAGCAGTGACCTAATCTTTTGTGCCACAGTTCAGCATTCTTCTCTTTACTTGCTGCTAGACAAAGTCTTGATCCATTAATTCTTCTAGATGTAGTACATATAAATTCCTTTCTCCGTTGGCTTCGAAGATAGTTGCACCATCCTTGATAATCAGACATTGGATTCCTGAAATTTGATCTGGTGACCCTTGTACACAGCTGACTAATGTTGATTAGATTGTGCTTGAGTCCTTTGATGCATAGAACATCTTACATAGGATTCTGTCTTGACTTCCAATAGATCCATAACCAATTACTAACCCTTTTCCATTATCGCCATAGGTTACTGTACTTTCTTCATTTTTGATATGAGAGAACAGTTTCTTGTTACCTGCCATATGCCTTGAGCACCCGTTGTCTAGGTACCACTTTGATGCTCTAAGGCTTCCCTGCAATAAATCAATGAGATTTAGGTACCCAAGTTCTTTTGGGTCCTGGTTGGTTAGCTTCTTCACAATTTCTTTTGGGAATCCATTTTAGGTGTTTGGTAGTATAGGTTATTTTAGTATGACCTAATTGTTACAGTGAGTGCAACAAGGAATATTGTTTATTATCCTGTTTGGCTTATGGTTCTTACTGTTTATGTTTCATATTTGAGATTTTGTTCAGCTACAAATTTTAGTGTTGGATAGATTTAAGATGAATTACAGTTTCTTCATTGTCTGGTGGGGTATATCCTAAGCTATACTTTTCCTACCTGATCATCTTGCTTCTTTTAATATTAAAGAAGATTTTCCATTTGTGAATTTTCAATTATGGCTGTTAAATATCATTATCTTTGTTTGTGTGTTAATTTCACTTTTAAGTTTGCTTGTGGTTTCATGATTTTCTAAGTTTGATATTTTCATTTTTACTCTTTATATCTTCACATAGCAGATTTTGATTTTTTTTTAGTTTAGAAATTTATTTTTCTAACTGTTAATTTTCAGATTTAAATCTGAGTTTGTTATTTCGAGACATGCATAATTTTTCTTAGTTGTTTTTAATAGTTTACTATATTTACTATATAATTCATTAAAAGCATCTTCTAAACTCTCTGAATCTGATTCATTGCAAGAAGTAAAGGATGAGTCAGAAGTTACCTTATCATCAATATTTGCCATGAAGGCCAGGTTGGCCCTTTTCTTCTTCTTCTTCACTGGAGCTTGACTTACTGTTTGAGTCACTTTCGTTGTTCCATACAGCAGCCATGGCTTCTTTGTACTTTTTGAATTTCTTATGTGTCCTTCTTCTTGAACTCAGTCTTCTTTAATTTGGACACTCGGCTTTAATATGTCCAGGCTTCTTGCACTCATTGAATATAGGTTCAGATCTATTTATATCTTTACCTTCAAATCTTTTAAAGTCTCTACCCTTCTTGAAATGCCTTCTTCTTGACTGATACTTCTTCTTAGCTAGTATGTGTTGCAATCTTTCTGGAGAGAAAGTCTTCATCTTCACTGCTTTCATTGCTTTTGTCACTTTCTGATTCGCCATCAGATGTGTCTTCTATGGCCTTGAGAGCATTGTTGTGCTTTCTTGCTGGAGGATTCTCCCAACCTTTCCATATTTATCTCATGAGCCATTAAAGACCCAATAAGTTTTTCAAGTGACATTCTCCTAAGATCTTTAGCTTCTTCTATGGCTGTTACTTTTAGAGTTCATGAGGTTGGTAGGGATCTTAGTATTTTCTTTACCATGTGTCTAATTTCATGCGTTTTTCCAAGCCCAACCATACCGTTGGTGATGTCTATGAATCTACTGTACATTTGAGAGATGGACTCTCCAGACACATTTGAAATCTTTCATATTGAGCTACCAAAATATATATTCTTGTTTCCTTTATCTTGTTAGTTCCTTCATATGTGAGCCTCAGCTTTTCCTACATCTCCATAGCTGACTAGCAACTGATATCCTCTTGAATTCTTTCTTACTCAGTGAACAATACAATATACTTTTAGCTTTGGTTTTGAGATATTTTCTTTTTGTCTTCATCTATCCATTTGTCTTTACTGTTGGTTACAAAGTGGTCTCCTTCCTCTATAATTGACCAAAGTTGGAAATCGAGACCTTGAAGAAAGAACTCCATCCGTGTCTTCCAGTAGTTGTAATCTTTATCGACGAATAGAGGAGGTCTATTGATGGACTGACCTTCTGCATATCCTTGAGCTGCCATTTATCTTTGCTCTTCAGATCATTAGATCTACTTACTCGAAGAGACATGGCTCATACCACTTGTTGCCCAGATAGCAAGCCTAGAGGGGGGGTGAATAGATTGCTAAAAATTCTTTTAGAATAATTTTTGTAAGTAAAAATGCTTGACAGAAAACAATCAGTTCGATAGTTAGAGTTAGTGTAAAATAAAAACAAAGAAAGCAATCATACAAATAACAAGAATTTTTACCCTGGTTCGGATCTCCTATCCCAAGGAGTCCTACATCCAATCCCCAAGCAACAACTGAGATTTCACTAAACAAGGGTACAGTCCCCCTTAAGGACACTTACACATCCAGCCGCAGCTGGCCTTCTCTCCTTTACCAGAAGAGGAACTAAACCACCTGATCCAACAAGTCTTCTCTTCACACCCGAAGAGAATCACTCAAAAGGAATGAGTAAAAGAGGAAGGCCCCAAGACCAAGCTTATACACACTACTTGGTCTGAGGCAATAATATGAGAAACAAAAATATCAATAATAGACTCTCTCTCAAAATCTTCTCAAGCTCTCAAAGGCTAGGCAACTTGCTGTGGAGAGCTAAGAGCTATGGAAGGTTTAAATGGACGAGCTAGCTCTTATGATCTTCTAGGTGACTTGGATCTTCAAGCTTTCGAATGTTATTCTCTTGGAGATGAGAGCACTCTCATGGAGTCACCAGTCTTCTATTTATCTTCTTTGAAATAATTTGACCGTTGAAGTATCCATTGTATCTCATCTTCATGCATGTTGGGATGTCTGGTCCCAAGTAAAGAGCAAGTGAGCCTGCAGCCACTAATGCTCAGACGGACACACACACTCATAAGGAAAGATTGTCTGAATCTTCTATCCTCTTGTCAGGTTGACAGGTCAAACAACGATTTCATCTGTACAACGACTTCACTTAAACAACGATTTCAGTAGAACGACGACTTTATGTGAAATAATGACTTTACTTGAACAATGACTTTGTTTCAAACAACGATTTCATTACATTTCAACATCAATTATGTTCACATCAACTTGGTTTCAACATGGATTACATTCTTACACTATTTATGATTGTATCATCGATTTTAAATCAACATCAACTCTCTCTGTACACAAACGGTCACCATACATCAACTCTCTATTAATGATTTTGTTTCAAACAACCGTTGAATATTCTTATTTAAAATTCCTTTTTAAGAATCATTCCACATGATATTCAAATACATTTTCAAATCTCTGTGGATTTCAAATCTTCCGGCGTATCATGCTGTATCATGTAGTCTTTGACATTTATTATGATGGAACAAATCTCTACACGATATATCTTTGCTTACCTAACTTGTTTTACATAAAGTCATGCTTTATATGATGACAGAATGACATTTCCCTTTTGGTGTATCTTCATACAACAAACTACTAATGTTGACTGATAGTTTAGACAAAGATAAGTTGCCTATGTGTCAGCATTGATTGTGTGCAAGATTTTAAATAGAAAGGAGTCGATGTTTGAGTGAAATCATTGTAGACATGAAGTCATTGTTCTACCGAAATCGATGTTTAAGTAAAGCGAAGTCAATGAAGCAACCAAATTGTTTTTAAGTCAGAGGAAATCATTGTAGCAATCAAATCGTTGTTTAAGTGAAGTGAAATCGTTGTTGCAATGAAATGGATATTGAAGCTATGAAGCCGTTGTAGCAACCAAATCGATGTTTATGTGAAATGAAATCGATGTTTCTATGAAGTCGTTGTAGCGACGAAGTCGATGTTTAAGTGAAATGAAATCGATGTTTCAATGAAGTCGTTGTAGCGACGAAGTCGATATTTTTCTAAGAGAGTCGTTGTTTAAGTGAAGTTGATGTAAAATTGAAATCGATGTTCTTCTTATGAAATCGTTGTTCTATCAAGAAGTCGATGTGTACCTAGACAAAACATATGCATTGAACTTCAGATAGCAGTGTGTTTAAACAACTTACAGATTTTGCTTGAATTACTACATGTGGATAAACTTCAGAAATGTTGTTAGAAAATACTTTCAAGGTTTTGTTAATCACCAAAAATACATATAATTAATAATAAATTACATGGAGATGGACCGATCATCAGGACGGTTGTTGCGTATGTTCTAGGCAACTTAAGAAGCATGAAGATAACTATCAGACTCATGACTTGGAACTTGCAGCGGTAGTGTTTGCTTTAGAAATCTAGAGGCATTATCTTTATGGTGTGCGATTTGAGTTATTCTCTGACCATCAGAGTCTTAAGTATATGTTTTCCCATAAAGAGCTGAATCTAAGGCAATGAAGGAAGATTGAATTCTTGAGGGATTATAATTTTGAGCTTACCTACGACCCAAGAAAAGTTAATGTGGTGGCTGATGCCTTAAGCAGGAAGAGGCAGATGTTGCACCAAGATTGGAAGATGTTGGAGGATGCGACTGTTCATTGGCCATTCTAGAACCACAATTGTGTAGCATGTTCTTGGCCCAGTTGACCATTAGATCTTCTGTGCATGATAAGGTTCTTACCTTGCAAATGGATGATCCTCTATTGCATAAATTGGTTGGGAAGTCGGGAGTAGTAAGGGATGAAGATGGTCTTATTCATCTGAATCATCGGGTATGTGTCCCTAATGATGTGATCCTACGGAAGGAACTTTTGGAAGAAGCTCACTAATCACAGTTCTCTATTAACCTAGGCAGTGGAATGATGTATCAGGATCCGAAGTGTTCGTTTTGGTGGTCAGGCATGAAGCGACATGTTGCAGATTTTGTGGCAAAGTGTTGATATGCCAACAGGGAAGAGCAGAGCGTCAGAGACCTTTTGGTTTGATACAGAAGCTAGATATTCCTCAGTGGAAATGGGAACAGATAACGATGGATTTTCTAACAGGCTTGCCTCGATCAGTTAGTGGGAACGACACTATATGGGTGATTATTGATAGATTTTTGAAGAGTGCTCATTTCCTTACTATGAAGAAGAAGGAGTCTGTGGAGAGCTTGAGCAGACTGTACGTAGATGGTATTGTGAATTGCATGGCATTCCAAAGTCAATCATCTCAGATCGTGACCTGAGGTTTACATCTCAATTTTGGCAGGGTTTGCAACAAGCTTTTGGTAGTCAGTTGCAGCTGAGTTCAGCATTTCATCCACAAACAGATGGACAGTCGAGAGGACTATTTAGACATTGGAGGATATGCTTAGGGCTTGTGCACATGAATGGAGAGGTGATTGGGAATGCCACATAGCTCTTGTGGAATTTGCCTACAATAATAGTTTCCATTCGAGTATAAGCATGGTGCCATTCAAGGCTTTATATGAGAGGCCTTGAAGATCCCCATTGTGTTGGGAGGAGTCAGGAGATCGACATTTTGTTGGACTAGAAGTGGTACAAGAGACTTCAGCAAAGATCTAGTTGATTGTGCAAAGACTGAAGGTGGCACAAGATCGTCAGAAGAGTTATGTGGAATCGAGGAGGAAGGACTTGGCTTTCGAGATTGGAGATCATGTATTTCTCAAGGTTTCACCAACCAAGGGTGTAGTGAGATTTGGGAAAACAGGCAAGTTGAATCCCAAATTCAATGGTCCTTTTGAGGTGTTGACGAAGACGGGGAATGTGGCATACCAGTTAGCCTTGCCACCATCATTGGCAAGAGTGCACCTAGTTTTTCATGTATCCATGTTGAGAAAATATGTTCGAGATCCGGCGCATGTGATCAGCTTTGAACCAGTGCAGTTTCAGCCAGATTTGTCCTACAAAGAGTAGCTAATAGAAATTTTAGATCGAAAGGTTCAAGAATTGAGGTCTAAGTCTATTCCTTTGTGAAAGTCTTGTGGAGGAATTCTCACATTAAGAAGCAACATGAGAACTAGAAGGGATGAAGAAGAAGCCATTTTCATCATTGTTGGTAAGTGTTTTGACTTAATCTTCGAGGGTGATGATTATTCTAAGGGGGAGAGGGTGTAGTGCCCTAGATATTTGGCTTGTTAGAAATTTATAATTGTGTGTATGTGTTTCAACTTCTAGTATTGAACTGTGAGATTGATGAATTGATGTCACAATTCACTGTCGTTGACTACAGTAGACGGCATGATCGATTGCCGTCTACCTGCTGTAAACGACAGGGGTCTGTGCCATTTACGTTTTTCTAAAATAATTGGTTTTTCGGTCAGATATGTAGACAGCATGATCGATTGTTGTTACCCCATGGTAGACGACAACATATGTTGACGTTAACCTGACTTGCTAATTTTTGCTGCTATCATTTTGGAGCAAAATGATGGGCCATTTTCTTGGCATTTAACGGATGGATCGGGATGTTTTCAGTTCAATGGTCAGAATTAGAGCTTGGGTGAACTACATGAGTCGTTATAAGACCTCGATTTGGCCTTTAGGAAGAGGTTTTGCACTAGTTTAGAGGTGAGAAAGGAGGGCCGAAGGAGGAGTTGTTGTGCAGAGATTCATGCAAATCGAAGCAAGCTAGGAAGAGAGGAAACTTGAAGGATCGTGTTCAGGAAGATCTCCAAGCATAGGGGCTGTTCTGGAGGACGGATCGGGTGACCAAAGGCAGTGAAGAGGACTGCCTGTTTCTAATGTGGGCATCTTCAACTTTTTCTTCATGACTTCAGAAGGAGGGTTAGAAGTAAGTAACATAGGGGAACAGTTTAGGATATTAGAGTCTATAGATATATCATTTTCATTGATTTTTAAATCCATGATTAAGAGAGTAGGATGGGGTCAAAGTTCCAATATTTCATGTGTGTTTTCTGGTTTTCTGAACGGAAGAAGTTAACATCAACATCGACCGCCATTTATTACATGTAAATGTCAAGGTATTGGATGTCTCTCTATTATATATTAACGACACTATGTGCAGTCGTCAACTGATCTTAATGACGGGGTATGTTGTCGTTAACCTATGTAAATGGCAACCTGCATTGCCGTTAAGTTCATCTGTGCTATTTTCTACAGATCTGTCTAATTGCTTAAAAATTGTGATTCATGTTGGGTTTTCATTCTAACATTTATAGCAACATGTTTTCGATGATGAATAACTTCAATTGACGTTTGATAATGTAACACATGAAATAGAAACTAATGCAATACTTGATTGTTTGTCTATTCAAAATACTTAGTTTACATGTTTCATCATGTAGGTACAAATGCACAAAGTCAAGCTCTCTCCAAGAAAGTGTAAAAGATCACAAAACGCAAAAAAAAAACAAGGTACCTATCGACAGACACAAAAGACTTGTCGACAGATCTCATAGGTGTGGTCTGCCAGAAGACCCATAGTTCAGGAAATCTTCATCTGTCGATAGATGACAGATCGGCTGTCGACAGATCTCACAGTCCAGATATCCAGACTTCTGTCATTTACACAAAAGAGCACATCTGTCGACAGTCGAAGACCGACTGTCGACAGATCTCACAGAGCTGAAGATCCATACTTCTGTCTTACTGTCGCATGTCGACAGATGGCCAAGATGTCAACAGACGGAGTACAATTCAAATTACGGAAAGTTTAAGTTATCCTAGGAGGTGTTTCCAACTCTCACGTTTCTCTATGTGAGAACTGCTATATTTAAACACCTCTTAGAAGGAAATTTCACAGAGAAGTAGCCACAACCAAAAACCCTAGAGCTACTCCAAGTTTCACAAGAGTTGTTGTTGCCCTGCTTCAGACTGCTGCACAGATCCCTAAAGATCCGTCGATCCAGTAGTTCCTGAAAAAAGAACGTCGAGGATTCAACCTTCTCCATCGACTCAAAGCATTCAAGTCGAAGATTGAACTTCCTCCAGGCGTTCTCAGAAGAGTTCTTCACCAGGATTTATTCTCTCACTCAGAACTCTCTCTGTTTTCATATTTCTACCATCTGTGTGTGTGTTGTGGTGATTCAAGCAATCCTTGTGCTTGAGATCATGTGTGTGTGTTGTTCTGATCGTGGGTGTACATCAGAAAACACGTGTGTCTGAGTTGTAGTCACCGAACTCGCTGATAAGCAGTTTTCTCTGTGTGTGTGTGTGTCGTGGACGTAGGATACACGATTTGTGTACTCCGAACCACGTAAATCTTCGTGTCTTGTGGTTTGAACGATTTTCACGTTAGATGCTTGATAGGCACATTGCATTCACGCACTAGATACATTGCTAACTCACCTACACATCGTCAACACATCTAAGACTCACGTTGTTTCTACAGAAAATTCAAAAGACTTTGTTATGATTGAAAAAGGGTTGTTTTCATACTTTTAATTGGTAGTAATCTATTCAACCCCCTTTCTAGATTACCATATGGGATTCCGCAAACCTTTCAATTGGTATCAGAGCCGAGTTTCTCCGATTTACTACTTTATCTGGTTGATCTTATGATCAGGAGATTCACGGTCAAATGAAATCTAACAAGGGGTATATGGCCGAGGGACACTCTGTGACTAGGCCACCCTTCTTTGATGACACTGACTATCCGTATTGGAAAAATCGAAGCAGGTGTTTCTACGTGCACAAAATTCGAACTTTGGAAAATAGTCAGAAAAGGAGCATATGAATTGCCTCAGAACGAGGATACCTAGACTAAGGACCAGATCTCCAAAGGGACACTCAATTGGAGCGCCCTCAACATGATGCAGTGCACGGTCCATCCGAAGGAATGCTCCAGAGTCTCCACATGCACCTCAGCAAAGGAGATGTGGGACAAGCTTGAGCTGATCTATGAAGGTACGTCTGAGGTAAGAGAATCAAAGGTAAGCATGTTCGTTTCAGAATATGAAATGTTCAAAATGAAATAATGAAACCATCTCTGACATGTTTGCTAGATTCATGATATTATAAATGGCTTGAAAGGTCATAAAAAGGAATACTTAGAGAGTGACTTGGTGAGGAAGATACTTCGGTCTCTTCCATCCTCATGGAACACTAAAGCCACGGTCATTGAGGATTCCAAAGACCTCTCAAAAATGAAAATAGATGAACTGATTGCTCTCTGATGACTTATGAACTGAATGTCAAAAGAAAGAAAATGAAGAAATCCTAGGAAGTCACTTGCCTTGAAGGCTTCCAGGAAGAGTTCTTCAGCTTCCAAAAAGGAGATAAGTCAGGAAAGTAATAAGTCTGAATCGTCTAGTGAGAGTGAGAATGAAGAAATGGCTATGCTCACTAGACAATTCAAAAAATTCCTAAAATACAAGAGGAGAGGTACAGGTAACTCTAAATCTTTCCAAAAGAAAGACTTTGCTAATAAATCCGATTCTACCAAAAAGTCTGAGAATGTTTGTTATGAGTGCAAGAAGCAAGGGCACATGAGAGGAGAGTGCCCCGAGCTCAAAAAGAAGCTGAAGAAGGACAGGTTCACCTTCAAGAAGGCCAAGGCAATGGTGGCCACTTGGAGTGATGAAAATGAGGATGAGGACAATCAAGCTACCTCAAGATGATGAGATTCAGTGTCTCATGGCAAGGAGTGATGACTCCAACGAGGTAATTCTTCCTTTGAAACATATTCTATTACTGAGTGGGAAGAAGCTTATACTTCTATTTGAAAAACTCTGTGAATTCAAGTCTGAAAATAAGGCACTCAAGAAGAAAGTCAATTCCTTGTTCACAGGTCAAACAATGATGAAGAAATTGAATCCTTGAATAAGGTAATTGAAATGATGAAGAGTGATGAACAAACAAACAGTGATGAATTGGATAGCATGAAACTTAAGTTTAAAGAAGTTCAAAAGGAAAGAGATGATCTAATGAACTCTCTTGAAGTTCTTAAAAATGAGCATGCTAATCTAAAAGAAAGATTGGATCAAGCTGAAAAGGAAATAAAAGATAAGTCAAAAGATCTGTCTGGCTTTGTCAAAAGTAAACAGAATCTTGATGCAATTCTAGGTCAAAAGTGTTTATTGCAAGACATGGGATTGGGTTTCAAAATGCAAAGCCAAAGGTAATTGGGAAAAATCTGCTAACAGATTTCATTGATTCCAGCCCAAGTTCAAGTAAACAAACCCCTTCAAAGGGTAAGAAACAAGAACCTAAGTTGATCAAGTTTGTTCCTGGACAATCTAAAGAATTTGTAACAAGCCCAAGACAAAACAAAAAGCATGCTCTCAAGCCCAAATTGACAGGACAACAAAAGGGTAAGATGCCAATGCATGCTCCCAAGAATATCATGCCCACTGTTGTCCAAACCTTCATCATGCAAGGTCTACAAAAAGGTCAGGCATAATGAAAAAGAATGCTGGAACAATCCAAATAACTTGAAAGTCAAACATATTTGGATACCTAAGCATCTATTGTTTGGCATGAATGATACAACGGCACCCAAAGTAATTTGGGTACCAAAACCTCTTGTCTGATCCACATGTGCAGGAATGCCTAGCAGCCCACAATCAAAACAAATGGTACCTGGATAGGGCTGCTCGAGGCACATGACGAGCGATAAGAAAAATTCAGTTTGCTCAGAAAGAGACGGAGGTCAAGTAATGTTTGGAGGTAACAACACAAGGCCAGATCATCGGCTCAGGTAAGGTTGGTAAGTTTGCCTCTAACTCCATAGACAATGCTTTACTTGTTGATGGCCTTCATCACAACTTGCTTAGCATAAGCCAATTGTGTGATAAGGGTTATAAAATTGTCTTTGAATCCAATTCATGTCAAATTCTTGATAAGGAAAGAAGAAGTTTGAAATTTTCTGGAAAAAGAACAAACAACATCTACATGGTTGACTTAGATGATCCAGAAAATAATGATCTATGTCTTGTAGCAAACAAACAGGATGAGCTTACATTGTGGCATCGTAGGCTCGGTCACGCTAGCTATAATGTATTGCACAAGATCATGAGTGTAACGACCCAGAATCCGCATTACCAGTAACAACCAGTAACCTGAATTTTGACCCGCTAACCCACAAGACAAGCTCGGAAGGGTAGGAAGTGAAAGTCCGAGGACTATATGTAAGAAGATACACACCATGCAAAGCAGTAAAATTCCACTATATGAACATATCATACAACCTCAGAGTCTGAGACAAAGTACAGAGTACAGAAGTACAACAAAAAGGTACAACTCACTACAGCTAGGAGCACCAACACCGGAGTGGCTAGACTCGCCTGGAACGGGAGTCGACGAAGACCCACCTGAAAGGGAAGGGAGTGAGTCTCAAGAAAAGAGACCCAGTAGGGAAAGTAACCCCACCGGCAACTAATCTAAAGTGCGGAAAGTAAAAACTGAAAGTAAGTACACGTCGCACCACAACAAAGCTGTAAACCACACGGCTCAGTAACACACAATCACACACACAGCAAGTAGGACTCAGCTAGGGACTGTGGCTCGGCGTCCCGTCACCATAGAGGCTCTCAACCCCAGCCACGTGTGCACACTACAGACTCTCTCTCTCGCGTTTGGTCCACGACCGGTTTTTCCCCTACGCTTGACCCTAGCGGTAGAGAGAGGGGCTCCACGGAGACCGGCTCAAAACCACCAAAAGGAGTACGCACAGGACAGAGTCGCACTCGATGTCCCGGCTCACTAGCGGAGGACAACCACACGCTAGTCGTCTAGACGGAGTCGCACCCACGCCTAGGTAACACAACAGAAACGGGTACACGGTAACGCAACGCGCGTACAACAGACGGAACACACTCAACGTCTGAAACCCCGTACAGTAGTAAACACCTCGTGCCAAAACAACTACTCCTATGCACAGGCGGAGTCACACTCTAAGCCTGGCACACTTGTGCTATTAGGGCGGACATCACATGTCAATCGCCTCTAATCACACAACTTAAGTCTGCTGGGACACAGATATAAACGGCCACATCGATTGCCGCCAATCAGAGTAAACGGCAGCCCCTATGCCGTCAACAATAACTAAACGGCAATCGACCTTGTCGTTTAAATCACCCCTGAAGATCTCAACGTCAACAGATGTGGACGTTGATATCTTCAGTCCCCCATACCCAGAACTGAACCGAATCAGTCCCAATGGGCAGAAACACTAAATAACATTCTGACTGATGGAGGGAAACACATCCTCTCATCAATCCACACTAACAGAACATCATAATAGACAATCTAACACCTAGATTATCCAAACCACCCTCAATTCCGGCATGATATAACCCAAACCCTAAACCATAATTGCACATCAATTTGGTTAATTGGACATGCTGGTTTGCTGGGGAGGTTATAGGGTTAAGTCCCTACCTCAGAACGCCTTAAGAATCCCCAAACAGCCACAATCGCGCCGGATCTCCCCGAAGACTCCACGCGAATCATGCCAAAACCTGCGTTTCCCGCCCGATCTAGCAACGCCACACGATCCAGGGCCTTCCCACGAGCTCAAATCACTCAACAGAAGCTGCAGGAATCAAGAAAGACAAAGGTGGAGAGAAGGAGAGGAAATGAGAAAGGTAGGTTCTGCTCTCGGGCTGCCCTACTTCAACAGGCCCGACCAGTCAACGTCAACATCATTGGCCGCCTACTGAACCGCCTACAGACTGACGTCCAGAAGCATGTCGTTAAGTTCAAGCTCAGACGTCCACATCGCTGGACGCTGACTCTACTCAACGGCAAGCCTGGCCGTCAACCACAAGTCAACGACAATGGTCTTGTCGTCGACCACACAGAACCACTACAGACCCAATAAGGATCCACTAAAGACCCGAGACCTTACAGCCTCCCCCTTAAGGAATTTTGCCCTCAAAATTCAAACAACACAAGGAAAAGAAGACTCACCAAAGAGGTACGGAAAATGCTCGCGCATCTCGTCCTCCCGCTCCCATGTCGACTCACCACCGGAGTGCCGCTGCCACGCAACACGAACTAAAGGGATTGCCTTGTTCCTCAACCTCTGAACTCGGCGATCCTCAATGTGCAACGGAAACTCTGGTACAGTCAACACTGGAGTCACCTCAGACCACTCTGCACTCTGCAGAACGTGACTCGTCAGAAAGGTACCTCCGAAGCATCGACACGTGGAACACGTCGTGCACTGCTGCCAACTCTGACGGAAGCTCAAGTCTGTACGCCAAACCTCTGACACGCTCAGTAATGGTAAAAGGCCCAATAAAGCGAGGACTCAACTTCCCACGCTTACCGAACCTCACCACTCCCTTCATAGGAGACACACGAACAAACACCTGGTCTCCTACCTGAAACTTGAGCGGTCGTCTGTGCTGATCTGCATAACTCTTCTGCTGACTCTGAGCTGACTGAAGCCTCTGTCTCACAAGCTGAACTACCTCAACTGACTGCTTAACCAACTCCGGCCCTGTGACAACTCGTTCGCCAACCTCGAACCAGTCAAGAGGAGTGCGACACGGTCGTCCGTACAAAGCCTCATATGGTGCCAAACCGATACTGGAGTGATAACTATTATTATATGCAAACTCGACCAACGGCAAGTGAACTATCCACGACCCCTGCCACTCCAGGCAACAAGCTCTAAGCATGTCCTCCAAAGTCTGGATAGTCCGCTCTGACTGACCGTCTGACTGAGGGTGGTAGGCGGAACTAAAAGCCAACTCTGTCCCCAAAGCTCTCTGGAAACTGCGCCAGAACCCAGAAGTGAAGCGAGGATCCCTGTCTGACACAATAGAGATCGGCACTCCATGCAAAGGAACAATCCGCTCTACGTACAACGCGGCCAACCTACTCACACCCCAACTAGTCCTGACAGGCAAGAATCTGGCAGTCTTCGTCAATCTGTCCACAAGAACCCAAATGCTATCAAAACCTCCAGCTGTCCTCGGCAAACCACAACAAAGTCAGTCGTCACATGGTCCCACTTCCACATCGGAATCTCTAACGGCTGCACAAGTCCTCCTGGACGCTGATGTTCGGCCTTCACCTGCTGACAGACCAAACACCTAGCAACAAAAGCCGCTATGTCTCTCTTCATCCCAGGCCACCAAAACTGACGTCTCAACCTGTGGTACATCTTGGTCGCCCCTGGATGAATAGAGTACCTGGAACCATGTGCCTCCTGCAAAACGACTCTCTGATAGACTCCTCAACAGGAACATAGAGTCTATCTCGGAACCTAACAGTCCCGTCCTCACAAAGCTCAACCTCTGGAAGAAGCAACACACTGCACAACTCGGGATCTGCCTGCTGAGCCTCAGCAACCTGTCTCACAACTGCGGGAGCTGCTAACAAACTGCCCAACACCAACTGTCGACAACTGGAAGAAACTCTGAAAGATCCCTCTGTCGCAGACTGCCACAACTGCCACTCTCTAAGCATCAGATGACTCATCTGTGCTTTCCTACTCAAGGCATCTGCAACTACATTCGCCTTTCCAGGCTTATACTCAATGCTGAAATCATAGTCCTTCAGATATTCCATCCATCGACGCTGCCTCATATTCAGATCCCTCTGAGAAAACACATATCTCAAACTCTGGTGGTCGGTACGGACTACAAAACTCACTCCGTACAGGTAAAGACGCCAAATCCGCAAAGCAAACACCACAGCTGCAAGCTCTAGGTCGTGGGTCGGGTAACTCTCCTCGTGGGGCTTAAGCTGGCGAGACGCATAAGCCACCACTCGGCCTTGCTGCATCAAGACCGCACCCAAACCAACACCTGAAGCATCTGTGCAAACCTCAAAACCCTCCTCACCTGAAGGTAAGGCAAGAACTGGCGCCGACGTAAGCAGTCGCTTCAACTCTATGAAGCTCTGCTCACACTGATCCGACCACTCAAACGGAACTCCCTTTCTCGTCAACCGAGTCAAGGGTGCAGCAACCTGAGAAAAATCTCGAACAAACCTGCGGTAGTAACCTGCCAACCCAGAAAGCTACGAATCTCAGACACAGATCTGGGACTCTCCCACTGCAAAACTGCCTCAACCTTCGCTGGATCTACTGAAACTCCCTCACCTGAGATCACGTGCCCCAAAAGTGAACCTGTTGTAGCCAAAACTCACACTTACTAAGTTTGGCATACAACTGGTGCTCTCGCAAAGTCTGCAACACGATCCTCAGGTGCTCGGCGTGCTCCTCCTCCGAAGCGGAGTACACCAGAATGTCGTCAACAAACACTACGACAAACCGGTCCAAGAACTGGTGGAACACCGGTGCATCAGATCCATGAAGGCTGCTGGAGCATTGGTGAGCCCAAACGGCATCACCAAAAACTCAAAGTGTCCATATCTGGTCCGAAAAGCAGTCCTCTCAATGTCCGAATCTCTAATCCGCAACTGATAGTAGCCCGACCTCAAGTCAATCTTCGAGAAGACACGAGCAGACTGAAGCTGATCAAAGAGATCATCAATCCTAGGCAAAGGATACCTATTCTTGATGGTCACTTGATTTAGCTTCCTATAATCGATACACAACCTCAGGCTACCATCCTTCTTCCGGACAAACAAAACAGGTGACCCCCACGGAGAAAAGCTAGGACGAATATAGCCCTTCTCCAACAACTCCTCAAGCTGCCTCTTCAACTCTCAACTCTGCTGGTGCCATACGGTACGGTGCCTGAGAAAGGTAAAGTGCCAGGAACCAACTCTACAGTAAACTCAATCTCTCTCTCTGGTGGAAGACCAGGCAACTCTTCCGGAAAAACATCCGGAAACTCACACACTACAGGAATGTCTCCCACTCCCGAGGCAATCTGGTCAAGAGTCACTGCAGAAACTAGAAAACCCTGACAACCAGAAGCAAGCAACCTCCCTGCCCTCAAAGCAGAAACTAAAAAGCGAGAAGTAAGAGGTACGATACCTGGAAGTAGAACGCCGCTGCTCCAGGTATCCGCAAGTGCACCCTCTTCTTCTGGCAATCCATCACTGCACCATACCACTCCAACCAGTCCATACCCAAAATCACATCATAATCATGCAACTGCAAGGCAAAAAGACGGGCTGACAACAACTGATCCTGCAACTGCACAGGTACCTCCTCGAGACAGTAGGACGTAAGGACAAAGTCCCCCGTCGGCAACTCTACTGCGAACTCAACAGACTCTCCCGAACTCAACTCTCCAAGGGAGTCTAAAAAGTCCTCAGACACAAAAGAGTGAGAGGCACCGGAATCAAACAAGACTCTAGCTGCATAACCAAAAACTGAAACAGTACCTTCCACCAGGTGAGCTGCCCTCGCGTCTGCACGAGTCAAGTGGGTAACACGACCTCTACCTCTCGACCCACCAGAACCTCCGGTCTGCTGACGCTGCTGCACAGGTGCCTGCTGCTGCACTCGAGGCTGTGTCTGGGTCTGCTGCTGCGGCACACGAGGTAGCAAAGGACAATCTCGCGCCATATGACCCATCTGGTCACACCGGTAACACTGCCCAGCAAAAGTACGTTGCACCTGCTGCGAAGGCTGACCTGCCGGCTGCTGAACACTCCCAACCGACTGCTGCCTCTGCTCTGCCTGCCTCCTATCACGCCGAAACTTCCTCCGAGATCCTGACTTCGCCGTCGTCCCAGTAGAAGTGGACGCGTAGGAAGTCGTAGTCCTCGGGGTCGTCTGCACACTACCCTGCTGCTGGCGAGGCTGAGAAGGAACTACCTGCGTCTGAACCTCTGCACTCCGAGCACGAGTCCGCAAGGTGTCTGCCTCCAACGCTGCCGCTGTCTGATAGGCCGCATCCAAGTCTGTGACACGAGCAACTATCAGCGCCTGCCTGAGCTCTGGCCTCAAGCCCCTCATAAACTGCTGAGTCCTCAGACCCTCATCTCCCATAATCTGCGGAGCATAATGCCCTAACTCCACAAATCTGGCCCTGTACTGCACCACAGTAGAGTCCCTCTGCTGCAAGTCCAGAAACTGGTACAACCTCTCCGTCCGGACGTAAGTAGGACAGAAGGCTCTCTCAAAAGAAACAACAAACTCCTGCCACGGAATCTGCCTAAGTGGGCGAGACTGAAAAGTAGTCTCCCACTCAGCGGACCACCAAGTCAACGCCTGCGCCTGCAACTGGTAACTGGCTAGCAGCACTCGCTCCTCTGGAACACACTCCATGGAACGAAAAGTCCGCTCCACTGCATCTAACCAAGCTCGCGCTACATCTGGATCAGGCTGGCCCAAAAACTGAGGAGGCTGGTGAAACTGCAAAAACTCCCTCAACACCCTCCCAGTACCACCCTGGGGTACCGGCGCATCACGGTGCTGAGCAACAAACTGAGCCATCCCCTCAAGAAATCGAGTCATGTCTAATCCCTGAGCTACCTGAGGTGGAGGTGGCGGCGGCGGAACAATACCACTATGCGCATCCTGTGGCAAAGGCTGCGTCTGCTGAGGTGGCGGAGCATCTCCAACCTCCTGACGAGTCGCCTGCTCGGCTACTCCCTCTCTAGGACGTCGCCTAGGCGCCATAGAACTACACACATAATAAAATACACACATAAATACACTAACTAACTCGGGCTACATAGCTGCACTGTACTCTTTAGACTCTGAGTAACATGATGGGTATTTCCTTATATATATCTCATCAGACCAGTCTCTGATACCAAACTGTAACGACCCAGAATCCGCATTACCAGTAACAACCAGTAACCGAATTCTGACCCGCTAACCCACGAGACAAGCTCGGAAGGGTAGGAAGTGAAAGTTTGAGGAGACTATATGTAAGAAGATACACACCATGCAAAGCAGTAAAATTCCACTATATGAACATATCATATACAACCTCAGAGTCTGAGACAAAGTATAGAGTAAGAAGTACAACATATGAACATATCATATACAACTCAGAGTCTGAGACAAAGTAGAGTACAAAAGTACAACAAAAAGGTACAACTCACTGCAGCTAGGGAGCACCAACACCGGAGTGGCTAGACTCGCCTGGAACGGGAGTCGACGAAGACCCACCTAAAAGGAAGGGAGTGAGTCTCAAGAAAAGAGACCCAGTAGGGAAAAGTAACCCCACCGGCAACTAAACTAAAGTGCGGAAAGTAAAAACTGAAAGTAAGTACACGTCGCACCACAACAAAACTGTAAACCTGCATGGCTCAGTAACACACACTCACACACACAACAAGTAGGACTCAGCTAGGGTCTGTGGCTCGGCGTCCCGTCACCACAGAGGCTCTCAACCCCAGCCACGTGTGCACACTACAGACGCTCTCTCTCGCGTCTGGTCCACGACAGTTTTTCCCCTACGCTTGACCCTAGCGGTAGAGAAGGGGCTCCACGGAGACCGGCTCTCAAACCACCAAAAGGAGTACGCACAGGACAGAGTCGCACTCGATGTCCCGGCTCACTAGCGGAGGACAACCACACGCTAGTCGTCTAGACGGAGTCGCACCCACGCCTAGGTAACACAACAGAAACGGGTACACGGTAACGCAACGCGCGTACAACAGACGGAACACACTCAACGTCTGAAAACCCGTACAGTAGTAAACACCTCGTGTCAAAACAACTACTCCTATGCACAGGCGGAGTCACACTCTAAGCCTGGCCCACTTGTGCTATTAGGGCGGACATCACATGTCAATCGCCTCTAATCACACAACTTAAGTCTGCTGGGACACAGAATATAAACGGCCACATCGATTGCCGCCAATCAGAGATAAACGGCAAGCCCCTATGCCGTCAACAATAACTAAACGGCAATCGACCTTGTCGTTTAAATCACCCCTGAAGATCTCAACGTCAACAGATGTGGACGTTGATATCTTCAGTCCCCCATACCCAGAACTGAACCGAATCAGTCCCAATGGGCAGAAACACTAAATAACATTCTGACTGATGGAGGGAAACACATCCTCTCATCAATCCACATTAACAGAACATCATAATTAGACAATCTAACACCTAGATTATCCAAACCACCCTCAATTCGGCATAATATAACCCAAACCCTAAACCATGATTTGCACATCAATTTGGTTAATTGGACATGCTGGTTTGCTGGGGAAGGGTTAGGGGTTAAGTCCCTACCTCAGAACGCCTTAAGAATCCCCAAACAGCCAATACTCGCGCCGGATCTCCCCGAAGACTCCGCGCGAATCATGCCAAACCTCGCGTTTCCTACCCGATCTAGCAACGCCACACATCCAGGGCCTTCCCACGAGCTCAAATCACAACAGAAGCTGCAGGAATCAAGAAAGACAAAGGTGGAGAGAAGGAGAGGAAATGAGAAAGGTAGGTTCTGCTCTCGGGCTGCCCTACTTCAACAGGCCCGACCAGTCAACGTCAACATCACTGGCCGCCTACTGAACCACCTACAGACTGACGTCCAGATAGCATGTCGTTAAGTTCAAGCTCAGACGTCCACATCGCTGGACGCTGACTCTGACTCAACGGCAAGCCTTGGCCGTCAACCACAAGTCAACGACAATGGTCTTGTCGTCGACCACACAGAACCACTACATACCAATAAGGATCCCTAAAGACCCGAGACTTTACAATAGGGGAAATTGGTAAGGGGTCTTTCTGACATTTCCTTTAACAAGAATTAAAATTTCTGTGATGCATGTGCAAAGGAAAACAAACCCGGAAATCCTTCAAATCAAAAGCACCGGGAGTACTACTAAAGTTATGAACTATTGCAATGGACCATATTGGGCCTACAAGAACTTGAGTCTCAATGGCAAACGATTTGGTTTTTTTTATTGTAGAGATTTTTCTAGGTTCACATGGGTGAAATTTCTTGCCCACAAGAATGAAGCACTGCAAGTTTTTGAAGATTTTTTCAATAAGATTGAGATGGAAATGTCAACAAAATATGCTCCATCTGCACTGATCACGGGGGAGAATTTGATAACAACTCCTTTACTGAATTCTGTAGGCTCCACGGGATAGAGCACTTGTTCTCCTCTCCAAGAACTCCGGAACAAAATGGAGTGGTGGAAAGAAAGAACATAACATTGGTGGAGATGGCTCGCACGCTTCTGGTCGAGAATCAACTAGCAAGAACCTTTTGGGAAGAAGCGGTAAACACGTCTTGCTACATTCTTAACAGAGCCATGGTAAGACCGGTATTCAAGAAAACCTCCAACGAACTACTGAAAGGTAAGAAACCACTATTGGGTATTTCAGAGTTTTTGGCTCAAAAGTGTTCATACATAACAATGATAAAAATGATTTGGACAAGTTTGAAGCCAAGCGATCAAGGTATTTTTCTGGATACTCAGAACACTCTAGAGCCTATAGGGTGTTCATCTTAAAACAAGAAAAGTGGAAGAAACTCCACATGTTGTATTTGATGAATCTCAAACCAAGTCTAACAATTCTAATATTTACATGTTTGAAGATGAAACTGAAGATACAACACTTGGAGAACTACAGAGAAAATCAAATGCAATCTCTATAACAACTGTCAAGACTAAAAGTGGATATCTTCACAGGTATAATGATGAAGAAGGTATTCTCCCGTTCAACAATTCAGAAAGTGTACCTGACAAAGATCCACAAGAGTAAGAACAACAACTTGAACCATCTCAAGCACTTCCTCCTTCAGAACAACCTCCTCAAATGCAAGATCTTCCAGGCCCTTCAACAGTCATGAATGTGAGGTATTCAAAAGATCATCCTCTTGAGAATGTGATAGGAAATTTAAATGAGTCGGTTCAAACTAGATCTAAGGTTAATCAAATAGTGGAACAAGACCATTTAGCCTTTGTCTCTCAAGTGGAACCCAAGAATGTTGAAGAAGCTTAAAAGAAGATTTATGGATTGATGCTATGCATGAGGAGCTTGGGCAATTCCAAATAAATAATGTATGAAGTTAGTTCCTAAAACCCTGAAATGTCTGTCATACGTAGAAGGTGGGTCTATAGAAACAAACTCAATGAAGAGGGTAAAGTGGTGAGAAACAAGGCTAGACTGGTTGCAAAAGGATATAATCAAGAATTTCGTGTAGACTTTGAAGAATCTTTTGCACCAGTAGCTAGGCTAGAAGCAGTTAGAATTTTGTTAGCATATGCATGCTCAAACAAATTTAAATTGTATCAAATGGATGTCAAAACTGCTTTCTTGAATGGCTACATAAAAGAGGAAGTCTACGTTTCTCAACCACCTGGCTTTGAGGATCATGATAAACCAAACCATGTATTTAAATTGCACAAAGCTCTTTATGGTTTGAAACAGGCACCCCGAGCTTGGTACGACAGGCTGAGCACATTTCTGGTAAGCAAAAACTACTCAAGAGGTAAGGTAGACCAAACTCTCTTTACAAAGAAAGTTTGCAATCATATAATTGTTGTTCAAGTCTATGTGGACGACATTATCTTTGGTTCTACTAATCCTTCACTGTGTGAAGAATTCTCCAAACATATGCACAGTGAATTTGAGATGTGTCTTATGGGGGAGCTTCAATTGTTTCTCTGTTTGCAGGTCAAACAATTGGAAGACGGATTCTTCATCAACCAAGAAAAATATGTCAAAGAGCTACTGAAAAAGTTCCAGTTTGAACAAGTTAAACATGCCTCAACACCCATGAGCACAAGCATTAAGCTAGAAAGTGATGAGAAAGGTAAATCGGTAGATGCCAAACAATTTCGAGGTATGATTGGCTCACTCCTTTATCTTACTGCAAGTAGACCAGACATCCAGTTCAGCATTTGCCTTTGTGCTAGATACCAATCTAGTCCAAAGGAAAGCCACTTATTTGTCGTTAAGAGAATTTTTAGATATCTCTCAGGTACATTTGATTTGGGTCTTTTGTATCCAGCAGGTAGTAGCTTTGACTTGGTTTCATATTCTGATGCTGACTATGCTGGATGTAAAATTGACAGGAAAAGCACTAGTGGCTATTGCCAAATCCTTAGCAGTTGTATGGTTTTGTGGGCATCCAAGAAGCAACACTCGGTTGCACTCTCCACTACAGAGGCAGAATATGTTGCTGCAGGGAGTTATGCGGCACAAGTGTTGTGGATAAAAAGTCAGTTGTGTGACTATAACATTGATATTGGATGCACACCTATCCTATGTGACAACACCAGTGCAATCAACTTATCAAAGAATCCCATTCAACACTCTAGGACAAAACACATAGAAATCCGTCACCATTTCTTGAGAGATGAGGTAGCCAACAAAAACTTAGAAATCAGTTTCATACCCACAGAAAAACAATTGGCTGACATCTTTACCAAACCTCTAGCTGAAGATAGATTCACCACTTTCAGAATGGAATTGGGCTTGTGCAAATTGCAGTGAAACTTATCCATATACTGAGCATATGTCTCTTGTGTGCACCGACTATGAGGTATATTAAATAGTGTTTGTGGAAGAACAAGTAAAGCTTGTTTGGAAACTCTCATTATACATAGAGGAAAGATCCTCTGCCACGTATCCATAGTGACATGCATGTAAGGGGTATGTACTTTATATAGGGATGAGTTTCTTTACAATTTGCCCATTCTCCACTTCAGTGAAACATGACAATCTTAACAATCTGTCTTCCTGAAAGCTTGGTGTGCTCACATGATTCGTCCAGTTGTAATAGTGTGTCTTGAATACTCAAGTTGTTTTCACATGAGCACACACTATGGGGGAGCAAGTCTAGGTTATGATGTTCATAAGAGGAGAATCACTCATTCCATGTGTATTTTCAATTCCCTCACTTGTCTTGATCATCTCACTCTTCACTCTAATCTTAAACCAGCTTTGCACAGGCATCTGTCGATAGCTCCCACTCCCTCTGTCGACAGATCAGGCCTCACAAAACTTTAATTCTTCTATCTGTGCAATCTGTCGACAGACGACAACTTATCTGTCGATAGATCTCACAGGTTCTGCTCTGCCCGAACTGGCCTTTCTTCTGTCTGTGTGATATGTCGACAGGCACTTCTCTAGCTGTCGACATACACCAACTCTTCAAGCAATTCATGCCTATTTCACATCCTACTTGTTGAGCAGGTTCATATACTTTCACTAAGGTGTTTATTGGGCAAATATACATGTTTAACTTCATCATAAATATACATGATATTGATGCTATCCCCTAGACCACCATGATTTGGACATACACTCATGCTTGGGTTTATGTTACATCATTTGAAAACATTGAACTATCTTAGAGGATTAACACCTAAATCCATTGAATAATTTCCTTGTAGGCTCACACATTCTCAATACAATTGAAAAATCTTATGGTTTGAACTTTATGTTTTGAACTGAAAGATCATCATATACATCTCCTTGATCTTAAGTTTCAGCTAAAATGGAGAAAAGCTACCTATTTCAGAAAAAATATACAACGTCATTAAAAAACAAAAAACAAAATTGGGATAAAGGTAGAGCTATGATGGGTCTTTCTGAGTAACGGGGAGACAGGCATTACAAAGTCTGTCGTCGCGTCAAAACCAAACTCATTATCTCTATACAACGGTATAATGGAAACTTCGACTGAGTAACGGGTACGGGCACTTGTCATGTCTATCCTCATGTAAAAAGGTGTGAAGTTATCTTGAATATCACTTTTCCCATTGCATTCTGTCTTAAAAAAAAATAAAAATTAAAAAATGAATGAGTAGTGTGAAGCCTCCAAAGTGTCTCAAATCAAAAGGTCATGCACTGTCTATGGCTATCCAGAAGTTTAGACATTTATTTCAATCATCATTTGATCATCATAAACTTGGGACAGTGTTGGTCTACAATGTCCTTAATCAACCAAGGGTAATGGTGTCTTTCTCAACGAATGGAAAACTATCTCTTAATGCTTTAACTTTAAGTCCCTTGGGTATTATGTTTAAAAAATTAGGTAAGTGGGAGAGCCTTAATGTCCATGACAATGATAGGTTACAAATGCGTTTACCCATCTTACACCTTACAAATATGACTCATGTAACCAATGCTCCCATTTCTTCTTCAAAATCCACATCAAACATCAATGGCAGAAACTCTGCAGGATCTGTCGACAGGTCCCCTGTCATCTGTTGACAGCCGGCGGAAGACCCAGTTTGGGAAGTCCAACGGGCACGCCGTTTGGGGATTTTTGGTGGGGCTTGCCTTTTAAAATCCCCTCTTTCTATAAAAAGGCATCCATAGGAACCCTTCTCCTCCTACCACCAAAACCCCTCTCCACCTCTCCTCCAAATCTGCATCCCTGTTCTGGATGGAAAAACCCTACCTTCCTCCGTCTTCTTCCTCTCATCGAGCCCTCACCCACGTCTCTCTCTCACGCTCATCCTTCTTCTTCTAGCCTTACTCATGTCTTCCAGGCCGTCCAAGAAACTGGCTTCTCAATGCCGTCCTCATCTTCTCGGGCCGACGGGGCTGAGGCTGAGCGCAGGACAAAGCATCAGGACGATCGTCTTCCCGAGCTTGTGGTGCCTCCCCGTCTTCACCTCACCCACTCAAAGGGGACGCATACCAAGTTTGTCCAGCAACGGTATGTAGAGTTGAGTCCTTGGCCGTCATGTTTCCTAATCCCAACCCCTATTCGACAATCAGGGCTGGACTCCGTTTCTCTACCGTCACATGCGGTATTCTCCTTCTGCCGTTCGTGACTTCTACAACCACCTTGGCTTCACTCTAGATAATCGTTTCTTTACCACCGTCAAGGGCACCACTTTCAACTCACCGAAAATCTCTTTGCACAACCCTTCAAATCCCCAATTCTGGAGTTGATATCCTAAGCCACAAACCGGATGCCTCTGTCTACTACCCTCTCCTCACACTTGAGGATTATGATGGCACCAAGAAAATCTCTAAACTCAATGCAAACTCATTTCCTCCATTGATCATGATGATCCATCACATATCACTACCGATTGCCCTAAACATGGCAATCGGGAGTTGGTCACCGATGTTCACAAATCTCTCTTCACCTTCTTCCTCAGTTGTGAACCTATAATCTCCCGCTTCTGATGCTTAGTTATCAAAAAAACATTCTACCAACCCCGGAGGTCGATGCCCTTTGCCTGTCCACTTATCTCCCTCATGAGGTCATCAGCATTGACATTCCAGACAGCGAGTGCATAGAGCTAAATTCTCGCAACAGCTTTGATCTCACTGCAGCACATCGCATGTGATACAAGCTTGTTGATGGAATTGTTACCGGGAGCTTAAGGGTAAAGCACTGCTGATGCCGTAGGGGAGAATGATGAAGACGACGATGAGAATCTTGCTGAAGATGACGAGGATGAAGACTCCCAGTCTGGATCACATGGTGTGCCGGGCGTTGAGATTGTTAGTGATGCTCCAGCTCAACAATCCATTAGATATGTGATGCACAGTTACATCACAGATGACCACTGGATTTGAGAACTGAACACAAGATTGGACATAGTGGACTCGAGTCTGGAATCACTTGCGGACACTCAAGTCCAGCTCCAGCTCTGTATGACAAGGTTCAGAAGAGAGCATAACACTCGTCAGGCTCCAGCTCCGCCTGCTGATGATGCTGCCTAGATAGGCTTTATGTCTAGGAATGGGGACACGTAGTGTCTATGTCCTCTCTTTCTGAGTCTTATGGTCTTTTTATTTCACTTTGTGGTCATGTATTTTCTTTCTCTTTCATGTTTACTCTCAGTCAAACAACTTTTTGTACTGTGTATGCCTCCTTCAAATCAATGAATTCACAGTGCCATGTTCCATGTTTGTCAATATGTTTGTCTGTTGAATAATTTTAGATGTTGTCATAAGGGGGAGAAAACCTCAATGTGCATTAATTGATAAATTTTGTCATCATCAAAAAGGGGGAGAATGTTGGGTTTTCATTCTAACATTTATAGCAAATGTTTTTCGATGATGAATAACTTCAATTGAGGTTTGATACATGTAACACATGAAATAGAAACAATATGCAATACTGATTGTTTGTGTATTCAAAATACTTAGTTTTACATGTTTCATCATGTAGGTACAAATGCACAAAGTCAAGCTCTCTCCAAGCAAGTGAAAAAGATCACAAAAAGCAAAAACAAGGTTACCTATCGACAGACACAAATGACCTGTCGACAGATCTCACAGGTGTGGTCTGCCAGAAGACCCATAGTTCAGAAAGTCTTCATCTGTCGACAGATGACAGATCGACTGTCGACAGATCT
>CM024756.1:68814462-69171338 GCA_014218235.1 Colocasia esculenta
GAAAGGTTAAAGTACTAGTCCAAGATGAGGAAGAAGATGTCCCCACATGCTTTGAGGAATACAACACCTTCAAAGAGGTGGAAGATCATTCGTTTTGGTACTAAGTCCCTGTACATGTCTCTGCCCCTGATGCCGATGAACTTAGCACCTCCATTCAACCAAGGAAGTTTTGTCTCTATCAATTGGCCCTCAAGTCGAGATTTAGACTTCATGTCTACCACTTTGTTGTATTTGTTCTCAATTTCTATGCATTGGTGTCGGTACAACTAGTTGTCGATGCTTATCTCATCCCTTATAGTTTCATTATCGTTTGCAAACTAGTAGGGGCTTCTTATAGCTTGACCCTCTTCTGCTGTTTCTTCTACCTTTTTGCCACTACGCTGGCGGGTTATAGGTTCTACAACTTCAAAGCCCATCGCAATTGATCCTTCCTTTCTATCTCCCCCAATTGGAGTTCTCACAAAGGGTGGAAAACCTAATACTTGTGGATCTTCAAAGATGTCGAGATGCCAGACTCGGGTTTTGCCATAGAGCTCGAGTTCATTCTTCCTCAGGAGTCTGATCTAGAGCTTAAGGAGGATATAAGTCTCCTCCTAGCCTAAATTTTTGTCCTTGACCTTTATAGTGTTCTCTCCCTACGATCTGGTGTAACTGTAAGTCGTTATGAGGAGTTATGAGGAAAGTTATGATGGAGTGTCCATTTCAGAGAGTTACTCCTCCATTCGTGGGGGAATCCTACAACAACCCACATCCCTCCAGTGGTAATGGTTCTTTGCATTGATGGAGAGTTAAAGCCATGGATAAGGTGGAAAAAGGAGAAGTTCTTCACTCCTCAGATTTCCCGAGATAAGTACAATGGGATAAGAGGCCGAGGGCCAACATAGGCTTTCTCGAGATAGGATAGGAAGGTGTCCAGATTAGATTCTCACCTTAGTGCGATCCGAGATATTATCCTGAAATTGTCACCCTTTAAGTTGACTTTCCTGTGGGATGTTGATCCTGACATAAAAAAAGGGACCTTCTATATGGGCTATTGGGTTGCTCTTGGTGTTTCACAGTAGGCCCAGATGGGTTTTCACTTTTAGATTGGTGATTGTGGGCCCACATTAGGCCTGTAGCTGTAATGGATTTAGGGAAGAAATTCTCTCTCTCTACATCATATGCAAGTAAAGGCATTTGTAAGAGCGGTGATAGCGTAACTTGTCTATCATACACATACCCATACACAATTGTGTGCGCATATGCAAAAAAAAATTCAAGTGTTTTCAAACTTTGTTGGAAAGATATCCAATTGGGGGAGGACTAACGCCCACATGAAAACTTCGGTCTTTCATTGGCGTCTGTTTAACTCACCAATTACTTCAACTTCAAAATAGTTTGCCGAGAGTTTTACATAGTTTTTCTTTAGAAGGAGACCAGTAGTTTGGCAGCAATTCATAGTTTTATTTAGAAGGAGACCAGTAGTTTGGCTGCAATTCATTCAAATTAAAAGAATAAACATACAAATATGCATGGGAAGTCCAAATTTCTTGTTTTCAAACACAAGAGGCGCCCATTTAACTGCAAGCCAATCCAATTTGCCAACTGATTCAGAGAAGCTTGTAATTAAGATAATCCCCATTTTTCGAGTTCTCTGTGGCATGCTTTCTTAGTTTTATGACTGGGTGAGAAGGGTGTGTTTGGGAATGGTGATCACTGCCGTACGTTTGCTAGGAGGGCTGTTCATCAAGGTCCCCATTTCTCTTCTCTCGACCCAATGGGGAGGTTGGAAGCTGTGACCACAACAATTACGAAAATATATAATATATAGAACACCCGCATTGATTACACATAACATGGCCTCTAGCAGCGGGGTTCGGTACTGACACACGCACGCACCAAGTTCCCTCCCCCTCGTCGTCGGCAACTCCCCCCCTTCCTCGCTCCTCCCCTCTTAATTCGACACCTTAAAAATTTGGGACAGTATGGCGTATCGTAAGATGTGATTGTCTCTCTCTCTCTCTTTTTCTCTTCGTGGGGCAATTTGATCCCCCACCCACAGTCTCTCTCGTCTCCCAGCTGGTATTTAAATACATGCAATCAGCCCATCTCCTTCTCCCATGCACTTGTCCTCCTCTTCATCAAGATATCACTTCTTCTTGATCCACTTCCTTCGGCATCCCCTCTCTCCTAAATAACTTCTCCTGACAACCTCCATTTCTGTCCTCCTTGCCCACCGTCCACGCCGTTCTTCTTTCGTGACTTCCACTTAGAACAAAAGCATCCCTCTCGCCATACCCTCCATCGCGCCCTTTCCTTCCGTTTGTAAGCTGACTTTTCTGACACAACACGCTCAAAACGGCAGGCTGAAAGTTACTGTTGCAAACTGAACCCTTCTCTCTTCTCCACTTGGACTTGGAAAGATGTCCAGCAGGAGGTCGAGGTCGAGGCAGTCGAGTTCCGCAAGGATCACCGACGACCAGATTGTCGATCTGGTCTCCAAGTTGCAAGCTCTACTACCGGAAGCCCGCACCCGCGGGAACGACAGGGTACGTAATGTCCAACCTATGAGCAAGAGTACTCTTCAGTACTCCTCTGCCCATCCTCCATAATTTTGTTCAGTAGCCTAGCTAGGTTCATGCTTAAGTTACACGTACACTTGGAAGGCTACTCCTCACATGTTTCATTTTAACGTAGACTAATTTATAACACATAATTAGCCTCACTCTGATCGCCGAAACATCCCTCTCGGCGCAGGTATCAGCATCTAAGGTTCTGCAAGAGATGCAACTACATCAGGAGCTTGCACCGGGAAGTTGACGACCTGAGTGAGAGGCTCTCCGAGTTGCTCGCCACGACGGACATGAGCAGCGCGCAGGCGGCGATCATTAGGAGCTTGCTTACGCAGTAGCGATGACCCTTCTCTTTAGCTCTAGCTAGCTAGATCCCTAATTTTGAGTTCCTCTACTCAAATCTTCTTTTGCGCTCTTTAGGATGGATCCCTATACCAAAATCAAGTGGTTAATTTTGTTCAAGGCAAAGGATCAGATGTGAACTTGGAGGAGAAGGACCCCTTAATTTGTTTGTAGCTCCTCTGCTTGTTAATCCTTTGTATCAAACTTTGTTTTTGGGTATCCTCTCGTACCTAGAAGTTGTACCGAATGATCAGTACTGCTAGACGGTTTAGCTAGAATGTTTCAATATTTTTTATGGTGATACTCCATCAGACTAATTGTTGATTGCATCTCCATCGAGAGGTGCAGAAAGGTTGAAGTGAAAGGGCTGATGTGCCCCGAACGTCGAACTTTCATGGGACATTGTGTATCAAGAAACTACTTGTGGCAGCTTCAAGATGTTTTTACCCACTACATGACTTGTCGAGCGCATCCAAAACATACACACAAACTCACATGTATGCACGCTCTTTGAGTAACGGCTTTTGAATTGTTTATGAGAAATTAAATATGGTACATTTTTGTTAAACTACGTCAAGGATAAAGATGATAAAGTGTTTACAACTTTCGAGGAAGTTGTCTAATGGCTTCACTTGGGGATTTATATCCGCACGTACGGCTTCACGGGATATCATGCTAGGAACTCTCTTTCTCTCTCTCACACACACATAATTAACTGTGGCGGGTCTCTTTGTGGAGTTCAGATCCTCCCAGTATATGGAGGACTGAGCTCAGTAAGTCATCAATGGGGGTGATGAGTGGGTAGAAATTTTTCAAAAAAATTCAAACAAAAATATGCAAAAGTTTTAGAAAAAAAGTTTTTTTGAAAATTTTCAACTCATTCTTCACCCCATTAGTGACTTACTGAGCTCGATCCTCCATGTATTAGGAGGAACCGAACTCCTCTTTGTCTGGTCTTGGGGACATTATCGTTCTCAAAGACTACAAGAGAAAACATGTGTTAGAACTGGGATTTTCATTAATGTAGATAGCTGAAATGTCTGAGGCGTTAACCTCATCCCAAGAAAAGGCTTAAACGATCACTTGAGTAGTTTCGCTACCAGGTGTGTATGTCGTCCAAGTTTTATCTAAGTATAATTTTGGGGATTCCAACGTAACTAGGAGAATTAACTCTTTTCTGTTTTTCCTTCTCAACGAAATAAGAGATTTTTCTTTTCCATTTTTGTTGCGGAGTAATTCCCCCAGCTTGTGTTTAGATATTGGCTATAGCAGAAGATATGTTGTAGCATTAGAAACTAGCTTTCCACGACCTTCTTTGCCGATTCTTATCACTAACCGTCATTAAAAGATCTTCCAAAAAGAACCATTTTGTTCTCGTGATATACTTGTTAACACGATCTTAATCCTCATAGTTCACGGGTTCAAAATGTTGGTATCCGTTTGACCCTCTAATGCGTTTAAACCGATGCTACCATGTACTAACTTCAACAGTGTGAAAGTGTTAATAGTTTAATTAAATATTTTAACAAGCCTAAAGGGATCACATATGAAAGAAAAACTTTTCACAACCATTGATGGTAGGACTACATTAGTTAAGCCACCCCAAACGTAGAACTGATGGTATATTATTTCTTGACAAAGACTAAGAAATAATTATTTATGAGAATGTATAGGTAGCAATAATTAATTTTTCTTATTTCTATCTGATGTGGTTGCCCTCCCGTGTCGTCCTAGGATGAGGTTGCTGAAGCCTAGACGTCCACACGTTGCTGACAAGCCCGTGTACGACCTGTGCTGGACACTTGCAAAATCACTGAGGGTCTTGGTGGGAAGATATTTTGACGCTCAAATCATAAAGTCAAGTAGACATAGCAGGTGTGGAGAGCATAGTGCGTATCTATGAGCTTCGAACATACCCCTATATATAGTAGCTAGACACCCTTGAACTGTCGATCGTTCGTGCGGATATCATGCCATGTTGTCATAACTATCATACCATATTGGCCAGATCATGGCCTTAATAATTGCAATTATAGGGCACACAATTTAGGGCTATTTCTCCAACCATCGAGTAGTGAGCCATTGCACATCATGCATTTATGGTGTCAGATGCCATCAATATGTCTCCTTGGACAACGGGCGTAACGCTAACTATTGAGTCATCACGTTGAAGCTTGTGTGTCATCATGACTCGTCTCTTAGGTCACATCTAAGCACAATTCAGAATGATGATAAGGAGCCGACTAGGGGCTGCCACATGATCGCATTCGATCTGTTGTAGCAAGGTAGTGAACCATGATCGTCGGATCTATCCGACCCCTCCCAACCATATAAATAGGGGGTCTATACTCCCAATGACCACTTTGCCTTCATGCGTGCATGAGCTCCTGCAGACCTCCTAGCTTACAGCGTCGTCTCGTCTTCCGATCTTCCACTCCAGCCTCATTCTTAGGTTGCTTTCCTTCTAAGGTAAGTCCTATCTTCCACTTCCAAATCTTCTGATTCCTCATCTTCAAATCCTGAGCTCCGAGAGGGTTCCCCCTCCTCGGCTCCTTCTTCCTTGTCTTCATCCACTTCCTCAACCTCACCCAAGAGACCTCTGATAAGTCTAATACCAAGTTGGGTGGTTCTCCTCAAGTCGTCGGTCCGACCTCTCCTCCATCTCTAATCATCTCAACCAGCTCCTTCATCTTGAAGGCACTGCCAGCTCACACATTCGGCTTACGTTGGCGAGTTAATTATGTGGCCGACAAATCCTCGGAGGTAGATGCCGACACTCTGAAGTGAGTCTCATCGGCCCCAGGGCTCAATTGGTCCTTAGAAACCACCCTTATCATTCCTACTGGGATCTGAGCTCACACTCGGTGCAGCTTAGCTTTTATGTATACATTGAGGCCATCCGAGTTGGTTTTCAGTACCCCTCTGTCTTTTGTCTCCTCACCACATGGAGGTCAACCCCTTCACAGCTGACCCAAATGCCTGGAGTGTCGGCATAGGCTTCCTTATCCTCTATGCCAGAGCAAAAGTAGAGTCATCCCTACAAATTTTCTTTTATTGCTTCGCAGTAGTAAAAGACTTCGCAAACTAAACCCTACTTCACAGCTCAGTCCGGTGGCCCTTCCCGGCCTCTTGGTTAACAGTGAATGTCAAAATAAAGCCTTTTGAGCTCCTAATTGTCTGAAGCTGAGCTCATAGCTTTCCAATTCCTCCAGGCAGCAAAGGCCTCCATCTCTACCACCTTCTTAGAATCTCCTATGGTTGGTCGACAGATCCATCTGAGGTGTGTCGCCTTCTACCGAGAATACAACGTTTGTAGATTTTTTTTTAAATTTTGCGTTATTTTGGGGGTGGCCTATGTCTTTCTTTCCGTAGGAGAGATATCAGACAAAGGGAAAGGCTCTCTTCTCAAGGCCTCCAGCCAGTGGTTCTGACCTCAGAGGGCCATCCTAAAAGGCTCCAAAAGGGAGATTGTAGAGATCACCTCCCTGCACTGGGTTCCTCTAGAGGCGATGCGGGCATAAAGGAGGCCCTCTAGACCACTTGGTAGCTGAGAGCCTAGGTCGGGCCGTGGAAATGCCTCGACAATGACTCCAACAGGACGAGGTGTTGGCCAATGAGTGGGGACTGCGTGCCATTCCCCCACTCGCCATGGCTGAAGCATTGGACAAGCGGGCCGACGAGGTAGTCAAAGGGCTTTTTTGGTCATAATAGTAGTAGATGGCCATGCTGGTGACCCTCCTTCAAAAGGATGACCACTCCCACCAAGCAACGAGAGCCCGCGGTCAGGAAGTGTATAGTCAGGTAGAGAAGTGGGTGGCCGAGGTAAGGAAAAATAGGTGGGTGAGCATGAAGAAGGCTTCCATCCCTAGAGCGATGATGGAGCAGTTCTAGAAGTCACTATAGGCACAAGAGGAGGCCTATACAAAGATAGCGGAAACATCAATGATCAGCTAGCAGAGGCCAGACTGAGGTATCTAGCACTACCACAGCTCTTTGGAGCTCGCCTGAGAAGTGGACGAGCTCTATAGAGGTGTCTTCAAAGACTAGCATCGAAGGGTCCAGAAACCCAACCCTACCTTGACTTTTTCGGGGTTATATGTTGTAGACTCTGAGCATGAGGCCACAAGACAAAGCTACTAATGTCGTTTCCAATGCCGCCCCTGCCACTATTCCCAACGCTGCAACCCCCACTAGATAGGAGGCCCTTGTGTGGGTCAAGATGAAATTTTCTTCTCATGCAACTCCTTTGCCTCGACCACATGTTGATGCCTTTTGTAGACAATCCGTCTCGGCCATGTGTCAAGACCTATCACGCAATGAAATTGCTCACTTTCATTTTTGTCTCTTGTCATTTCTAATGAATGGCTAACTCATGACATCAGAGTCTTTAGTGAGCACAACCTTAGATCATCGGTCCTAGGCTACACCAGCCCCGACTTTATCTGAGAGAGCACACTAATTGTTAATTCATGATGTCAAATCAGCTAAGAGCACATGCATGTTGAGGAAAGGCACCGATGTCCCCACCTTAGGCAACATCGTAAACTCAAAATATGTTTTAAGGTTAGAGTCAGCCAATAGTGCCAAAGCGACCTCGTTCACTAACTTTGCCAACATCCCGGATGTTACCCAAGGCAATGCCAAATAGTGACTCATGAATAGAGGCCCATGGCCGAGGTGGTGCTCAATGTGAGTGATGCCGACAAGACAAGCGATGCTAATAAAGCGATGTTGAGAATCTGAGAGTGAATAAAAATTATTCTATTCAAATCAAGGATAATAACATCTAAGATGTTCATCATTCCAAGCTCTAGAATCACTGACCATCTAAGTACGACAACTAATAGGCTCGATGACCGAAGTCCTCACAATTTGGTACGATCCTTGTAACACCCCAAAAATTTAATACCAAAATAATACTATGATATAAAAATTAACAAATTCTAATTTCATAAAAGATAAATACTTACCCAAAACCTGATTATCGTTACTTTAGAGATATTTCTACATTATCAAAGTAACTCTAGTACGTCTTCAGACTTGCGCACTCCGATAGGGCGTCACCAGAATTCGGTAATAGAATTGAAATTTGACACCACCATAATTCTCAAACAAATGTACTCACTCTAAGGACATAAATATTATGAAATATTGACGCACAAATATTGAGATTAAGTCAACCCACTGATTTTTGGGGTAATTTTTACTGGACGAAAAAGTAATTTGAAAATTAAACAAAAATCATCATAATTTGTATCACTTCTTAATTAGTTTATGTCTGAAATTTTGTCTGAATGGACATCATTTAGATACAAAAATATAAGGACAATAGATCTAGATTAATAACTCCCGATTATGAAACCCATTTTGAAATATTTTTGGTTACATAATTTTGGTTACGTAAGACACTTACCTCTTGTAAATTTGTTACACGTACCACAATACATGTTGAAGGCTCTAGTAAACATTGCTAAGCTATAAAAAGAAAGTTTTTACAGTGACAGGTGTGTGCGTTATGTGTCGTACATACATAATGCCAAGAAATCTATATATACCCTTCCCTTGCTCACTCTTAGGAGTGTCTGCTCACTGGAATCGCTTCGTACTGTTGCTACTGTGACTGTTGCTGCCATTGCAACCTTTGTTGTAAAATCCTCTTACTGGGAGTAGAGGAGGATTTGAGTTTCTTTTTAAGTCAGGTAGGATTTTCCTTTCTTTTTCCGTCTTAAATTAGAATTTGGAGATTAGGCCTCCACCTTTGTTATCACTTTAACTTCTGTTCAATCATCCTTTTTAGTATAGGATTTCATTCTTTCTTTTCACTTCATTCATTTTTAACAATTGTTTATCACACGTGAGGTTTCTTCTAATTCTCAGAAAGAATCTCAGGAAGGATTTTCTTTTTCCCTCTCTTCTGATGACCAAACTGTCCCCATAATAAATAATTCATTATTTATATATTAATTTTGATGATTAACAAAATAGTACTAATGGATTACTTGAGCCTTGAGAACAGGAATAAAAGAAAAATGAAAGTTCAAGACAATGGGTAAGTCTCATCTCACATTCTGTCCAGTCTTTGTATCGACTTCTTGATAAGCAGAACGATCCTCTTTGACCGAAAAATTCAAAACAAATCGATATCGCAACGATTCTTAAGACATCGCAACGATTTTCTTTAGAACTCGTAACGACTTGACCGTCGTAACGATTTCTTTAGACCTCGTAACGATTCTTTAGAACCCGTAACGACTTGACCGTCGTAACGTTTCTTTAGACCTTTATAACGATTTCTTTAGAACTCGCAACGATCTCTAGCCGTATGCTTTCTTTAGACCTCGTAACGATTCTTTAGAACTCGCAACGACTCTCTAGCTGTAACGATTTCTTTAGAACTCGTAACGATCTTCTTTAGAACTCGCAACGACTCTCTAGCCTAACGATTTCTTTGATTCTCATAACGATTTGCTGTGGCAACGATTTGTTAAGACTTTTCATAACGATTTCTTTGAAACTCGTAACGACGTGTTTGCTATAACGATTTCTTTATCATTCATAACGACTTGATTGCTGTAATGATTTCTTTAGAGTTCATAATGATTTCCTTACAGTTCATAACGACTTGATAGTCATAACAATTCTTTATCATCATAACGACTTGATGCTGTAACGATTTCTTAGAGTTAATAACGATTCTTTACAGTTCATAACGACTTGATAGTCATAACGATTTCTTTACAGTTCATAACGACATGATAGTGTTTTCATAACGACTTTCTATAACTTATAACGATTTCATCATTATAATTTGATAATGCTCTGTCATAACGATTTGTCTGTTATCGCATAACGATTTCATAAGTCATGAAAGCATCGGGATTATTTATATCGAATTTCTTGATGTATCAGTATAATGCTTTTTAATAGCGTTGAAAAGTCAAGTCATATCTTGTCTGTTGACTACTACGCATTAAATGCTCTCTGATCGTATCTCCCATGCATGCAGACAATATCTTCCATTTCTATGCTACTCTGTCTTGTACTTTTTAGACAAAATGAGCTCTGCTATATATTGCAAATATGTTCCATCTGTAACTACAATCGACGGCAGTCCCCTAGCTGTCCTCTATTTATTGTTGATATGCTTGCAGATATCTGAAAGACTCATCTGTACAACGTTGGATACAAGATAAGATTCTAAAACATTTCTATGGCGGTTACTAAAGGATACAGACTGACGATCAGAAGCTTCCTTGGTGACCATTCTAACGTACACCAGGATAAGAGAAACGACCACTTCAACGTTCAAATTTGAATCAGAAGTATAAATAAAAGACTCAAGACGAAGAAGAAAATAACAAGATAGTGAAAAAAACGCTTACAATCCAAAGAAAGAACTCCATCTCTTCGAGTCTTCAGAAGATTGAAAATAAGAGCGAAGCTTCCACTCCAACCTTGTTCTTAGCTCTTAGCTCTCGGTGATCAAAGCAGATTTTATTTGTGAGAGCTTGTGTAGTCCTTGGAGAGAAAACCTTGTTAAATCTCTTTCTCTCTCGTGCCTTGTAGCTTCAGTTGTAGCTGGTAAGCTAGAGTCTGAAGCTGTTCCCACACCTTTTCTTCTTTAGTTGTGTTCCCTTCTGGATGAAGGAAGACCTGGTGGTATCCAGGGTGGTTGTTTTCCCTTCAGGTTGAAGGAAGACCAGTTGAGGCTGGTAAGGATCCTTAAGGGGAGTTGTACCCTTGGTAGTGAAATCCTGAGGTATTGCTCAGGGACTGGACGTAGGTCTCCTGTGGAGAGGAGTTCCGAACCAGGATAAAAATCCTTGTGTCTTGTGGATGTGTTTTGTGTGATTGTTGTCTTATTTGCTCTAACTCTAACCTTGTATTAAGTTGTGCAATCCTTTCAGTAAACATGTTTAATCGAGATCGAAGTTTAATAACCCATTCACCCCCCCTGGGCTAGCTAGCTGGGCAACAAGTGGTATCAGAGCCCGTCTCTTCGACAAAGAAGAAGATCAACGATCTGAAGAGCAAAGATCTATGGCAGCCCAAAGCAACTTCGAAGGTCAGTCATTCAACAGGCCTCCCTTTTCGATGGAGAAGACTACACCTACTGGAAGACTAGAATGGAATATTTTCTACAAGGTCATGATTACACAATTTGGTCCATTGTAAAGAAGGTGATCTTTTGGTCACAACGCTAAGGCTCGTGGACAGATGATGATAGGAAAAGAATATCCTTAAACTGCAAAGCCAAGAGCATATATGTTTGTGCCCTAAGAAAGAAAGAATTCAATAGAGTCTCAGCCTGCAAATCCGCAATGGAGATGTGGGAAAAGCTCAGAATTACCTATGAAGGGACAGACAAGTAAGGAGACAAGAATAGATATTCTAGTAGCTCAATATGAAAGATTCCAGATGCAGACGGTGAATCAATAACTTAGATGTTCCGTAGATTCACAGAACATTACAAATGGATTAGCTGTATTCGGAAAGGTTTATGATGTACCAGACATGGTTAGAAAAGTCCTCAGATCTTTACCATCTTCATGGACTCCAAAGGTAACAGCCATTGAAGAAGCCAATGATTTAAAATTAATGTCATTGGAAAATCTAATAGGATCTCTCATGGCTCACGAGATAAACATGGAGAGATTAGGAGAATCCTCCAACAAAGAAACAGTCAATGCTCTCAAAGCAAGTGAAGACAATTCAGAAGAATCTTTGGATAATAGTGAAAGTAGTAAAGACAGTGATGATGAAGAAGTCATGCTGTCTCGAAGACTTCAAAGGATTCTAGCAAAGAAGAAAAAGTATCAGTCCGAAGAAGATTTTTCAAGAAAAACAAACTTCAGAAACCAGAAGCAAAGGATCAGAAGAAAGGAGAAGTGATCTGTTATGAATGCAAGAAGCCTGGACACATCAAAGCAGACTGTCCAACGCTTAAGAAAAATGATCACAAAAAGAGGGACAACTTCAGAAGATTCAAGAAGTACAAAAGAAGGCAATGGCAGCGCTTGGGGAGAACAACAGTGACTCAAACAGTGAGTCAAGCTCAAGCAGTGAAGGTGAAGAAGTCAACTTGGCTTTCATGGCCAACACCGAAGACAAGTAACTTCTGACTCTTCCTTTGATTCATGCAATGATTTAGATTCTGATATTTAGAAAGTGCTTTTAATGAACTTTATGAAAAATATAAGAAGTATTAAATTACTTAAAATAGTAAGAAAAATATAATCTGTTTAGAAAATACAAACTCAGACCTAAAATCAGAAAATGAAGAACTTGAAAAACAATAACTGAACATAAAAGAAGGAGTAATTATTATGAAGATTTAAAAGAGAAAATAAGAAAAAATCATCTAGAAAACAAGAAGACTTAAGTGAACTTAAACAGAAATAGAAAAATTAAGTAAAGAAATGAACATTTAACAAGCACCATAACAAGTTCACAAATAACAAACCTCTTCTAATGATGAGTGGAGCTAAAAGATCACCAAGAAGAAACATGGTTTTTGTTATACTCCCTCGGAAAGAAGAAACAAAAGTCTTTCTCAACATTTATCCAACTCCTGAATTTATATCTGAAAAGGATAAAGAACATAAAAATTTAAATATACTCCAGTTGAAAGAATAACTAGAATAACCTGCTGTCCCATTGTAACAAACTAGGACATAACAAAGCAACATGTCCCACTAAGAACAAAAATGGATAATAAAGGGAAAAATAATGGTACTAACCTCTCAGGACCCAAAAGAACTTGGGTACCTAAACTTAGTGTTTAATTTTTGAGGGAAAATCAAAAGCATCCAATGGTATTTGGATAGTGGATGCTCAAGGCACATGTCAGGGAACCAAAGCTTTTTGTTAATCTCCAGATGAAGAAGGAAAGTCACATATGGAGATAATGGAAAAGGCACAGTATAGGAAGTGGATCCGTAAACATCAAAGGAATCAGTAATTGAAGATGTGATGTTGGTCAAAGGGTTAAAGCATAATCTCATCAGTATCAGTCATTGTGTGACAAAGGCCGTCAGATTCAGTTCCAAGAATCAAAGTGCAGTATATTAAGGATGGAGCAGTCATTTTTGAAGCTTATAGAGAAAGAAATCTGTATGTACTCTATCTAGAAGAACTCAAGATCAAGATGTGTGTTTGGCAGCTAGTAAAGATCATCAACAGAGTTGTGGCACAGAAGATTGGGCCACTGCAGCTTGGACGGTTTGAATAAGCTCAGAAAAAGAAAGCTAGTTGAAGGATTGCAAAGGTCAATTCTAGCTTGGACAGTATTTGCAAACCTTGTGCAAGAGGAAGCACACCAAGAGCTCTTTCAAGTCAAGACTGTAGTAACCACCTCAAAGCCATTAGAACTACTTCATATGGATTTTATTCGGCCAATGAGGACTACCATGCTAGAGGAAAGAATTTCGGATTTGTTATTGTTGATGATTATTCAAGATTTACTTGGGTATCCTTTCTAGAGCACAAAGATGACACATTTGAAATTTTGTCAGCTTCAGTAAGAAAGTTTAGAAAGATCAGAAGTTCACAATTGTCTCTATCCGATCAGATCATGGTGGTGAGTTTCAGAATAAAAGTTTACAAAGTTCTGTGATGATCAAGGAATTGAGCACAACTTCTCAGCCCAAGGACACCTCAACAAATGGAATTGCTGAGAGGAAAAACAGAACTCTTTTGGATATGGCAAGAACCATGTTATCAGAATATGATTTGCCATGATACTTCTAGGCCGAAGCCATCAACACTGCATGTTACATCATAAATAGTGATGATCATGCCGATTCTGAAGAAGACTGCTTATCAACTCTACAAAGGAAAGAAGCCAAAGATCAGCCATTTCAAATATTTGGATGTCCTTGCTTCATCCACAACAATGGAAAAAGGGACATTGGTAAGTTGGATGCCAAATCAGATGAAGGCATCTTTATGGGGTACGCTTCTAACCAAGGTTATAGAGTTTTCAATAAACGTTCCTTATTGATTGAACAATCTGTACATGTTATTTTTTATGAATCTACCCCCTCCTTGAAAAAGGAGAAATTAGTGACATTGATGATGCAGATGACCTATCTGAACAATTAAAGAACACCTCAATTAAGGACAGGAAGATCCTCCTCTGGAAGAACTGCAGCAACTGAATTCAACATGAAAATCTTCCAAAGAATGGAGACATCAGAAAGATCACCCTCCTGAAAACGTTATTGGTGATCCATCTGTAGGGGTAAGAACAAGAGGTAATGTAATTCCTTGTGATTATTTAGCCTTTGTTTCTCAATAGAGCCTAAGACAGTCAAGAAGCTTTATCTGATGAATTTAGGATATTAGCCATGCAAGATGAACTAAATCAGTTCAAGAGAAACCAAGTATGGTCCTTGTTCTCTAGACCATCCAATCATTCAGTTATTGGTACCAGTGGGTTTCAGAAATAACTGGATGAGTCTGGAATAATCTTAAGGAACAAGCCAGATTGGTCTCAAGGCTACTCTCAGAGGAAGGCATAGATTTCGATGAAACCTATGCACCTGTAGCTAGACTTGAGGCTATTAGGATTTTACTTACTTATGCATCTGCATTTGATTTAAAACTATTTCAAATGGATGTCAAATCAGCATTTTTAAATGGTTTTATCAAGGAGGAAGTTTTATGTTGAACACCTTCAGGTTTTGATGATCCCGAATTTCCAATCATGTATTTAAACTACATAAAGCTTTATATGGTTAAAGAGCAAGCACCTAGAGCCTGGTATGAAAGGCTCAGTACTTTCTTAATAGATCATGGTTTCACTAGAGGTAAAGTAGATAGTACATTATTTATAAATCTAAGGTAAACATATACTTCTTGTGCAAATATATGTAGATGATATTATTTTTGGATCTACTGATGAATCTCTTTGCAAGTACTTTGAAAAGCTTATGCAGGGAGAATTTGAAATGAGCTTGATGGGGAGCTAAGCTACTTCCTTGGATTACAAATAAGCAAGGGAAGGATGACACTCATATCTGTCAAGCCAGTACACCAAGAGCGTTAAAGAAATTTGGATTTGAAGGTGCAAGACATTATCAACTCCAATGAGCACATCAACCAGAATGGACATTGTCAAAAAGGTAAAAAGTATATCAAAGAATTATCGAGGTATGATAGGATCATTACTTTACTTAACTGCAAGTAGACCAGACATTTGTTCAGTGTATGCATGTGTGCTAGATATCAGGCAGACCCTAGAGAATCTCATTTAATTTCAGTAAAAGGAATATTTAGATATCTGGCTAGAACTCATGATTTGAGTCTCTGGTATCCTAGATCTTGGGAATAGAATTAGTAGGATATTCAGATGCTGATTATGCTGGATGCAAAGTAGATAGAAAAAGCACCAGTGGGTGTTGTCAGTTTCTTGCAGGATGTTTAATATCATGGTCTTCCAAGAAACAAAATTCAGTAGCCTTATCAACAGCTAGGCAGAATATGTTGCTGCTGGAAGTTGCTGTACACAACTTCTTTGGATAAAGCAACAACTCGAGGACTTCAAATTCACATCAAATCAATTCCACTATGTGTGATAATACAAGTGCCATCAACCTCACCAAAAATCCAGTTCAGCACTCAAGGACTAAGCACATTGAGGTAAGATATCATTTTATTCGAGACCATGTAGCTAGTGGTAATTTAGAAATTTCTTTTATAGATACAAATGGTCAATTAGCAGATATCTTCACAAAAGCCCTACCTGAAAAGAGATTTACATCTCTTAGAAGGAATTAGGGATGTGCAATGTGTGAAAAGATTTCTGTAATTTTATTGGCATAAAAATTTTCAGATAGAAATGAAATTCTCTCTCTTTAAAAATGAGCAAAATTCAGTTTGTCTACATTCCTTGACCGCTATTGTGTTAAAAGCTGTTTGACCCGTCAAACGGTTTTGTCGCTTTCTGGCGTTTACCCCCTTTTGGCGCTCAGTTTTCGGTAAAATAATATTAATTTTTCAAATCGCTCTGAGAACGACTTGTCTTCTACCTTACCCTTTTATCCTCTATCTGTTCACCCAAAGCCGATGCCCTAACGATTTTGGGATCGACTCTCTGCAACTTTCGAAGCTTTCTCCTCTTCCCGCGAAGAATCCCTTCGAGAGCTTCCATCTCTTCCATCATTTCCCTTCACCAGAATCTCCTTCTCCTCTACCTATGGCCGCTCCGATGATCTCCGAAGCGTAGGGGGCTACAGTACTGAGTATTTGTCCCCAAAGGAGCAAGAGAGGTTTACGTTTGTGATGACGAAGATTTGCGGAAATAAGGCAGTGGATGTTCAAAATCTTGAGAAAGTGGCATGTCTAGTTTAGTCGAAGCCTTGAGAAGATGCAGTGGATGGATGTTGTTACTTTCACCGAGGTAAGCTACCCGGATCTTGTGAAAGCTTTTTTCATTTGTTTGAAGTCAGAGGCAGATGGGTCCCTTGTCTCCACAGTGAAGGGCACCCAGATCAAGATAGATTATGATCTATTGCATGAGTTGTTTGGAGTAAAGACATCAGGCTTTAGTGGTGGGACTCAGTAAATGATGAAGCTAAGGGTCTTGGCATTATTGGTCCAGGGTTTAAGCTGAAGGATGGAAAATTGGATATAAATCAGATGTCAGCTTTCAATCGTTTGCTCCACTTTATTGTCTGCCAAATCATAGTTCCTCGGAGTGCTACCTTTTCTTCGTGCACTAGGGCAGACTCAGACTTGATGTTCTAGGTAATCCAGAACAAGGAGATAAATCTGGCCGCAGTTATGATTGAGAGAATGAAATTTGCCAGTACTCAAATCTGGGAAATAAAGAGCAAGCTAAATGTTTCCTTGCCTTATGCTCATCTACTCACCAGGATTTTCAAGCATTTCGGAGTATATGTGTCTGGAGCTGTAGTAGAGAAGATGGGCCAGTCTATAAGGTCCAGAAATTTGAAGAAAAGTGGTTTTTTAGTGCAAGATGGATTTGGTCAAAGTGCTCTGTGGCTGAAGGAAGCAATTATTGGGAATATCCCAGAAGTTCAAGAAGAAGCTAGCAGCAGAGCAAGCAGCAGCAGCAGAAGAAAAGCAGCAGCAGCAGAGCAAGCAGCAGCAACAAAGAAGAAGCAGTAGCAGCAGAGTAAGCAGCAGCAGCAGTTGTTCAAGAAGCAGCAGTACCAGTTGTGTCCAACCAGGCAGAAGTTTCAGTCTCACCTGTTGTGGAGATTATCTCTCATTCTCCAGAAGTTCAGATGGAAGAAGGTGCAGCTGGTGTGGCAGACTCTTTGCCCACCACCTTAGTCGCCTCAATCTTAAGAGAGGTATTGGATTCCATTCCCTCCACCTTAGCTACTTCTAAAGAAGGTGGATGTGTTGAAGAGAACTTATGGCACCAAGCCATACAAAAATTCAGTCTGAACAATTGCTAATGTTGAGATACAAGCAGGTACTCACAAGATGTGGTCATGGAAGAAGCTCCTAGCCAAGGGGAGCAAAGTCTCTTTGAACCTGAAGTGCCTGAATCCGTGGCAGAAGGCCACTTGGAGAAAGTTGTGTTGGAAGAAGCTCCTGCTCAGGGGGGGAGCAAGAAAGTGTTGAACTCCTCGCTCCTATTCAGGGGGAGCAAGTAGGCATTGAGGAAATTCCACCTCCTGCCAGTGTTCCTATTAGTGAAGGCCCAGGTGCAAGCAATATCAATCTTGAGGAGCCTGTCATTCAGCAAGGGAAGCAAAAGAGAGTGGCTCACAAAAGGCCAAGAAAGAGTCACAGAAAAGTCAATCTGAAGCCTATTATGGCATTGCTGAAAGCTCAAGGAGAAGTCTTGTCATCAGTTCAGACAAGTGTTCAGGGCATTATTTCTAATCAAGCTTCAACTCCTCTGACCTATCCTCAATTCGAAATGCAATGAGGTGGTTCAATAAAGAGATGTCTGATATGAAGAAATTGTTGGCTAATCTTTCAGGGCCACTTTGGATGTGAGTTAACTCAGAGTTAACTCTAGTTAACTCTGAGTTAACTCAAAAAGCACTTTGGATGTGTGTTAGAGTTAACTCACATCTAAAGTGGTTAAAAGTGAGTTAACTCTGAGTTAACTCACCTATACCTAACCCACCCTCACCCGCGGCTGGAGTTAACCCACCTCTGGCTACCCCATTTGTCCCTCCCCGTACGCGTCTGGCACGGCACATGGCGATGTGACCTCTCTTCCTCCCGCGAAATCCCCGCCATCGCTGGCCCTCCGAGCGGCTACCCCCGCCATCGCTGCCTCTCCGACCGGCTACTCCGCCATCGCAGACGAGGCTTGGTCTCCGCCATCGCTCCCCGGTCCTGCTACCTCCGGCCATCACAGACAAGGCTTTCTCTCCGCCATCGCTCCCCGGTCCTGCTACCTCCGCCATCGGAGAGGGCGATGTGACCTCTCTTCCTCCCGAGAAATCCCCGCCATCGCTGGCCTCTCCAAGAGGCTACCCCTGCCATCGCTGCCTCTCCGAGCGGCTATCGCCGCCATCGCTGCCCTCTCCGACCGGCTACCTCCGCCATCGCAGACGAGGCTTGGTCTCCGCCATTGCTCCCCGGTCCTGCTACCTCCGGCCATCGCAGACGAGGCTTTCTCTCCGCCATCGCTCCCCGGTCCTGCTACCTCCGGCCGTCGCAGACGAGGCTTGCTCCAGCCTTCTCCGGCGTCGTTCCCTGGACCTGCTACCTCCTCGCTGCCATGTTCCGCCCGCCGTTAAAGAAGAAGAGAAAGGTAGAAAGCTGTCCACCATCCACGCGCGAATCTCTTCCCTTTTGCCCGTGATTTGGATTCTCTGTCAGAAGGTTCCCCTTTTCCCGTCCTTCCTATGTGAGGCCGTGCGAAGAATCGTCCTTCGGCTTTGACTGTACTGTGCGTTGCCCGTTCCTTCACCCTGGTAAGTTTGAACTCTGGCGATGCCCTGTGCACCCGTGACTGCACCCTTCCTTCCCCCTTCCTTCTCTATAAAACCCCGACCGTGTCCATTTGTCACCCTCTTGCGAAAGTGGTGTTCTTCAGTTCAACCTGTTGTTCGGAGGTGAGTTCTTTACTAATTCTTTTTTTTATCTTCCATTTTGTGACTAATGAGGGTTGTGTTTTATATATGTCAATGCATTCATGATCATGGGAGGAATGTCCAGATTTTCTGAACTTTCAGCAGAACAAAGGTTAGATTTCTTGTATACCCTTTGACTGCCCTATGTATACATTAGTGTGTTTCCTTTCTCTACTATGAGGACTGATAGAAGCGCTGCAATGTGTATCTGATCTTTCGCATGACCTATCTTCATGTTATTGAAATGTCAATTTGCTTTCTATATAAGTCCAATTCTGCAGCCCTTATGACATTCCCTTTGACAGTTCCTTCAAGCTGAGCAATATATTGAAGTTTGCGGACCCTTGATCAAGAACATGTGGATATGTTGAGGGTGTGAGTAATCTAAATTTGTACATAAATGACCAAGAACATGGCAGCAACCATAAGTTAACAGATAACAAAAATGCACTATAATCCTGAGGCTTTTTTTTGCAAGAAGCATAGTTATAGTTCTTCCAACATAAATAAAAATTGATCAGTTATGCTGTCCATTCAACTGTCCAGTTTATGTTGTCCTCCCTCTTTCCTCTCACCTGTTATACCAACAAGGATCTTTCAAAAGTTTCTATGATCTACAGATAAATATACAGATTGGATAGTGCTTTTTTTTTGCTCAAGTAGACAGCGAAAAAAAACTCTGGCACTGGAATGACAACTCAGACTGGTGAAGCACAAGTTCATATGCCTGATATGACTGTGTACTACTATCCATAAAAAGATAAATAGCAATCTTATGCATAAACAAGAAAGCCAAATGGATTAGCTAATGCAATGAAATGTCCCAAATGCAATAGAGGTTATCCTAGAACTGGTAGCCTGAAAGTAAGCATACAATGCATGTAAGCATGTTAAAGAGTTGATTAAAATTGATTATTGGTGTGTTTCCATGTACTTGTTCTTGTGCTTCTATTCTACCTATTGTTTTACTTATTACCTCCCTCCGTATAAACTAAATTTATGCTTCATAATATAATGTCCACAAACCTGTTTCTATGCCTTCCTGGTTAAAGAGTATATGTACTATTGAGATTTGTGTTCCCATGTAGTTGTTCTTGTGCTCTATTCTACCTATTGTTCTACTTATTGCCTCCTTATAACTGAATTCTATTTGATGATATCATGTTCACCAACCTGGTTTCATGCCTTCCTGGTTAAAGAGTTGATTAAAATGAGATTTGTGTTTCCATGTACTTGTTCTTGTGCTTCTATTCTACCTATTGTTTTACTTATTACCTCCCTCCGTATAAACTAAATTTTATGCTTCATAATATAATGTCCACAAACCTGCTTCTATGCCTTCTGGTTAAAGAGTATATGTACTATGAGATTGTGTTCCCATGTAGTTGTTCTTGTGCTCTATTCTACCTATTGTTCTACTTACGCCTCCTTATAAAAATGATCTATGTTTGATGATATCATGTTCAAAACCTGCTTTCATGCCTTCGTGGTTAAAGAGTTGATTAAAATTGATATTGGTGTTTCCATGTACTTGTTCTTGTGCTTCTATTCTACCTATTGTTTTACTTATTCCTCCCTCCGTATAAACTAAATTTTATGCTTCATATATAATGTTCCACAAACCTGTTTCTATGCCTTCCTGGTTAAAGAGTATATGTACTATGAGATTTGTGTTTCCATGTACTTGCTCTTGTGCTTCTATTCTACCTATTGTTCTACTTATTGCCTCCTTATAAACTGAATTCTATGCTTGATGATATCATGTTCACCAACTTGGTTTCATGCCTTCCTGGTTAAAGAGTTGATTAAAAATGAGATTTGTGTTCCCATGTACTTGTTCTTGTGCTTCTATTCTACCTATGTTCTACTTATTGCCTCCTTATAAACTGAATTCTATGCTTGAGATATCATGTTCACCAACCTGGTTTCATGCCTTCCTGGTTAAAGAGTTGATTAAAATGAGATTGTGTGTTCCATGTACTTGCTCTTGTGCTTCTATTCTACCTATTGTTCTACTTATTGCCTCCTTATAAACTGAATTCTATGCTTGATGATATCATGTTCACCAACCTGGTTTCATGCCTTCCTGGTTAAAGAGTTGATTAAAAATGAGATTTGTGTTTCCATGTACTTGCTCTTGTGCTTCTATTCTACCTATTGTTCTACTTATTGCCTCCTTATAACTGAATTCTATGCTTGATGATATCATGTTCACCAACCTGGTTTCATGCCTTCCTGGTTAAAGAGTTGATTAAAAATGAGATTTGGAGTTTCCATGTACTTGTTCTTTGGCTTCTATTCTACCTATTGTTCTACTAACTGTCTACCTCCTTATAACTGAAATTATGCTTCAGAAAATCATTTTCACAAACCTGGTTTTATACCTTCCGCTTAAAGTGTTGATTAAAAATGAGATTTGGTGTTTCCATGTAATTGTTCTTGTGCTTCTATTTTACCTATTGTTCTACTTACTGCCTACCTCCTTATAAACTGAAATTTATGCTTCATAAATACATGTTCGGAACCTGGTTTTATACCTTCCTGCTTAAGGTGTTGATTAAAAATGAGATTTGGTGTTTCCATGTACTTGTTCTTGTGCTTCTATTCTACCTATTGTTTTACTTATTACCTCTCCGTATAAACTAAATTTTATGCTTCATATATATATGTCCACAACCTGTTTCTATGCCTTCCTGGTTAAAGAGTTATGTAAATTGAGATTTGTGTTCCATGTACTTGTTCTTGTGCTTCTATTCTACCTATTGTTTTACTTATTGCCTCCTTAAAACTGAATTTATGCTTCATAATATCATGTCACCAAACCTGCTTTCATGCCTTCCTGGTTAAAGAGTTGATTAAAATGAGATTTGTGTTTCCATGTAGTTGTTCTTGTGCTTCTATTCTACCTATTGTTCTACTTATGCCTCCTTATAAACTGAATTCTATGCTTGATGATATCATGTTCACCAACCTGCTTTCATGCCTTCCTGGTTAAAGAGTTGATTAAAATGAGATTTGTGTTTCCATGTACTTGTTCTTGTGCTTCTATTCTACCTATTGTTCTACTTATTGCCTCCTTATAAACTGAATTCTATGCTGATGATATCATGTTCACAAACCTGGTTTCATGCCTTCCTGGTTAAAGAGTTGATAAATGAGATTTGTTTTCCATGTAGTTGTCTTGTGCTTCTATTCTACCTATTGTTCTACTTATTGCCTCCTTATAAACTGAATTCTATGCTTGATGATATCATGTTCACCAACCTGGTTTCATGCCTTCCTGGTTAAAGAGTTGATTAAAAATGATTTGTGTTCCATGTACTTGCTCTTGTGCTTCTATTCTACCTATTGTTCTACTTATTGCCTCCTTATAAACGAATTCTATGCTTGATGATATCATGTTCACCAACCTGGTTTCATGCCTTCCTGGTTAAAGAGTTGATTAAAAATGAGATTTGTGTTCCCATGTACTTGTTCTTGTGCTTCTATTCTACCTATTGTTCTACTTATTGCCTCCTTATAAACTGAATTCTATGCTTGATGATATCATGTTCACCAACCTGGTTTCATGCCTTCCTGGTTAAAGAGTTGATTAAAAATGAGATTTGTGTTTCCATGTACTTGCTCTTGTGCTTCTATTCTACCTATTGTTCTACTTATTGCCTCCTTATAAACTGAATTCTATGCTTGATGATATCATGTTCACCAACCTGGTTTCATGCCTTCCTGGTTAAAGAGTTGATTAAAAATGAGATTTGGAGTTTCCATGTACTTGTTCTTTTGCTTCTATTCTACCTATTGTTCTACTAACTGCCTACCTCCTTATAAACTGAAATTTATGCTTCAGAAAATCATTTTCACAAACCTGGTTTTATACCTTCCAGCTTAAAGTGTTGATTAAAAATGAGATTTGGTGTTTCCATGTAATTGTTCTTGTGCTTCTATTTTACCTATTGTTCTACTTACTGCCTACCTCCTTATAAACTGAAATTTATGCTTCATAAATACATGTTCGGAAACCTGGTTTTATACCTTCCTGCTTAAGGTGTTGATTAAAAATGAGATTTGGTGTTTCCATGTACTTGTTCTTGTGCTTCTATTCTACCTATTGATCTACTTACTGCCTCCTTATAAACTGAAATTTATGCTTCATAAAATCATGTTCAGAAACCTGGTTTTATACCTTCCTGCTTAAAGTGTTGATTAAAAATGAGATTCTTCCTGCTTAAAGTGTTGATTAAAATGAGATTTGGTGTTTCCATGTACTTGTTCTTGTGCTTCTATTCTACCTATTGTTCTACTAACTGCTTACCTCCTTATAAACTGAAATTTATGCTTCATAATATGATGTTGAGAAACCTACTTACTGCCCTTTACTGTGGTATAAAAAAAAATCCACCATTCAGAAACCTACTTACTGCCCTTTACTGCCATTTACGTTTTGGTTCATTACTACCTATGGTTCTACTGTCTGTCTGCCCTCTTCCTACTTATTGGCTAAAAGATTTTGAACTTAATTAATCAGCATTTCCCATCAGCATTGCTGCCCACCTGCCCCAACCGCCTCAAGCTCGATGTCCCAACCAGGTACAATTTGAATTTCCTATCAGCTATGCATAGAGTATAATGTGGTGCACTACTTTGTTCACAACCATGTTATGAAGGATTACATTAATATGTAGACTGAATTTCTGCCCTCCTTTTACATATAGTTCTCATTATGATTTCTTACCAACCACTTAGGTTATGTGTGGACCTCCGATATGGACCGGACATTTCTTCATTTGCTTAGGAATGAGCTATTACATGGGGACTTCATACCAAAACATGCATGGGACATGATTAAGGAGATTTGTCATAAAGTTTGGTTGTCATGTGACTTTAACACATTTGAGAAGTAAATTATGTTTTTACAAAAACATATATCTCATATCCAAAGACCTACAAGACAACGTAGGTTTTACGTGGGATGATGCAAAATCAACATTTGTCGGCAACGACATTATGTGGGATGCGTACAATGAGGTTTGTAGTTCACAATATTCTTCTAGGTATTAGTAAATGGTGTTTAAATACTAATTGTTTATTCCATTTGCAGTTCAACCCGTTGGCTTTATGGTTTAAGGGAAGGAGCTTGCCATTTTATGTTGACATAGTCCAGATATTTAGTGAGTCTGAGGACCCATGACTTAGTTCTAAGGACTTGATGACTTGTTCACATATGTTGTGTTTGTTAGTTAAAAACTTAAGGAATTGGCCTTATTAATATGTTTCATGTTTAAAGTCATAACAGTAATTATATTGACTTGTTGTGTTGTCATTATGTTATTTTATGTTAGAAAACTCGGGGCCTCTGTCCACGGGAAAGGGTCGTTCACGAAATTGGACGTTGCGAGAAGATAGGATATTATTAGATTTGTTGATTGATGTTCACCTAAAAACCCATGGTAGTCAAGGAACCTTCAAAGCACATGTCTTTCAAGACATTTTACATCAGTTTAATACCACTGCCAATGTGATAAAGGACAAAGATTCTTTAAAGTATCGTTGGAGGAACATTAAGAAAGTGTACCACATCTACGAACAATTGCGTACACGTTCTGGTTGGGGATGGGATGATGAACGAAATTTACCTGTCCCGCCTGACGAAGAAAGCATACAGGCGGCAATTGCGGTAAGGCAGCACTACAAATTTAGTACAAAACACATTTTGTCTATTAGCACATGTAAATGACTTCTTTTAATCCACAGATCAATTCTGATTACAAGAAGTATATAGACAAACCATTTCCATACAAAAGACAGCTGGACATCTTGTGTGGCAAGACAACTGTTCGGGGCAGTCATTTCATGGGCTCAACACAAGACATAGATGTTGAGGCTACACGGTCTTTTGGAGATGATGATAGTGCTGACCGACAACAATTTAACGCAATGGGATTAGATTCAAGTCAGTTTCAATCAATGGATGGTGACAATTTCAACCCATTGGACTACCCATCATCCTCGCAACGAAATCCTCCATCACGATCAGTTGGAGAGAACAGACACGACGAATATTCAGCAAGTGGAAGATGAGGCAACATCCCCAACTAGAAGGAGGACTGATCATGCATCCATAGGTTCTCGAAAAAGAAAGAGCAAGAAGTCATTTGATCCGAACGTATTATCTCAATATTGTATGCTGAACAATGAGCGCATCAATATGGTTCGGAGTTTGTTTCCTAATTCTTCAAGCACGTCATCCACGCCACAAGAGCAATACACAATGAGAGAATGTGTTGTTAGGATGAAATCTTTGCCAGGTTACACCCAACAACTTCTGTTCCTAGCAGCGACCCTCTTCGAGAAGCCTGAGAAGAGAGCATGGTTCATGGCTCTTGATGATGAGGATGCTTTAGCATGGATCTTGAATGCAACTTCCTAAGATGCTCGCCATGTTTCTGCTTGTTTCTCTCATGTTAGTTTCATATTTCGGTAACTTCTTTCTAGTGACATGTATTAAGGACATCAATTGCTTTTCAATTCTGTATCTCGTATAACTTATCCCTCTTCTACTCGTATGTAATATTAACTATGAATGTGAGTGTTCACCTTATCGTATTGCAGGCCAATAGGCATTCTGAAATGGGCAAGTATATGTGCTATGTAGTTTGGGTTGGTCGTCAACCAGGAATATACCACACTTGGTCTGATTGTTATGCCCAGGTCAATGGTTATCCGGGAGCAAAGTATAAGGGATTCTCAAACTTAGAAGAAGCGCAACACGCTTACTATGGAATGGTTGTACATGGATCTACGTCTCAAGTACAAAGGAGATCTATGTATGCACCTAATGATTCAGTTACCCATGCAGGAAGAGATTCGGAACGCCATGGCCTGAAGAACGACATTCCCATACTTATTATGCTGATGATATTGTTCCTTATTTTTCTGATCTTCTTAATGTTAGTTGTCATTTTCATTGTACTTTAGGAAACGTAGCTAACTACTTGATGCTACTTGTTGTATTATGTCATATGTTTTGACTTCTTGTATTTCTGAAGAGAATGTACTATCTTTATCTAATTGTTAGGTCCTCTGTTGATGTGGACGCATTAGTACGAGAAATCCTTTGTGAGGAGAATGCCCTCTTTTTAGCTATCGATGAAGCAATTGCTGATGAGATTTTGGAATCAAATGAGGAACACAGTGTCCCAAGGCCTATGCACACAAGTAGTCATACTGGTCATATTTGGATTAATGAAGTTCTGCAGGGACATGAAGGACGTTGCTACAACGTGTTCAGACTACATCCCACGATGTTCATGAGATTAAGAGACGAACTGATGGAAAGAGATCTCATACGTGATTCCCGTTATGTTAAGGCAACCGAGAAACTCGCAATTTTCATGTATGCAATGGGTCATGGTGTTGCATCAGGTGCTATGTGCGAACATTTTCAACACTCTTCTGAGACAATTAGTAAACATGTCCGCGACGTCACAAAAGCGTTAGCTTCCCTACGCTTCAATTACATAAAACTACCAACTTTGACTGATCCTGTGCACCCCCGCATTCGACATGATGACAGATTTTATCCTTACTTCAAGGTAAATTCCCTATGCTTTAATGACGTAAACTAAAAAAATGTCTCATTCTTGTTAACATTCTCATTTTCACATTGTTTAGGATGCCATTGGAGCAATTGATGGTACTCACATCCCAGCGCATATATTGCGAGAAAAGCATGCACGGTATAGGAACCGCAAAGGAGTCATCAGTCAAAATGTAATGGGGGTGTGTGGTTTTGACCTTGTCTTCCAATATGTGGGGGTCGGTTTTGAGGGAGCAGCTGCTGACATGTCTGTCCTGAGGAGGGCTATGGATGTAGGTGGCTTTCACGTTTTGGAAGGTATGATTATCTATTTATGACTATCCACGTATTTTTCGTTTAACGTAGAATTTGCTAATGTAATGTGTGACAATTGGCCTTCACAGGAAGTACTACCTAGTGGACTCAGGATATGGAAACACTGCTCAATTTGTGGCTCCATATCGTGGGGAAAGATACCATATCCATGAATATCAAGGACGTGGCAATGCACGGTATAAGAACTTGAGAGACAAGTTCAACCATCGTCACGCCCAACTTCGCAATTGTGTGGAACGTGCATTTGGGGTGTTGAAGAATAGATTTCAAACATTGCGAGAGGGGAACTGTTATCCATTTCAGATACAAGTGTTGATTGTTATTGCATGTTGTGTTGTGCACAATTTTGTCCGACGTCAACAAGGGGAGGACTTTTATTTTAACTCAAGCCGTGAAGGAGGTAGGGAGGACGAACATCATGAACCTGAGGAAGATCCAAATCTTTCGGTTAGCCCATCTGAAATGACGGCAGGAGGAGCTCTTCGAGATACAATTGCCACACAACTATGGATGTCTAACTGAGATGTTATTTGACCTATTTTGTTCATAATCTGTTTCTATTAGCATGTTTAGAACTTTATTCACCAACTAGTGACTCGTTCGTGTGTCTTTCTTTTTATTGTAATAAAATTTGAATGTGCAGTTAATGAGCGTTTCAACTACATGTAGGTGCAATTTGGGACCTGGAAAAGGACTTTCTCCTCATACATTTAATTGGACACGAAAGAAAAAATAAAAACATCGTACGACATTCTTTGAATGAGGATGGATGGAAGAACGTCCAAACCATTTTCAACAGGGACTTTTGTGTGGCTTGGCCCGTATCACATTTCGTACATCGTTTTACATTCTATCGGTCATTTTATTTGATCGTTCATGATCTCATAAATGTGGTAAATTTTCACTGGGATGACGACATTAAACAAATACGAGGTTCAGAATTAGCTTGGCAACAATATCTTGAGGTTTTTATAAATTTTTACGTATGACAATTATGCATACATATTCTTGACCAAATTAATTAATTATTGTTTTATTCTTCCATTGCAGTTCAACCCATTGGCTACAGGGTTCAAAGGAAGGACATTGCCATTACATAATGACCTTGTCCAATTGTTCAGTGGTTGGGTATCATAAAGCCTTGGTGAATTGAACGGTTTTGGGGAGTCGACTTGAGCCCCAAAAAAATAATGGTATAAATCATTATACATGTGATATGACATACATACTTACAAGGCAATGAAGAAGGTTAATCCTTGTCCAATTCAATGGTGGGATGGTCAATTTGGCAACCCCATTGAAAATGCGGATATATTTTTGTGTAGTCAATCTGAGCCAAAAAATATATAAATAAACTATTATACATGTAATATGACATATACTTACAATGGCAATGATGAGTGGGCAGCTTTATCCAATTCAATGTTGGGATGGTCAATTTGGCAACCCCATTGAAAATGCGGATATATTTTTGTGTAGTCGATCTGAGCCAAAAAATAATAACTATAAAGTAGTATACATGTGATATGACATATATATTTACAATGGCAATGATGAGGCAGCTTTATCCAATTCAATGTTGGGATGGTCAATTTGGCAACCCCATTGAAAATGCGGATATATTTTTGTGTAGTCCATCTGAGCCAAAAAATAATAACTATAAAGTAGTATACATGTGATATGACATAATATTTACAATGGCAATGATGAGTGGGCAGCTTTATCCAATTCAATGTTGGGATGGTCAATTTGGCAACCCCATTGAAAATGCGGATATATTTTTGTGTAGTCCATCTGAGCCAAAAAATAATAACTATAATGTAGTATACATGTCATATGACATATATATTACAATGGCAATGATGAGTGGGCAGCTTTATCCAATTCAATGTTGGGATGGTCAATTTGGCAACCCCATTGAAAATAATAACGAAAATCATTGAACAATTGATATGACATAATACTTACAAAGGCAATGATCAGTGGCCATCCTTATCCAATTAAATGGTTGAATGGTCAAATTGGCAACGAACATTACTACAGAGAACATTTGAGGTACGCTCATATTCATATACATTTATGTTCAACAGTTTCATAAATTATATTGCCTGTCATGAACTAACATTACATTCATTTTCATGCAGACAGTGGGGTGCACGGCAAATGAAGCAGACTGTTTGAATACTTCCATGTATAAATTTGAAGGCTGCATTGAGCAGCCCATGTTATGGTTTTAATTATTTTTCAGCATAATTTGTACATTTTAAAAGTGATCAAATGATCAGATCTATGTTATGTTTTTTTTTTTTTTGCCAAAGTTATGTTGTTACATAAAAAAACAAGTTGTGTTGTTAGTAAATGTTCTGTTTATTTTTGTTACAAAGTTTTGTTGCTATACATGTACAGGGACAGGTATAGATAATGAAAATATAAGAAAAACAGAGGAGGTGCTGTCCAATTTTTTTTAAAGTAATTAATGTTAAATATAAATAGAGGTATATATAATGAAGACATACATTTTCTTATTAAAGACAATAGAATTTGGTAATAAAATTGTTGTTAATAAGCTTTATATTCAATTATTTATTCACATTATTAAGTTCTCTAATAATGTAAAAGTAATAAAGTATAAAAAATAATAAAATTATTACGGCACTTTTTTGTACTATTGTATTTTTATTTCAATTTTTAATATTTTTAATTGATGGTAATATATTAATATTATTTATAAAATAATTTCTCTCGTTAAATTATTCTAAAGAAAGACTCATAAGTTTAATAAATAAAGTGTTGGTTGAGGGGTAGTTTTGGTAATCTCAACAACCTTGGGTGAGTAACCCACAATGCCAACCAAAGCACACAAAAGAATATGTAGGTTAACTCTTTAACCAAGTGAGTTAACTCATTTGTTACCAAAGCAAAAGGTAGGTTAACCATGTGCAACTTTGTCCATGAGTTGGAGTTATCCTAACTCTAACCATATCCAAAGAGAGGCTCAAGGTCTAGTGGTGTCCCTCATGCACCACTCAGAGCATCCAGCTGAAGTTCCTAGGCCACCAGGGCCTCCAGCAGAAGTCTACTCGGCCAACAGGGCTACAGTTCCGCATAGGGCCCCAGGGCCATCAGGGCAGCTTCAGGGTCATCAGGACCCTCTTCAGTTGTCAGAGCAGTCAAAGGGAAAGAGCCATGTCAGCTACTTCGGCCCCTGACACTTCAAATCTTGCAACTCCAGTTTTGTCCTCACCTACCATCCTTCTACAGCCCCTCCTGCACCACCAACCATAAAACACCCTGTGCCTCGCACTCAACCTTCTTCCTCTCTCACTACATCTCAACCCTCTTTCTCTCCTACTCCCTCTCACACCTCAGGTCCATCATCCTTCTCACCCTCAACACCTCAAACTCAAACCACTCCAATTCAACCCCTTCATCCTTCAATCCCAAACACCTCTTTATCCTCCTACTCCTCCTTCCTCTGTTACTTTTATTCCAGAAAAACCTCCTCTACTTGGTGTCTTTGACACAAACTTGCCGGATGACTTTGAGAGAAATACCCTTTCCCCATTCTCTTCACTGCCACCCATATCCACAGGACTGATCCTCCCAGTCCTGCCAAGAAAAAGAGAAAACAATCATCCTCTGTTAGCATCTCCTCCTCCTTATTTCCTCCTCTTTGGTACTCTCTTACCCTTGAACCTCACAAAAGATTCCTTTATAAGGAATATCTTCAAAAGTGCATCCTCTCCACCATTTATGGCATTCCCTTCCTCAACCTTTCTGAGCACCTAAACATTGTTCTTCCTCTTACCCAGTTACCCACTCTCAAAAATCCAAAATCCTTGAGGGGACTGAGTTCAAGACTGAAGATCAGTGGGCAAATGTCAATGGCAACAAAGCTCAATACAACAAGTTCTTGACTGCCAGGGCCGAATCCATTACACATGGAGCTCATTCTCTCACTCTCTCTGAGTGGTTCTTTCTCAAGCATAAGAATTTGTGGGGTCCTTTCATCTTGAAAGAGATCCGCATTGCCAAAAGCTTCCAACAGTACAGTGACTTCTGCTTCCTGAACAAACTACCAGAAGTCCAGTTCTCTCAATTCCACTTAGCTTTAGTGATGTTAAGATCCGAACGTCCAGTGAATATTCCCCTAACAGTGAATTTTGCTGATATCCGGGTTGACTCTCTAGTCCTTTTGCCAAAGCTGCATTCCCTAGTATTTGATTCAGATGTAGGATCCCATGCATTTGACATGTTTGCCAAGCAGATGGGTAGAATGTCAGCCAAGTAGAGCAGACTGCCCTCCTTCCTGCGGTTTATCTTCAGAGAATACCACTCTGGCCGCATCTCCTCTCAGGTTTTGGCTCCACTCATTTCTGAGTGTGAAAGGCTTACTCCCTCCGTATGGGCAATCATCTACAAGGAAACCAACCTTCAGTTAGAGGCCATCAACAGTTCCTTGGTTCATCAAAATAAGCCCTCTCTCTCAGCCTAAGCCTTCATGGATCTCAACTCCATAAATCCTATTCAAGAGATTTATGTTCAGTGGGCAGCTAGATATACAACTTTCATCACTCTGAAGCAGGATCTGATAGATCAGAAGATCTTCTATCCAATCTCTTTGGATAGATTTCTCCATCGTGCCAGCTTCGGAAAAAGCACTTACTTCAGATTCATTCTGGACCCAGATCAGTATGCAGAATTCTTGGATCAACAATGGGATTTGTAAATTCAAAGGGCCACCCCATCCATGGGTCCCAACTTCTCAGTTGCTTCTGGGGTTTTCCAACAGACGTTTGAAGACCTTGAGATCAAGGCATGGACTGTCATCTCACAGCATGCCTCCTTGTTATCTCCCTTGTACTACCTTTCTCATACTTAATACAATGATATCTCTCTCTTGTCTCACAGCCTATCTTTTTGCTTATTGACAAAATGGGGGAGAAAACTAAAGTCAATCTGAAACACATGTTTAATTTTTGTATGATGTTTAGTATATTTTGTCATCATCAAAAAGGGGGAGATTGATGACCAAACTGTCCCCATAATAAATAATTCATTTATTTATATATAATTTTGATGATGAACAAAATAGTACTAATGGATTACTTGAGCCTTGAGAACAGGAAATAAAAGAAAAATGAAAGTTCAAGACAATCAGGTAAGTCTCATCTCACATTCTGTCCAAGTCTTTGTATCGACTTCTTTGATACGCAGAACGATTTCCTCTTTGACCGGAAAATTCAAAACAAATCGATATCGCAACGATTCCTTGAGACATCGCAACGATTTCTTTAGAACCCGTAACGACTTGACCGTCGTAACGATTTCTTTAGACCTCGTAACGATTTCTTTAGAACCGTAACGACTTGACCGTCGTAACGATTTCTTTAGACCTTGTAACGATTTCTTTAGAACTCGCAACGACTCTCTAGCCGTAACGATTTCTTTAGACCTCGTAACGATTTCTTTAGAACTCGCAACGACTCTCTAGCTGTAACGATTCTTTAGACCTCGTAACGATTTCTTTAGAACTCGCAACGACTCTCTAGCCGTAACGATTTCTTGATTCTATAACGATTTGCTTTGTGCAACGATTTGTTAAGACTTTTCATAACGATTTCTTGAAACTCGTAATGACTGTTTGCTGTAACGATTTCTTTATCATTCATAACGACTTGATTGCTGTAACGATTTCTTTAGAGTTCATAACGATTTCTTACAATTAATAACGACTTGATGTCATAACAATTTCTTATCATTCATAACGACTTGATTGCTGTAACGATTTCTTTAGAGTTCATAACGATTTCTTTACAGTTCATAACGACTTGATAGTCATAACATTTCTTTACAGTTCATAACGACTTGATAAGTGTTCATAACGACTTGCTATAACTCATAACGATTTCATCATTATAACTTGATAATGCTCTGTCATTACGATTTTTGCTGTTATCGCATAACGATTTCATAAGTCATGAAAGCATCGGGATTATTTATATCGAATTTCTTGATGTATCAGTATAATGCTTTTTAATAGCGTTGAAAAGTCAAAGTCATATCTTGTCTGTTGACTGCTACGCATTAAATGCTCTCTGATCGTATCTCCCATGCATGCAGACAATATCTTCCATTTCTATGCTACTCTGTCTACGTACTTTTTAGACAGAAATGAGCTCTGCTATATATTGCAATATATGTTCCATCTGTAACTAACAATCGACGGCAGTCCTAGCTGTCCTCTATTTATTGTTGATATGCTTGCAGATATCTGACAAGACTCATCTGTACAACGTTGGATACAAGATACAAGATTCTAAAACATTTCTCTGGCGTGTACTAAAGGATAAAAGACTGACGATCAGAAGCTTCTTGGTGACCAGTCTAACGTACACCAGGATAAGAGACAACGGACACTTCAACGTTCAAATTTGAATCAGAAGTATAAATAAAAGACTCAAGACGAGAAGAAAATAACAAGATAGTGAAAAAATGCTTACAATTCGAAAAGAAAGAACTCCATCTCTTCGAGTCTTCAGAAGATTGAAAATAAGAGCGAAGCTTCCACTCCAACCTTGTTCTAGCTCTTAGCTCTCGGTGATCAAAGCAGATTTTATTTGTGAGAGCTTGTGTAGTCCTTGGAGAGAAAACCTTGTTAAATCTCTTTCTCTCTCGGGCCTTGGTAGCTTCAGTTTGTAGCTGGTCAAGCTAGAGTCTGAAGCCTGTTCCCACACCTTTTCTTCTTTAGTTGTGTTCCCTTCTGGACGAAGGAAGACCTGGTGGTATCCAGGGTGGTTGTTTTCCCTTCAGGTTGAAGGAAGACCAGTTGAGGCTGGGTGTAAGGATCCTTAAGGGGATTGTACCCTTGGTAGTGAAATCCTGAGGTATTGCTCAGGACTGGACGTAGGTCTCCTGTGGTGAGGAGTTCCGAACCAGGATAAAAATCCTTGTGTCTTGTGGATGTGTTTTGTGTGATTGTTGTCTTATTTGCTCTAACTCTAACCTTGTTATTAAGTTGTGCAATCCTTTCAGTAAACAGGTTTTAATCAGAGATCGAAGTTTTAATAACCCATTCACCCCCTCTGGGCTAGCTAGCTGGGCAACATCTTCTATATCCCCTACAAGCTATTTGTACTAAGAAAATCTCATTACTTTGTCCTACAAAGTTTTTTCTACATGATGGTCATGAAATCCTTTTTATAGGAATGTGCCTAGACCCAAAAACCATTGATTGATCTTCAATAGAAAGAAGAACTACTTTGAAAGTGTCCTTCTAGCCGTTTATAACCTCTCTCAAAAATAAAGACTGTCACGCCCCCAATTTTTTTTAGCAGCGGAATAAATTGGGAGACATGACGAACAAGCAAGCATTCAGAAGCTATAGACTATAGCTTTTACAAATAGGGCCCACAATGCAATAATCAAATTTTCTTCCTTTATTTATCAAAACGAATAATACAACCTCCAATGTCAAAGGAAACACTCCTTGCTCACCAATCTATCTATATCTCAAGGAAAAGGGAATTACATTCATGGCCAATCTACATAAAAATAAAAATGGACTCTCTAAGTGTAATCCACGCTCGACGCACAAGTCCCATCATTTAGCTTTATCTTCACTACCTGAAATATTAAACAGAGCAGGTATGAGCGCACTCGCCCGGTAGGATTTACTTCTTCCAGCAATGATATAAGTATTTAACAGTTTAAAAGCTAGAAGGTATGAACATGCTATGTACAATGCGATTAAAAAAATGGTAGTAACACGTGTGCAGTGTATCATGCAAGATTTGTATGATCAAGAGTTGTAAAGATCAATCTAGCAAGAAGGTTGTATTCAATATCTCAAGATAGAATGAACAATGATCTAGCAAGATGGTAACGAGCAATAACAAGATACCATGTAACAATATGGCCATTCCAACTCGCAAGCATTTTGAGTAACCCACTCAGGCACTCCACAAGAATATCACGCAGGATCTACTGGTGCCTTATGCAAGTACATCCTTCAGCCACTCGGGTTAAGGACCAGCACACAGTAGCAGGTGACATGCAAGTATGTTTATCACGTGTAACAAGTACGTGCCATGCCAAGCACCAATCATGATTCCACACCACGCCAGGCACACGACTTTGTTAGGGGATCAACCTAACAATCAACTCCTGAGGTAACGAACATGTTTGGGAAAACTGGGCAATCAACTCCTTGGGGTAAACAAGACTTTGTCGGGGGTGAATATGACAATCACACCCATAGGTAACAGGACATTTCCAGAATCTCCAGGACCAGATACGGTCCCTCAGTCAGGTTCGTATTGTGCAACACTGGCATGTGTCCCAATGAGCCCGTCGACTCATGGCTGACAAGAACGAGTTTTGAGTCCATGACTCCAATATCATTACTGTAGTTCAAGAATGTATCACAAGAAGACAATGTGTGTCAATAAGGATAGACTGGTCGAGAAAGTTCAGAACTATCATGTCAATAGTAATGATTATCGAGAGTGTCATGTCAATAATGATATAGAGTTCAAGGGTACGTTGGGAATATCAAGTCAAGAGTTCAATCTAGAAGCATAACGACACATTTACATAGATTCTATCTTTAATAACTTGTTTTCATGTGTTATACTCGATCACTTCAGAAAGTCAAGATGATGAGAGAAAGATCTCGTCAAGAATGCCGAGAGAGAAGAGTTACGTACACACTAACTTCCGTGTACTTCATTGGTACAACCTGCTCGTCGGCCATGTGAGAATCCATTGTCAGAGGAGAGTTACGGAGGCCTTGGTCCAGGGGTCACTAGTCCGGCAGAAGGAATATCCGACGGAGAGTTCACCGCAGGCCAAGAAGGTGCTTTCCTATCGTGCTAGAGTGTATGCGCATGCCGTGCATGAGAATCGCTCCAATGCGTGTGTGAATCTGATTATGGAAACTCCAGTTATAAAAGCTCCGTTTATGGAAATTTCATTTTTGGGAACTCTATATATGGCAAGTATCAAGAGTACTAAAACATGCATGACCAATTTTATCAAGTAACTATGTGTTTTTAGCAAGTCTAATAAGAAGGCAAGAAGTAGATACCCGACAAGTAGAGAATATGATTATGAACTTAAGATCAATTAAAGAATTTTATTGGCCCAAATATTTATGGGTCACTAGAGAACACTATTTAAAGTCTAACTATGATTTTTACGACAGTTTTAGATATGTTTTTACATCTGGGATAACGGTGTGTACGTATTTAAATAATTTTAAATTATTAAGTGGTCATATTTTCTATTTCTCTCAAATTTCAATTACTCTAATTCTCGGGGTGCTACATCCTCCCCCACTTAAACGAATTTGGTCCCCAAATTCATAGGACAATTTCTTCTTTCTAAATTGCCTCAAATCTCCCCCACTTATGATTATGCATGTAGAGGAAAATTTTCAAGTAGATTACTTTGAGGTTTTTGTATTCGTATGAATATTAATTCATCTCAGTTACAACTTGATCAAAAGAAGAAGGTGATACTAACAATGAAGATCAAAAGAAGTACCAAGATTACATGATGTTTAGGATATGAAGTCAGTGCAAGTAAATCTACCTCATGTTATTTTGCCCCTTCTATTCTTCCTAGAGGGTTCCTTTCCTTTTATTACTTGTAGCTGACCTTGATGTTGAGGTGCCTTTTTCTCCAAGTAAGGGCAAGCACCAATCTGGTGGTCCATACTTCCACATCACAGACAAGCCCCCATCTTTCTCTGGCAATCCTCAGCCTTATGTCCCATTCGACTACAGTGCCAACAATTCTCCTTGAATGGTACGATTGCGTCATGTGGTTGGTCTCCTCTCTTAGGCTTCTTATTCTTTAAGTGACACTTATCTTATTTAACCTCTTCTTAGGGCTTTTGGGTTGATAATCCTTGAAGTTAATGCTTTGTCCTTCCATTGGGGTGGACTTCTCATCATCTTCCTTGGTCATCTCTATGACATCTTCTACTAATTGAGCTCGTTTCACCATCTCATTGTAAACTTGAATGTCCATTGATGCAAGAGGGGAATAAATGCTGGATTTAATCCATTTAGGAATCTTTTTGCCTTCATCTTCTCTGTCTCGACTAGGTGTCGTGCATAGGGGGACAACCTTGCAAATTGAGCTTCATACTCCGCCACTGATGATCCTTCCTGTTTAAGAGCAGTAAATTCCACAGCTTTCTTCTCACGAACCCTTTCAGAGAAATATTTATTGTTGAAGTGTTCTATGAATTCAGCCCAAGTAGTAGGAGTATCAGGCAATGAAGCTTTGGTGGCCTCCCACCAAGCCCATGCATCACGTTCTAGTTGAAAGGTGGCCAGTAAGACCCTCTCTAGTCCGTGCACTGCATTACATTGAACATCCGTTCCATCTCTTGCATCCAGTTTTCAGCTCCTCGGGGTCAAGAGATCCATCAAACATGGGAGGATCCATCCCATGAAAATTGCTATGTAACTCTCCTACTCTGGCACGAGCTCTACCCTGTGCGACTTGTTGCAAGGCTTGTACCAACTCCTGTACTGTATTATGCATATCGCGCCATTGGCCACGCCTGGCTGCCATCTCCAAGAAGGTTTAGGATCCTGAGAGAAGATTAATAGTTAGTTATAGTCTAAGTTACCCTTTTTGAATATGAATTTATTAACTTTTCAACTATTCTATCCACGGGCTCTACCCATCTCACTAGGTACTATCAAGAGACCTAGTTTAGTGCTAGACACAAATAGCGTAGGAACCTAGATCGTCACAACATGATCCTTTAATGTATGGTCATAACTTAGCCTCTAATGTATCCAAGGACTTTAGAAAGACTAGGATCTGATACCACCCTGTCATGCCCCCAATTTTGTTTTAGCAGCAGAATAAATTGGGAGACACAACGAACAAGCAAGCATTCAGAAGCTATAGACCTATAGCCTTTACAAATAGGGCTCACAATGCAGTAATCAAATTTTCTTCCTTTATTTATCAAAATGAATATTATAACCTCCAATGTCAAAGGAAACACTCCTTGCTCACCAATCCCTCTCTCTCTCTCAAAGAAAAGGGAAATTACATTCATGACCAATCTAAATAAAAATAAGAATGGACTCTCTAAGTGTACTCCACGCTCGACGCACTCCTTGCTCATACATGCTCCTTAATCCTAGCCCTTGGATCAGAAACGCCTCAAATCTTCCATTAAACGCTTTTGGGTTGATATTCCTTGAAGTTAATGCTTTGTCCTTCCATTGGGGTGGACTTTTCATCATCTTCCTTGGTCATCTCTATGACATCTTCTACTAATTGAGCTCGTTTCACCATCTCATTGTAAACTTGAATGTCCATTGATGCCAAGAGGGGAATAAATGCTGGATTTAATCCATTTAGGATCTTTTTGCCTTCATCTTCTCTGTCTCGACTAGGGTCGTGCATAGCGGGACAACCTTGTAAATTGAGCTTCATACTCCGCCACTGATGATCCTTCTTGTTTAAGAGCAGCAAATTCCACAGCTTTCTTCTCACGAACCCTTTCAGAGAAATATTTATTGTCGAAGTGTTCTATGAACTCAACCCAAGTAGTAGGAGTATCAGGCAATGTAGCTTTGGTGGCCTCCCACCAAGCCCATGCATCACGTTCTAGTTGAAAGGTGGCCAGTAAGACCCTCTCTTGGTCCGTGCACTGCATTACATTGAACATCCGTTCCATCTCTTGCATCCAGTTTTTAGCCTCCTCGGCTTGTACCAACTCCTGTCCTGTATTATGCATATCGTGCCATTGGCCACGCCTGGCTGCCATCTCCAAGAAGGTTAGGATCCTGAGAGAAGATTAATAGTTAGTTATAGTCCTTACCTTTTTTGAATATGAATTTATTAACTTTTGAACTATTCTATCCACGGGCTCTACCCATCTCACTAGGTATTATCAAGGGACCTAGTTTAGTGCTAGACACAAATAGCGTAGGAACCTAGATCGTCACACCATGATCCTTTAATGTAGGGTCATAACTTAGCCTCTAATGTATCCAAGGACTTTAGAAAGACTAGGATCTGATACCACCCTGTCATGCCCCCAATTTTGTTTTAGCAGCTAAATAAATTGGGAGATAGAACGAACAAGCAAGCATTCAGAAGCTATAGACCTATAGCCTTTACAAATAGGGCTCACAATGCAGTAATCAAATTTTCTAGAAGTATGGAGTAGGATATAAACCACCAATAAATGAAGAGAAAATTATTTATCTAGAATAGTATCTACCTCCTAACTTTATAAAAGAAAGCTAAACTGGAAAATAGAGAAAAGTAAATCAACATCACCATAAATAGAAAATGAACAATGTGAGAACACAACCATGAATGCATATAATCTATGATGCTTTCACTGTAACCAATTAGGACAAACCATTAGCACCTCCTTTACTAGACATTTGCACTGGATTCCTAAAACTAACCCTCATTGTAACCAATTAGGACACACCATTAGCACCTCCTTACTAGACATTTGCAGTGGATTCCTAAAACTAACCCTCATGGACCCAACAAAATTTGGGTACTAAAGGTCTTAACTTAATTTTTTTGTAGGGATGCCTGAAAGTTTCCAAGTGGTACTTATATATTTTATGCTAAAGACATATGATAGGTAATAGAAAGCTATTCACAAGTTTCGTAAGTGAAATTGGTCAAGTTACATATGGTGACAATAGAAAAGGAAAAGTGATAATATGTGGAACAATAGGCATAAAAGCAAAAGATCTAATAGAGGATGGTAAGTGTGCTGAAGGGTTAAAACACAACCTCATTAGTATCATCCAAGTATATGATAAAGGTCACTTAGTAAAATTTCAGAATGACAAGTGTGTTATCTTAAAGGATGGAAAATATTTTTTAAAGCTCAAAGAATGAAGAATCTATACACTTTACAACTGGAAGAATTAAAAGAAGTCAACTTGTGCCTTACAACTACAAAGAATGAAGAAATTGATTTATGGCACAAAGGACTAGGGCATGCTAGCACCTTAGTGATCAATAAATTAATCAAGCATGATTTGGTTAGTGGTCTTCCAAAGCTCAAATTGAAGAAATCTAGAATTTGTACAACCTGTATAAAAGGGAAGCAAACCAAGACATCTTTTCAATCCAAAACAATGGTAACGACTTGAAAACCATTGCAACTCATTCATATGGATTTATTTGGACCTACAAGAACAGTATGTTTTGGAGGAAAAGTGTATGGCTATGTAATTATGAATGATTACTCAAGATACACTTGGATATCTTTTTGGAAGCCAAATCAGAAACTTTCTCAGCCTTCCTAAAATTTAGTAAAATAGTACAGAAGAGCTACAAACATGAGATAAGATAATCAGATCAGATCAGATAGGTGGGGAATTCAAGAATGAGGAATTTGTCAAATTTTGTGAAGAAAATGACATTGAAATAATTTCTTTGCCCTAAGAACACCTCAGTAGAATGGAGTAGCATAAAGAAAGAACAAACATTGCTAGACAAGGCCAGAACAATGCTTACTATAATCTACTAAGAAACTTCTAGGCAGAAGCAGTTAACAGAGCTTGCTACATTATCAATAGGTGCATGATCAGACCAATACTGAAGAAGACACCATATTAGCTCTACAAGGAGAATAAGTCAAACATCAGTCATCTTCGACCTTTTGGTTGTAAGTGTTTTATTTTAAATAATGGTAAAGATAATCTAGGAAAATTAAATGCTAAAAGTGTTGAAGATTTTCTATTACAATATGTAACGCCCCTCTTGGACCCAGTACAGTTATTCCAACTCACATTGGATCCAATAGAGGTATTCCACTTACTGGATATTGAAATCAAAATCCTTTAGGTATTCAAGTCATCTTCTCTGCCGCATATTAGTTCTTTCTGAGAGAATAAATATTTCAGCTCTTATGGTCTGAATAGACAGTAATTGCTCACCATATAAATAATGTCTCTAGATTTTTAAGGCAAAGACCACGGTAGCCAACTCAAGATCATGCATAGGGTAGTTGACTTCATGCATCTTCAGTTGCCTTGAACAATAGGCAATAACTTTCTCCTTCTGCATCAATACACAACCAAGCCCAATTCTTGAGGAATCGGTATAGATAGAGAAACATTCTCCTCTGTTTGATGAGCGAGAACAGGGGCTGAGGTCAGACATTCTTTTAAGTTTCGAACACTTCTCACACTCTTTACTCCAAGAGTAGGGATTCCCCTTTCATGTTAGACGCATGAGAGGAATGGCGATCTTGAAGAGGTTTTTTATGAACCGACTGTAGTAGCCCCAGTCCTAAGAAGCTTCTGATTTCCGTGACATTGGTTAGTCTCTCCCATTTCAGTACAGCTTCAACTTTGAGGATCAACATAGATGCTGTCCTTTGAGAAAACATGGCCCAAGAGAGACAATTCATCAAGCCAGATTCACACTTGCTCAGTTTTGCATATAATTTGTTTTCTTGTAAGACTTGCAAGCAATCCTCAGATGTTCTTCATGTTCTTCTTTGGTCTTGGAATATATGACAATGTCATCAATGAAGACGACCACGAACTTGTCAACATATGGTCGGTATATGTTGTTCATGAGTTGCATAAAGGCTGCATGAGCATTGGTCAGACCAATATGCATTACAATGAATTCATAGTGTCCATACCTGCTCCTAAAAGCTGTTTTGAAGATATCGTCATCCTTGATCCTCATTTGGTGATAGCCAGATCGGAGGTCAATCTTAGAGAAATGTTGAGCTCCAGATATCTGGTCAAATAGTTCATCGAGCGGGGGCAAAGGGTACTTGTTCTTGATGGTTAGCTGATTGAGTTGTCGATAGTCGATACACAGCCTCATCGATCCATCTTTCTTTTTAACGAACAACATGGGTGCTCCCCATGGGGAAGTACTTAGTCTGATGAACCCCTTTTCTAATAGCTCCATCAGTTGTGCCTTCAGTTCCTTTAATTCAGCAGGTGACCTCCAGTACGGTTGACGCGATACCGGTGTAGCACTAGGGATTAACTCAATAGCAAAATTGACATCATGTTCCGGAGAAATCCCTAGCAGATCTTCGGGGAACACATCGGGGTACTCCTGGACTATGTGTATGACTTCTATCTTAGAACCCTTCCTTTCAACTATAACGGCCTTAAGGAAAGCAAAGCAACCTTTCCTTATCATATTGTTGGCCTTTATGGTAGAAACTAGAGACATCCATCTCTTATGTCTAATCCCAGTGAATGACAACTTTGGGATACCACTAAATGTAACTTTTCCTTTCTTACAGTCAACACTTGCCCCATAAGTGGACAGCCAGTCGGCTCCCAGAATCACGACATAGCCTTCCATGGGCATACATACAGGTTGGCTTTAGGTTATGCTCTCTGATCATTACATCGGCAGATGGAAAATATTTGTTCAATTCTCCTTCTCTCCCAATGGTGTTGTGAGAGAGAATTCACACCCCATAGATATTGGTTTAACATTTAGAGTATCACCAAAGTTTTGAGATATGAATGAATGAGTTGCTCCAGTATCAAATAATACAAATGCTGATAAGGAGAAAACTTGTAGAGTACCTTCTACCACGCCACCTTCCTCATTGGGCTCTTTTTCATGCAGGGCTTGCAGTCTCCCCTGTTTATTAGAAAAATTAGTGCGCCTCTCATTCTCCTTTAATAGCTGGCACTCGAGGATACGGTGCTCACGGCTTCCATAGCGCAGACATGCACCGACTTTCCTCCAGCATTCATCGGCTGTGTGACCTGGCTTCTCACAGTGCTTGCAATTGCTTTTCGCTAGGGTGATGGGAATGAAGACCTTGGGCTTCTTTTCCCAACTGGGCCCTTCCATGATGCTAAAAGGACGCTTCTTGACATTATTTGGCTTAGCAGTGGTCAGACTGGGTGTCAATTCCTTCTCACGAATTTCCCCTTGATACGGTCGGTGAAATCCATAGCATCTTCTAACAGTTGTGCTTTCTTCACCATCTCGGCATATGTCTGGATGTCGAGAGGGGCCAGTTGAGTATATACTGAGGGTTAAGGCCATTGTGAAATGCTTAGCCTTCATTTTTTCTGTATTCACCAGATGATCAGCATATCATACCAGTCTTGAAAACTATGCTTTATATTCAGCCACAGATAGGCTCCTCTATTTAAGAGCAGCAAATTCTACAGCCTTCTTCTCTTGCACATGCTTGGAGAAGTACTTGGAATTAAAAGCTTCCTTGAACTCATTCCAGGTGAATTGACCATTTGCCCTGGTAGCTTCCACTGAGACCCACCATAGAGGGCGTCCTTCTCTACTTGAAATGTAGCAAGTAACAGCTTCAGCCAGTGCTCAGCCTCATCCGGATCCATGGATCCACTTAACTTTGGCGGGTTTAAGCTCCTAAAGTTACGATGCACCTTGCCTGCACCGCCACGATTCCCTCCACCTTGTGCAGCTTGCAGAAGAGCACGGGTGAGTTCTTGGATCGTTTGTTGCATGCCCCTCATTTAGCACGTTCAGCAGTCATCTTAGCTTTCTTAATTCCTACAAAAGTAGCTTATCATTAGGACATTGATATGGAGTTTTATTAATGCTTTGTGATTATCTTTTAGATCTTAACCTTAGGTTCTACCCAAATCACACATAGGTATGATATTTGACTTATCACATGTCATGGCAGTCCATCCTAGAACATCCTAGACTTAATTATCGTAGTAAGGATATACTAGGATCCGATACCACAAAACTGTCACGCCTCGCACAGAATATCGGAACGTGAGTTGTTCAAGTAAGCGAGTATAGAGCATAGAATACATCAAACCATTGGACAATTAAATAATACAAATCAATGACTTTTATTGATTATTCAACTATTGTCTATTACATTCTCTAATGTAGAGCCATAACATAGGGCCCAAACGACTCTAATACATAGAACAAAATAAAAAGACTAACTAAGACATCTAGGATACTATGGTGATGTCATGGCACTCATGGATCACTCCTGGTCCTCCCCATCCTCGTGAGTGTACTCATTCTCCTCAACCTCATCTGTGAACACAATGACAGATCCTATTAAATTTATAATAGTACCTACTGTTATCAAAATAGTGCAATATTTTTATCACAAGTTCTAAACAGATAACATGTCATATACTCAATATTTCAGATTTTTCAGATCTGCAACATGATTATAACAATTTAACCAAATTTCAGGCATATTTATCACTAAATTCACTTAAGTAGGTTTCACAGTAAAATAGTCATACCTCATAGTGCCAATACCTGAAGACAGTCGCCATATAATCGTGGAAAGTTTATGAAACATTAATACATCATGAATCTAATTAATAAGGAATTACCAAGATCAAATCATGCTCATTATCCCATTACAGGAATTCAAAAAATTAATACAATTTACAAAAATTCAACCGATTTTCATGGCATGACCTACTGACTGTACCTGACCATATATAAATTTCCCAACATGCACATATACTCGAAAATCCAAAAAAATCACCACATAGATCAAAACAACCATTATGCAAAACTTGAAGAACTTGGCAGCAAAGGGTTTGCCGCCAACAAGGTTAACGACACACATGTTGCCACTAACTCAGGATCTTAACGACAGCAAGTTGGCCATTAAGTTCCTACCTGTAGAAACGCAGAATGAATGCATAAATCTTGATGAATGGGGGTTCCAGGACACGAGGAAAAATCTCATAAATTCCTAGGACATAAGGGAAATGGGTAGGGATGTAACGCCTAGATCACTTGCCTCAGAAAAATTGCTAGATTGGACTAATTTGTCGGAGAAGCTCTACTCGGCCAAGCCAAGAAGACACACAAAACGCCTCCTGAATCCGGTCATTGAGTTGATGCAGGTCTATCTTCGGAGTCGGGGAAATCCACAATGTTAGGAGTACCTCCCAATCGATGTAGATCGCCAGTAGAACTCTCGATCACCAGATCAAGTGCACAAAGATTAGTTTTTCACCATAAGAAAACCCTAGGTTCTCCTTTGGGCGAAAAGACCTAACTTGGCCAGATCAAGTGTTTTTATAAGGCCAAGGGGGTTGGGTACGCGCATTACATAGGATTTCCTACTATTGGAGGTAGGTTTCCAAATCAGAACCGAAGGAAATGCGACCGTTTCCAGATCTGAAACAACAAAATTTCTGGGAAAAGACGACCACATTGTTGCCATTTACTAGGAGTCAGTGTCCATCGATCTAAACGTCGACTCTCCTATAAACGTCCACACATGTTGATGTCAATTGCATTTCGACCAGAACACAGAAATCAGATATACTTGCATTCACTTTATAATTTACATACTCTATACATCATTTATTTAAATACAGATGTATAATGTAAATAAAACAATATGTACATAAGTAAACATATATATACATATGCACAACATCATTTGAATACAATATATACACAAATAAATAAATATTTATATATACATATGCACATAATTTTATACACAAAGTAACTAATCACCATATGACAAAATCTAAATAAAGAACAAAGTTTGAGGGCCCCTCCATTTTGTTCCCTAGTATTATAGGTGTAGCCAGTACCAGAACAAATTTTACCAGAATAGTCTTCAACAGACATATCATATTTGCAGTTACATACTAGATCAAGTATAATAAAGTCCTGACATTTCACAAATTTTCTCTCATTCACATAGCCAAATCCATCTAATACTTCAAAGACTTTCAAGATTGTTTTGAAGAATCAGAGAGACTGAATGTAGGTTAGTGGGCAGTTAGATATCCAGTAGTAGCCAAAGAACACAAAAAGAGTAAACTCTCTTTATCTGTTTTTTTTACCAGAGAATATGACTCACTCCAGAAATGTCTTGAACTCAAGTGGGAAAACAAATACTAGATTTATTATCAAGTGAAGCTGAAGCCCATTATAAGACTTACACTAGAATATCACAGTGATGATTTCATGCGCAAGGCTGAGAGCATACAATTTATTTCGCTTTCGTAAAGCTAAGGGAATCAAGAATAATATCAGAAGATTTGTTGGTATCATCGTTGACACCTGAAATCTTATAGGTAGTCAATACTAAACATAGACATCTCTCTATTCACTCACCATTTTGATTCCAATGAGAAGAAATTGTGGGATCTTCTACAACCCTTCCTCACTAAAATTCCACCTACTCTTTATCTTCCTAAGTCTTCCTGATAACTCTCTCTTGTAACTACAGTTTTTTTTATATATATACAATGCTTCATATTTCTTCAATACATTTCTTCCTCAAATCGCTTCTGTGTTGACTTTTATGTTAATGTGACAAAAGGGGGAAATATATAGAAATTATTGAATTAGTAATGAATTTATACTATACAAAACAATTACAAGATCTCTTTTTTGTTAAGACTAATTATTTCATATATACATGACTTTGCCATTAACAAAAAGGGGGAGAATTTTTGTGCAATTGTTTTTACAAACAAATTTAAATGTTTTTGAATATGACAAAATCATCTCTTATTCAACTAACAAACAAATTCATCTAATTATAATAAAAAAGCCAAATTACTAAAGACATGTATGTATTATATTGTACAATTAATAATAGACAGTATGTGTCGATACACAAACACTTACCCTCAACACATGCTTAAATGCTACCAATAAAATTTTTCAAAGTCCATAATTTATACTACCCTAACTCATGGAAGTCGAAGTGCGACTCCGACTTGTGGTTAAATCACATCAGTAGAAATCCATCTCCGACTTGTGATCAAATCACAACTGTCGAAGTGCAACTCCGATTTTTGTCAAGTCGAAGCAAGACTCCGACTTGCGACCAAATCACAATACTCTATGTTCCACTCCGACTTCAGTATAGTCAAAGTCTATACTTAATAGAATTTTATCTAGTTTGACATCTGTTAATGCTATTTAATTTCGATTATCTTTGCAATATATTTTTGTGAAGAACTTGATTAATAAATGAAGAAAATATATTATTTCAAACATTTGCTTATCAAATCTAACATTACTCAAATAATTAAACTCTCAGTTTGTAAGTCGAAGTACATCCTTCAGTTGTACTTAAGAGTTATGGACACCAGGAAGTACTATTGCACATCTTTTCTTTAGTTCTCTACATTCAAATTTATTTGTAAATAAGATCATATTTGGAATACTATTTTTAGAATGTTCCTTGATATCTATATATCCTACACATCCTTTGTTATGTCCTCTAAACTGACAGATTTTCTGGTTCTAGGGTTAGACTTTTTCAGACACATTGCACACCGAGTAGATGTCTAGTTCTCCTTTTTGCTCACCTACTCTCATATATTTTAAGGACAATACTTTCTCTAAAATAGATAAATATCCTTTAGATGTTTTGATTTTTGTCTTCACTGTATAATACTTTATTCAATTCAAGTCTAACTGTGAAAAGAAGAAAGGACTTTGCATGAGTATGGTGCTTGCAGACATTTATTGTAGCTATCAATAGGAGCATGCAGCTACCCATATAGCCCTGAAGTCGTTGAAATAAAGGACCCAAATATAAATGTAGTGTATTGATCGTTCGGATCGTGTCATTGTGCTTGTGGAGTCCAATGTGTGGCCAATGACATGCTTAGCAGGTGTCTACGCAGGTTTCCGGGGCGTTGTGGGCTGACAGGTTAGGCCGAACGCGCCTACATGTTCACTGTCTGTGAACGCGACAGTGAGGGGCGTCACGTTCTAAACACGACGGCCCTAGTTGTCGTGTTCATAGAACCGCTGTTTGGGGCGACGTCTGCATGCACGCCGTGTGTCGCACACGGGGCGGGGCTTGTTGATGTCAGGAGTAGGAAGACGACGGCCACAACTATCGCATTTAGCTTTCAACAGTATGCTACGTTGCGTTCCCAACCGAGCTTCGTTTTAAGAGGGTTTTGGCTGGACAGAGCTTTTGCAAGCTCTGCTCGGCTAGGAGAGGTGTTGTTGCGTGGTTTTGTGGTGATTTGGTGTTCTAAGGGAGTTCTTGGCGTGTTCTCGCCGTGAGGTCGTCATGTGGAGTAGGGGAAATGCTGTGTAGATCTTATTCTTTGCATTCTTCGTGGAGGTAGGGAGATTCCACCTGTTTTATCGCATCAATTGTGTGTGTGTCATGTTTAATGTGTTATTGGCTTTACAAATAGTAGATACCATGCTAGGACACACATTAAAGCATGAAAAATGGAAGAAAACATCGGTTTGTAGGTCTAAAGGGGAGATCTGGCGAGAGCCTCCTGTCGCGATCAGGTCGACCCATCGCGTTCAGATTCTTGAACGCGACATATCGGGGTGTCGCGTTCAGATGGCGACATGGGACTCTGTCACGTTCACAGCCGAGGGTCTACTTGTGTTTGTGCATATGAGCATGTTATCCGATTATCGTGTATGGTGATGCATGGCAAAGGTAAGTGGTGCATTGGCACTTGTAGTGCTCGGGGAACGTGCTGTGTGTGTTTGGCGTAGTATTCACGCGGTTGTCGTGGGGTTTCACGTGGCTTGTGCGGTGTGCATGTGGTTTGTGTGTGTGGTGGCGAGTAGTACGACGCCTACTGTGGATACCTCTTCGGTTGGGAGCCCCAGGTTTTATGTGAGCCAGGCACGTGTGTGTGCTCGGGGCTTGTCCCGTACTGGGTACCGACGAGGTCTTGTCGTCTTCTGGGACACCCTCACTCTTGTGTAGAGTAGTACGTCCGGCTGAGGGAAAGACGACAGAGGAATAGTGACTTGAGAGAGAGTTTGTGTTTGTCGCTTGTAGCGCGCTCGTGGTTGGGGGAGATGGACACCAGTAGACGTACTAGGCCCCAGCTAGTCCTGTTTACCAGTGCCTCAGTTTATGGAGCTTGGGCAAGAGTCCCTAAACATGCCAGGCATGGGCCTGCAGCAGTGTGGTCTGCAGGAGTGGAGTTTGTTGGTCTCCACAGCTTCTTGGCTTGTGCTTGGTGGAGTGGCAGCTGGACCTTACGTCCATGGTTGCAAGACTGAGAGGTAGTCCTGTGTGGTTTGTCCGGGTTAGTTGTTGGTGTCGCGAGCCAGTCTATGTGGCCCGAGTGTGGCGTTTTCCTACTTTAGCGCGTACACCTGGTTGTGGTTTGCCGATTATTTATTAATGTTGTTTTCTGTTAAGCGGCAAGTGGTAGGTGATATTTACAGCTTTATATCCTATTAGCTAGTTCTATAAATTGTTAGTGTAGCCTCTTGCTTTACTACTTATGTTGGTTGCTCGGTTTCTAGGGGAGTTTCCGTATTGAGCCAGTGACTCGAGAGGCTCACCCCTACCCCTTTCAGGTGAAGGAGTGCAAGAGACTTCGCACTCATCGTCTAGTTTTGAGTCGCACCGTAGCGGTGCAGGGTCTCCACCACCACTAGTAGTGTAATTTTCCTTTTCGTGGTTCACCTCGGGGTATGCCCCAGGTTGTTGTACTAGTTTGTTTACAGTTAAAGAACTGGCTATGTTTATTTCATGTAAATATTTGTGAGATTGGCAATCTTATTTATATTTAAGCAGTTTTCCTTTATATTTCTACGGACATGTGAATGGTATCCCTTGTGAGGCTTCGGTCGGTTCGTGGGAGGTGGAGTCATGTCGGGCTCGTTATTAGGTTAATGGGTTTGAATAATGAGGACCGCTACAGTTGGTATCAGAGCAAGGTCCGTGTGAATATATAGGAATCGAAAATTGCATAGCCACTTCTCTACTTTAGCCCACTGCTGGTAGTGACCCTGGTTTTGTATTGATTTATTGTATGTTGTGTCATTGGAATGATGTTTGTGTAGGATTATAAATGGCAGATAGAAGGCATTGGGGAGGTGGTGGAGAGGAGTCTGGAGAGGATCCTACACAGCAGATGATAGAAGGAATCTGGAAGAGTCTTACGGATATGCAAATGAGGTTAGATCAGTCGGTGCCAGTACATCTGACAGCTGCGATACCACCAGTTGTGGAGGAAGCAGTACCAGTAGTGCTAGTAGCACCAGTACCATCAGGAGTCGAGGTACCCCCTTTTGTACGCATACTCTCAGTAGTACCAGCACGACCAGTGGGAGTAGAGGATCCCACAGTACTAGTAGAAAGGTTTCTGAGGTTGCAGCCCCCTACGTTCTCAGGAGGCCCCAACCCAGACAGAGCAGAGCACTGGGTGCATGAGGTTGACAGAGTGTTTGTGACGATGAGGTGCTAGTCGACAGATAGGGTGATCCTTGCCACTTACCAGCTATGAAGTTTTGCTCAGGAGTGGTGGAGGTTGAAGATGCAGACGGTGTTTGCAAGGAGGTCCAAGGACACCATCACCTGGCTGGAGTTTTTGTCAAATTTTAGTGATACTTTCTTTCCAGTCCAAGTGCAGTAGATGAGAGGGAGCATTCCGGACATTGCAGTAGGGAATTTGTCGTTACCCGGAATATCAGATGAGGTTGATGGGACTTGGTAGATATGCTCCATACGTGGTGACATATAATACCATGATGGTGGAATATTTTATTAGAGGGTTGAGAGCAGAGTTGCAGTATGCAGTCATTCCCCTTATGTGCAGGACAGTAGAGGAGGCAGCACAGCAAGCAGCAATACTGGAGAGAACTGTTCGGACCAGGCACGAACAGTCAGGTGGTTCAGGTAGTTTTCAGCCTCCTCAGCAGTCAGCAGGCATCAGTAAGGTAAGGCCTTCGTCGTCAGAATTGCAAAGTGGGGTAAGCAGATAAAGAAATTCTTCCGAGGAGGAGGAGGTCAAGGTGGAGGTAGGCAGCAGGGCTGTTTCCTGCAAGGTTGTGGTTTCAGGCCACCGACACCAGCCCCAGAGGAGTCACAGCAAAGTACAGCAGGGCAGCCCGTGGCATATCCAACCTTCAGATGTTACAACTGTGGGCAACCAGGGCATTTAGCAAGAAATTGTCCACTCCAACAAGAATATGGTTATGGCAGAGGGACCCAGCAGCAGCCAGCAGAGTGAGGCAGAGGTGCACCGTACTAGAGAGGAGGATGGGGTTAGGTGATGGCAGTTACCAGAGCTCAGGCGGAGGCATCCAATCTTATTGAAGGTATATTACCGCTCTTTATTTTTCTACTAGAGTGTTAATTGATCTGGGTGCTTCCATTCATTTATTTCCGAAGATTTCTAGATAGCATGGTACATCCCCTAGAGGAGAGCAGTGTGAGTTGGTAGTAGAGATTCCCTAACGAGGGTATTTGCTTACTTCTTGTTTTCTAGAGGAGGTTCAAATAATAATTAAAGGTAATCAGATGCCAGCGAGGTTGTATTCTTTGATATTGAAAGATTATGATATGATTTTGGGAATGGATTGGTTAGAATCATATGGGGTGATGGTAGATTGCAGGAAAAACAAAGTCAAGTTTTGTAGACCGGGCGGAGAAGTGTTTGAGTTCCAAGGTATGCCTTTTTACACACCTAAGTTTATATTTTGTGCACTTAGAGCTAGGAGGTTGATTAATGATGGGTTGTAGCGTACCTTGCCTCAGTTACTTTAGTTGAGTCTGGTAAGTTTGTAATTCAGTGCCAGTGGTTAGGGAGTTCACAGATGTGTTCCCAGAAGATTGCCAGGGTTAGCTCCACACAGGGAAGTAGATTTCACAGTTGAGTTACAGCCGGGCAGTATGCCAATTTTCAAGGCACCAGCAGAGTTGAAGGAATTGAAGAAGTAGTTGTAGGAGTTGTTAGAGAAAGGTTTCATCAGGCCCAGTCATTCACTGTGGGGAGCGCCAGTATTATTTGTCAGAAAGAAAGATGGCAGTTTACGAATGTGCATAGAGTACAAACAGTTGGACAACGTCGCCATCAAGAATAAGTATCCACTTCCCATAATAGATGATCTATTCGATCAGCTTCAATCAACCAAAGTATTTTCCAAGATAGATCTGAGGTCAGGATATCATCAGTTGCGGATTAAGCAGGAAGATGTTGATAAGACAGCTTTCAAGACTAGATATGGGCATATTATTTTGTGGTAATGCCATTTGGATTGACAAATACGCCAACAGCTTTTATGAATTTAATGAATAGGATTTTCCACCAGTACCTGGATCAATTTATAGTTGTCTTCATTGATGATATTTTGGTCTATTCAGTGTCAGAAGAAGAGCACACAGTGCACTTGCAGATTACTTTGCAAACATTAAGCCTCAATTTGGCAATGGGTTGGGGTTAGAGTTAACTTCAACCCATGACTAAAGTTATACAGGGTTAACTCATTTTTTAGTTTGTTTTCTTGTGTGTTAACGCAGTTTAACTATAGTGAGTTAACCCACTTTCTCTTGGGATTGCTTTGGCAAGATAAAGTGAGTTAACCCACTTTCATATCAAAAAATGACTTGAAAAATAAAGTAACAATTATGTTGTGTTGAGAAAAGAGAAAGTAGCAATTAATGTTGTGTACCGCCAAGAGAAAAGGTAGTTAACCCACTTGAGTTAACTCTAATCCACCTCTAGAGGTGGGTGGAAAATTTGTGAGTTAACTCACATCTGACCCACTTTTAATCTAACCCACTTGACTTAACTTTTTTTTTGTTACCAAACTACATTTTGAGTTAACTTTGAGTTAACTTTAAGTTAACTCGTTACCAAATTGAGGCTAAGGGAGCATCAGTTGCATGCCAAATTGAGTAAGTGTGAATTCTGGCTGAAAGAATTCAGTTTTTGGTCCATGTGATATCAGGTGAGGGTGTTGCAGTCGATCCAACTAAGGTTGAGGTAGTAATGAAATGGGAGGAACCAAAGACAATGTTAGAGATCAGGAGTTTTTTGGGTCTTGCAGGTTACTACAGAAGGTTTATTCAAGATTTCTCCAAGTTAGCAGCTCCAATGACTAGGTTAATAAGGAAGGGAGTTCCTTTTATATGGTCTTCAGATTGCAGGCACAGTTTTGCAGAATTGAAAAAGAGGTTGACTTCAGCCCCGATTATTGAAGATTCCGTCAGGCAGTGGCAGATTTGTTTTATACACAGATGCATCCAAGACAGGCTTGGGTGTAGTTCTGATGCAGCATGGCCAAGTAGTAGCCTATGCCTCCAGGTAGTGAAAGAAACATGAAGAAAATTATCCAACACATGACTTAGAACTGGCAGTGGTTGTTTTTGCATTGATGATTTGGCGGCACTATTTATATGGTGAGAGGTTTGAGATATTACTGATCATAAAAGTTTAAAATATATCTTCTCTCAGAAGGATCTGAATTTAAGGCAGCGCAGGTGGATGGAGTATCTAAAAGATTATGACTTCAGTTTGACTTACCATCCTAGTAGAGCTAATGTGGTAGCAGATGCATTGAGCAGAAAAGCGGTTATGAATCAACTTATGATCAGAGAATGGAAATTATATGAAGAGGTAGCAGAAAATTCATTATATGTGCCAAATAGTCAGTGGAGAGCAATATTCGCAAGCAGTACAATGGAGTCTTCCCTATACCGGCAGATAGTGAAAGCGCAAAGAATAGATGATAGTTTGGCTGATGTTGTGAGAATGGAACAAGTGACTCTTGATAATGACAATGTGGTCAGACTCAAGGGTTGATTATATGTCCCAGCAAAAGTAGAGATCAGACAGAAAGTTTTAGAAGAGGCTCACAGATCAAGATACACTATTCATCCAGGCAGCACAATGATGTATCAAGACATGAAGAAGCACTTTTGGTGGCCAAATATGAAGAGAGAAATTGCAGAGTTCATAGCAAGATGTGTAGTTTGTTAGCAAATAAAAGCAGAGCACCAGAAGTCAGGAGAACTATTGCAGCCGTTACCCATTCCACAGTGGAAATGGGATGACATTGCCATGGATTTTGTAGTGGGTTTGCCCAAATCCATAGGTGGTCATAATGGTATTTGTGTTTTTGTGGATAGATTGACTAAGGTTTGCAGGCTATTGCCAGTCAGCATGTCATGGTCCATGGATAGATTAGCAAAATTATACGTAGAAAGAATTGTGCCTTTGCATGGAATTCCAATCACTATTGTCTCAGATCGAGATCCCAGATTCACTTCAGGCTTTTGGAGGAGTTTGCAGAGGGTGATCGGCACAAAGTTAAGATATAGTTCAGCATATCATCTACAGATGGATAGGTAGACAGAAAGAACAATCCAGACAATTGAAGATATGCTGAGAGCTTGCTATCTAGTTTGGGGAGGTATATGGGAGCGTCATTTGGGCTGAACTGTTATCAGCATAACCTGTCTCTCGCCTGCAGTTAGAAGTTGGAGACTACGTCTTTTTGAAGGTTTCTCCTACCAAGGGTGTGCCCAGATTCAGCAAGAAAGGCAATTAAGTCCAAGGTATGTTGGGCCATTCCAAATCAAAGAAAGGCTTGGTGAGATAGCTTACAGGTTAGATCTTCCAGCAGACTTTACAGATGCACATGATGTGTTTCATGTCTCCATGTTTAGAAAGTATATTAAAGATCCAACCCAAGTGGTCAGCTATCAAAGAGATGATTTGAAACTAGATATGACAATGTCGGAATATCCAGTGCAGATCATAGGTCACAGAACTTAGAAGCTCAGAAATAAAGAGATTGAATTAGTAAAAGTCAGATGGGAAAACAGACAGGGCGGAGAGGATATGTGGGAATTAGCAGACGAGATAATGAAAGCGTATCCATACTTGTTTGAGTAAGCGTTTAATTCTTTTAGGTGATAGTACCATGCTAGTTTAATTAAAGTTTTTATGTTGAATTTCCATTTTAAATTTCGAGGACAAATTTCTTTTAGGTGATAGTAATGTAGTGTATTAAACGTTCGGATCGTGTCATTGTGCTTGTGGAGGCCAGTGTGTGGCCAATGACATGCTTAGTAGGTGTCTATGCAGGTTTCCGGGGTGTTGTGGGCCGACAGGTTAGGCCCAACGTGCCTACATGTTCACTGTCTATGAACGCAACAGTGAGGGGCATCACATTCTGAACGCGATGGCCCTGGGTGTTGCGTTCATAGAACCGCTATTTAGGGCGACATCCGCACGCACACCGCATGTCGCATGCGGGGCGGGGCTTGCTGACGTCAGGAGTGGGAAAGCAATGACCACAACTGTTATGGTTAGGTCATGACAGTATGCTACGTCGCGTTCCCAACTGAGCTTCATTTTAAGAGGGTTTTGGCCAGGCAGTGCTTTTGCAAGCTCTGGTCGGCTAGGAGAGGTGTTGTTGCGTGGTTTTGTGGTGATTTGTCGTTCTAAGGGAGTTCTTGTCGTGTTCTCACCGTGAGGTCATCACGTGGAGCGGGGGAAACGTCGTGTAGATCTTGTTCTTTGTGTTCTTCGTGGAGGTAGAGAGATTCCACCTGTTTTATCGCATGGATTGTGTGTGTCATGTTTAATGTGTTATTGGCTTACAAACAGTAGATACCATGCTAGGACACACATTAAAGCATGAAAAATGGATGAAAACATCGGTTTGTAGGGTCTAAAGGGGAGATCTGGCGAGGGGTCCCGGGATTAAGGTTCCAGCCTATGACAGCGATGGACCCTCCTATCGCAATCAGGTCGCAACAGGCTGACCTGTCGCGTTCAGGTTCTTGAACGCGACATATCGCAGTGTTGCGTTCAGATGGCAACATGGGACTCTGTCGTGTTCATAGCCGAGGGTCTGCTTATGTTTGTGCATGTGAGCATGTTATCCAATTATCATGTATGGTGATGCATGGCAAAGGTAAGCGGTGCATTGGCACCTGTAGTGCTCGGGGAACGTGATGTGTGTGTTTGGCGTAGTGTTCACACGGTTGTCGTGGGGTTTCACGTGGCTTGTTGGTGTGCATGTGGTTTGTGTGTGTGTGGAGAGTAGTAGGACGCCTACCGTAGATACCCCTTCAGTTGGCAGCCCCAGATTTTGTGTGAGCCAGGCACATGTGTGTGCTCGGGGCTTGTCCCGATACTGCGTGCCGACGAGGTCTTGTCATCTTCTTGGACACCCTCACTCTTGTGTAGAGTAGTACGTCCGACTGAGGGAAAGACGATAGAGGGACAGTGACTTGAGAGAGGGTTTGTGTTTGTCGCTTGTAGCACGCTCGTGGTTGGGGGAGATGGACACCAGTAGACGTACTCGGCCCCAACTAGTCCTGTTTACCAGTGGCTCACTTTAGGGAGCTTGGGCCAGAGTCCCTAAAGGTGCCAGGCATGGGCCCGTGGCAGTGTGGTCCACAGGAGTGGTGTTGGTTGGTCTCCACAGCTTCTTGGCTTGTTTTTGTTGGAGCGGTAGCTGGACGTTAGATCCGTGGCTGCGAGATTGAGAGGTAGTCCTGTGTGGTTTGTCTGGGTTAGTTGCTGGTGTCGCGAGCCAGTCTACGTGGCCTGAGTGTGCCTCTTTCCTACTTTAGCGCATACACCTGGTTGTGGTTTTCCGATTATTTATTAATGTTGTTTTCTGTTAGGCGGCAAGTGGTAGGTGATATTTACAACTTTATATCCTATTAGCTAGTTCTATAAATTGTTAGTGTAGCCTCCTGCTTTACTACTTGTGTTGGTTGCTCAGTTTCTTGGGGAGTTTCTATATTGAGCTAGTGACTCGGGAGGCTCACCTCTACCCCTTTCTGGTGAAGGAGAGCAAGAGACTTCACACCCGTCATCTAGTTCTGAGCCGCACCGTAGCGTTGCAGGGTCTGCACCACCACCACCAGTGTAATTTTTCTTTTCGTGATTCACATAGGGGTATGCCTCAGGTTGTTGTTGTACTAGTTTGGTTACAATTGAGGAATTGGCTATGTTTATTTCATGTAAATATGTGTGAGATTGGCAATCTTATTTATATTTAAGCAGTTTTCCTTTATATTTCTACGGACATGTGAATAGTAACCCTTGCGAGGCTTCAGCCGGTTCGCCGGAGGCGGAGTCGTGTCGAGCTCGTTATTAGGTTAACGGGTTTGAACGACGAGGACCGCTACAATAAACTTCTTAAAGTTCTTCTGTGCCACAGCGAATAAAATTCAAATGGCCACATTCCAATGGATAGCTGATGATTTTAAAGATTTTGAAGACTATATAAGAAGTTGAAGTTTGGATGAACAATACATGCACATATATATAGATAGAGAGACATTTAAGAGAGCAACTTGAAAAGAGAAAAACAAGAGCTATCTGTAAAAAAGAAAGCACTCCCCAAGCATTCAAGCTCTCAATTGTTCAACCAGACTATCATTGGTGGATTAGAATTATCAGATCAATTCTTAGAACTCACTGTTGAATCAGAAAAAGAGAAGTGCCACAATTCTTCTTCGTTTAGGTCTCTTTCTATTCATTTGTGCTCTCTTATCTTAGAGCACCACTTACTATGTAACATCTTTGAGTTGTAACCGACAGAGGATTTTTTCCTTATGTGTTCCCTCTAATAGAAGGAAGGCCTACTGAGATAGGAGGTTATATACCCCTCTTGCAGGGTCTACACCACCACCAGCAGTGTAATATTCCTTTTTGTGGTTCACCTCGAGGTATGCCTCAAGTTGTTGTTGTACTAGTTTGGTTATAGTTGAGGAACTGGCTATGTTTATTTCATGTAAATATGTGTGAGATTGGCAATCTTATTTATATTTAAGTAGTTTTCCTTTATATTTCTACGAACATGTGAATGGTATCCATTGCGAGGCTTCGGCCGGTTCGCCGTAGGCGAAGTCGTGTCAGGCTCGTTATTAGGTTAACGGGTTTGAACGACGAGGACCGCTACAATAAACTTCATAACGCTCCTTCTGTGCCACAACAAATAAAATTCAAACGACTACATTCCAATGGATAGCTGAAGATTTTAAAGATTTTGAAGACTATATAAGAAGTTGAAGTTTGGATGAACAATACATGCACATATATATAGATAGAGAGACATTCAAGAGAGCAACTTGAAAAGAGAAAAACAAGAGCTATCTATCAAAAAGCAAAGCACTCCCTAAGCATTCAAGCTCTCAAGTGTTCAACTAGACTATCATTGGGTGGATTAGAATTATCAGATCAATTCTTAGAACCCACTGTTGAATTAGAAAGAGAGAAGAGCCACAATTCTTCTTCATTTAGGTCTCTTTCTGTTCATTTGTGCTCGCTTATCTTTAGAGCACCACTTAGTCTGTAACATCTTTGAGTCGTAACCAGCAGGGGATTTTTTCCTTATGTGTTCCCCTCTGATAGAAGGGAAGGCCTACGGAGATAGGAGGTTGTATACCCCTCTTTGAAGGGATGACTTGCTTGGAAGCAAGTGTGTAACATTCCGGGTTTTGGCTTCCTTGGTGTTGTCCGTGGGATCGTGATGGATCTGGGTGTCGCGTTTTGAATGCGACAGCCCTTGTGTCGCATTCCCGTTGTCTATTGGCTGGTGTGCCACGTGTCCACAATGTAGGTGTGAAGGCGACGTGCCAGCTGTCGCGTTCACCTGAGTCGTCTGCATGCGTGACACGTGGTCTGGAGGTTGTCAGCCTGGCAAAAGACCTGTCTGAACTTTTGAGAAGGCGACGAGGTAGGCGTCGCATTCTGGTTGAGGACGCAACAAACATCCTGTCGCGACCTCAGTTCCGAGGCCTTAAGCCTGGAAGGCCCCTCTTTATTCTCTTTTCTTTCCTTTCTCCTTCCATTCTCCTCTCCGAGGTGGGGAGGCTTCCCCCTTCTTCCTCCGGCGGCTTGGGCGTGGTGGAGTCGCCGGCGAGCTCGTGGTGGAGCGGCAGAGCGTTGTGGAGCAAGGAGGAGGTGTTCTAGCCGTTGTGAATGTCCCTTGTGGGTTCGGTTCTTCCTTTCCAGTAGGGATTTTCCTTACTCTCTTACTTTTTGGGGTGGATGGAGCTTGTTTTGGAGCGATCTGCCCTGTGCTCTTGTGGTTTGCACAGGCGGATGCTTTCCGGTGGTGCTCCTTTCACGTGTTTAAGTTTTGTGCATGTTGTGTGGGCGAGGAGAGGTGGCATTGGTGCCCGTCGAGCCACTCTTAGCTTTGCTTCAAAGTGTGCTCCCCTCCCTCTGTTGTTTGGAGGCTTTGTTGTAGTTGTGGGACTATGGCTTAGCCCCCCTTCTCAGTTTGGGCTCCTATCTGGGGTCACGACGGGTTAGCTATCACGACACCAGACAGAAGGCGACGTGCAACCTGTCACATTCTGGTAGCGACAGGTTGGTCGTGGTGTTCCCTTCTGCCTCCTGTTTCCCGTTTCCGATCGTGGTGGAGGAAGGCTCTTGTGCAAGTTGGTTAGAGGGAGGTCTCCCCAACTTGGCACGAGGCCTATCCTCCTGTTTGGGGCTCACTTTGGTGGCCCTTTAGGGGTGTGGTCCTTGGGGTGGTCTGCCCCAAGGGCCCTACCTTCAGATGAGGAACGCGACAGTTCGATACGTCGCAATATGAATCTGAAGGCGACACCCTGTGTGTCGCTTTCTGGGGGCGACAAGACCCTTGTTGCGACGACCCTCCTTATACCGGTATGATTATACCAATCCACGTCGGTATAGTGAGTCTCGTCATAGTGGGACAATTACCCAAGCACTAACGCATATGATTGAGATGTACAAAAATATGAATACAGAGTAGCGGAAGTAAAAGAACTACTGCCTTTTCATTTCATCATCCACATTAAACATACATAATCTATATAGCAATTTAAGGAACTAAGTCCACTAATGAAATACAAAATTCAAATTACATTGTAAGTCCACAATTTACATAAGCTTCAATTTCATAAGTCTCAATTACATATTATGAAAAGAAAGTACAAGTCGATAATCCACCACAACTACTCTCCTCGCTCGGAGTCGCTCTCAACGGTCTCCTCCAAGGAAGTAGTATCCGCTGCTAAACCTGTACGCCGAAGCAATGGTGAGTCTAAAAGACTCAGCAAGTAAACTCCATACACATCATACATGCATACATCACAAGTAAGTCCTACATTCAATTTCATTAAGTCAAAATATATAGCATAGTTGAAACAATGATAAGCAACAACCTGTCATGATATTTCTACATAACTCACAACACATGATACATGGTTTATGTCATTCCAAATTAAAATACCTACCACATGCTTTCTACTTATCTATCCACATGAGAGCTACATTCACAATTTAAGCTACAACATGATAGCAATTTAGCAAGGGATTTTCCCACACATAAAAGGAAATGCTCCTAACATGGATTCTACATATTTTTGCAAATGTAAAACATTGTTATAAACACATTAAGGTTGTTGTTTTGACATGAATCTAACATTTTTATATCATAAATCACAATTTCACATTCTAACACATGGGGTTCACAAGTTTACACATTTACACATTCTCATTGTTTACTTTTACACATTTCACATATTCACATGTTCACACTACACAATTTGCACATATACACATTCACATTTTCACATTTAGATGCCGTGACACATAGTCTAAACCACCACTAGAAGGACACATTCACATAACACATAACACATAGACGCCACCTAGGCAACACAGTGACGGCTCTTGGTACTGCGCAGACTGGGAGAAGTAATCTCCACCCTAACCAGTGGTACTTGTCCACCTCCAAAATATGGTTCAATTTTCCCTAACATGATGTTACTGTTAACAGAGTTTAAACACTCAGGAATCTACACTAATCATGTTGGAAACTCATTAACAATCCATAACCATAATAAGCATGTTTTAATCACTCACTTTTACAGGAAAATTTCACAATGTCATCTACTGTTGCCCAAATCACACGAAATTTTAACCACATGCTGTTTGCAGCAGATCACACATACACATTCTCATATTCTTCTGAGCTACATTGATTTTACAGAAATTAAAATACTCATTCACATGCCATTCATAAATCAGTTTATTATAGAAGCACAGTGTCAAGGTTGGATTTAACAGTTCACTCACCTGCATCTAACATTCATCTTATCACAAGAATTTTCCCCGAATTTATCAAGCATCATACAATTTATTGAAATTTAAAAAATACAACCTACACATGCTCCCGGTTTTCCAATATAGAAATTATAACAAATTTCATAATCATGGAAAAATTTCCAAATTTTCAGGATAAGGACTGACATGCATACACATCGTTTGGAAATTTTATGGAAATCCAATTACACATGGATCATGTGAACAGTAAGCTACCATATCCAAGATCTTTATCTCACATACATTTCACATAATTCTAGAAATTTATACAAATTACAAAAAATTGCATAGAAATCTCACAACACATTCCTTTATCTATTTTACATAACATATAACATTTACAGTATATCCTCATGCGAAGAATTCTGAAAAATAATCATATATAAGGAAGAACAGATCATTGTTATGTCCTGAAGAACTAAACGACAAAGTCTGGCCGTTCAAGGAGGTTAACGGCAACATCGTCTGCCGCCAACTCAAGATCTCAACGGCAAGAGATCTTGCCATTATGTTCCTGTCTGTGCAAAACACAGACCGAACTCCAAAGATTGTTGAATGTAGGGGTTCCAGGACACAAAATAAATCCCATAAAATGCCTAAGACCTACTAGACATACACATGGACGACGGGGATGAGTTACTTGCCTCAGTAAAATTCTCCAAAGGGATCTAAATGGCTGAGGAAGCTCTCCTTGGGCAGTGACAAGAAGCCTCCACAATCCTCTTGCTCCGGGTTCTAGGTTGATCTCCACTGTAGGCCGGGGTCGGGGAAGCCTTCCTCTATATCCAGACCTCCTGGATGCAGTAGATCACCGGAAAGATCCTTTGATCGCCTGATCAAAGCCTCCAAAGTTCAGGTTTTTCTCTTGTTCTCACAGCTAGGGTTTTCTCTTTGCAAAGAGCCAAGAGAGCTCTCCCATTCACAAGGAGGGCTATTTTATAAGCCTTGGCCTTGGAGTCCCACGCACAGGTGATGGGATGGATGGATAGCCATTGGGGACATCTCCCCAATCGGTGAGCAAGGCAAACCCGAAATTTCTGGGTCTGCTGCGCACAGAAATTCAGAGAAGTAGACGTCCACATAGATGGCCGTCTACTTTAGTGTTGGCGTCCATCGACATGGACGTTTACTCATCATAAACGTCCACTGATGTTGCCGCCAATTTACTCTTCGGCCAAACTTAAAACCATGCAGAAAAACCATATGTACAATATGTATATGCATGCAATATATGTAGCATTATATACACACTACTACACCATGCAAACAACCAATAATTACATCTAAACATACACATGCATACATAAGTACACCTAGCTAATATGTACGTAGATATCTACATATGTATACATAAAATTTACACACAAGCACGAACACACACAACAAAATAAAAGGACAAAATTTGAGGGCCTTACACCCTCTCCCCCTTAAGGAAACTTCATCCTCGAAGTTTAAACAACACTACTCGAACAAATGAGGATACCTCTTCCTCATCGCATCCTCAAGCTCCCATGTAGCCTCCTCTCGCCAGAAGTTCCGCCATAGAACCTTCACTGACGTAATACTCTTGTTCCGGAGGTGCTGAACCTTCCGGTCAAGAATAGCCACTGGTTGCTCCACATACGACAGATCTGGCTGGATCTCCACTGGCTCGTGACTAATTACATTAGACGGATCTCGAACATACTTCCTGAGCATAGATACGTGGAAAATGGGATGAACACTAGCTATAGCCGGAGTCAAAGCTAGTTCGTAAGCCACACTACCTAAACGCCTGAGAATCTCAAATGGGCCAATGAATCTAGGACTTAATTTGCTATGCCTGCCAAACCTTACGACACCTCGAGTAGGTGAAATCTTAAAAAAGATATGCTCACCCACCTCGAACTCCAAATCCTTCCTCCTGATGTTGGCGTAGCTCATCTGCCTATCCTGTGCCGCAACAAGCCTCTTCCTGATAAGCTGAATCTTATCCGAAGTCTCCTGAACTAACTCCAGACCGATCAACTACCTATCGCCGATCTCCTCCCAACATAAAGGAGATCTGCAAGGCCTTCCATACAACACCTCAAATGGAGCCATACCAATGCTCGCATGAAAACTTTTGTTATATGCGAACTCCACTAAAGGTAAATGGCACTCCCAATCATCCTTCCAATCCAGCACGCATGCCCTCAACATATCCTCGAGCGTCTGGATAGTCCTCTCAGACTGTCCGTCTGTCTGGGGATGAAATGCCGAACTGAGCTTCAGGTCTGAACCTAAAGCATCCTGAAGATCCTTCCATATCCTCGAAGTAAATCTCGGATCTCGATCCTAAATGATCGACTTCGGCACACCATGCAACCTATTAATGCTACTGACATACAATCTAGCCATGCTCTCTACTGACTGCTTCTTCTTCATAGGCATGAAATGTGCAGTCTTCGAGAATCTATCTACGACTATCCAAATCGAGTCATTACCCCATCTAGATCGAGGCAAACCTGAAACAAAATTCAAAGTGACAGCTTCCCACTTCCATATTACGATCTCCATCTTCTGCATAAGACCAGATGGTCGCTGCCGCTCGGCCTTCACTTGCTGGCACACTAAACACCTAGATACATAATCCGCTACATCTCTCTTCATGTCGGACCACCAAAAGGACCTCTTCAAATCCTGGTACATCTTAGTGTTACCCGGATGAATAGAGAATCTCGACCTATGAGCTTCTGCTAAAACATGCTCACGGACATCTACCATGTCAAGGACACACACTTGGTGGTGGAATCTAATCACACCATCCTCATCACGAGCGATGCCTACCTTGCCCACTAACTCTTGGAGTCTAGGGTTGGCTTTTCTGTTGCTCGATCACCTCATCCAACACCGAAGACCTAAGGGATAACTGAGCCACAAAAGCTTGACATAAGGGCTCTAACTCAGTCATCGAACACGCCGCATCCTCCAACATCTTCCAATCCTGCTGGAGCGAAGACCTCCTCCTCCTAAGAGCATCCGCTACGACATTCGCCTTTCCTGGATGATATTGAAGATGAAGTCGTAGTCCTTGAGGAACTCCATCCATCTCCTCTGTCGTAGGTTTAGTTCTTTCTGGGAGAAGAGATACTTCAAGATCTTATGGTCAGTGAACACCTCAAATCTGACACCATAAAGATAGTGCCTCCAGATTTTAGTGCATGAACCACTGCCGCAAGTTCCAAATCATGAGTCGGATAGTTACGCTTATGCTCATTCAATTGGCAAGAAGCATACACCACTACCCTTCCTTGCTGCATTAGTACACAGCCTAAGCCAATCTGAGATGCGTCCGTATAAATGGCAAAACCTTCAGCACCACAGGTAATACCAATATCGGAGCGGATGTAAGTTTAGCCTTCAATAATTGAAAGCTACTCTCACATGTCTCGGACCACACAAACTTCACCCCCTTTCTAGTAAGCTGAGTCAATGGGGCGGCGATGGATAAAAACCCCTCAATGAATCACCGATAGTAACAAGCCAAACCCAGAAAACTACAAATCTCCGAAGGGGTCTTGGGGGTCTCCCAATCCATAACTGCCTGGACCTTAGCTAGATCAACTGCTACACCAGCACCAGAGATAACATGCCCAAGAAAATGAACCTCACGGAACCAAAAATTGCACTTGCTGAATTTTGCATACAGCTTGTGCTCACAGAGAACCTCTAACACTACCCTCAAATGCTGACGGTGTGTGGCCTCATCCGAAGAGTAGACCAACACATCATCAATAAATACAACAACAAAGCTATCTAAGTACGGCCTAAAAACCCTGTTCATGTGATCCATGAACACTGCAGGGGCGTTGGTCAATCCGAAAGGAAGGACTAAAAACTCATAATGTCCATAACAGGTTCTAAACGCCGTCTTGGACACATCCTCACTCCTAATCCTCAACTGATGATAACCAGATCGCAAATCGATCTTAGAAAAGACTGATGCATTTTGCAGCTGGTCAAACAAATCATCAATACGAGGTAAGGGATACCTGTTCTTCACTGTCACTTGGTTTAGCTTCCTATAATCGACGCATAACCTAAGTGATCCATCCTTCTTCTTTACGAATAAGACAGGTGCGCCCCAAGTGAAAACACTAGGGCGAATAAATCCCTTAACTAGCAATTCTTGCAACTGCTTCCTTAACTCGGCTAACTCCACAGGTGCCATCCGATATGGAGCCTTCGAGATAGGAGAGGTGCCCAGAAGCAACTCTATGGTGAACTTTATCTCTCTATCCGGTGGCAATCCAGACAAATCATCGGGAAAGACGTCTGGAAAATCATGCACTACCTAGATCTCTGCTAGAGTTGGTGACTCACCAGCCTCAGGTACTAACATTTTGCTGGCAAGAAAAGCGTCACAACCCTTGTTTACCATGCACATCGCCTTCATGGCAGAGATGACCAACTTTCCCACAAGTTTCTTGGCAAGGGATGAGATAACTCGTCCTCACCAGGAATATGGAAAACAATCCTCTTCTGATGACAATCTACTAACGTATAGTGCTCCTCAAGCCAATCCAGACCAAGAATAGCATCAAAGTCCTTCATCTTTAGTAAGAAGAAACACCCTTCCAAGACTCTATCCTAATGCACACAGGTAACGACGAAATACACTTTCCAGTCGATACCGTACCCGCGGGTGTGTGTACAGATAACAGGACTTCTAAATCCTCAAACTCTACGCCTAATTCTAGAGCTAATTGCCTAGCGAACCACTCAGAAATGAACGAGTGAGTGGCACCCGTATCAAACAAAACCCGAGCGTGCACACCTAGAAGTAAAACCGTACCTTCGGTGACATGCTCTGCCTGCTCGGCATCCTCTCGTGCTAGGGCAAACACTCGAGCTGGGGCTCGAGGCCTTCCTGGTCTTCCTGTAGCTGGCGCTGCTGCTGCTACCACTGCTGGGGTTGGCGCTCCACGTTGGACTCCCTGCTGAAGTCTCGGACAATGCTTGATCTTGTGGTCGCTACTCCCGCACTTTAAGCATTTTCCCGCGACCATCCAACACTCCGTACCACTGTGTGTCTTCCCGCAATGGGGACACTCCTTCTTCACACCAGGGGAACGTTGAGATGGTACCTGAGTACTGCTGGCTACCACTGGACGCTGCAGTGTCTGGTATGCCGTCATCTTCTTATCCTGCCGCTGGAAAGGGGCCGCAGGTCTCTTCTGCAAAGCTTTCTTCTCCTCGAGGTACTGCTCCATTTCACCCTCTTGCCTACAAGAAGCGCTAAGGGCCTCGTCCAAGGTACGATGATCGAATGCCACTAGCCTCGTCCTCAATGATGGCTTAAGGCCCATCACAAATTTCTTTGCCTTCCTGAGCTCATCAGCTACTGTGTGAGGTGCATACTTAGATAACTCAGCAAACCTGGCCTCATACTCAAGTACAGTCTTGGAGCCCTGAGTCAAGGAAAGGAACTCTTGTTCCATCCCGTCCTGGATATGCTGGGGGACGAACTTGGCCCGAAAGAGCCTCACGAACTCGTCCCAAGCAACATCAATAGCACCGTCCTCGAATCGGGTACGCAGTAAGGAAGCCCACCACACATCAGCTCTCTCCTGCAACACAACCTTCATAAGCACCAACTAACAGCTGTAATTTAACAGGATAAGCAAGCATATAAAACTAACAGATACCTGTAGCATATAGGTGGCTAAAGTGACCTTGTCCTCGTCCGCACACCTAATAGCCTAGAAGATCTTCTCGATCTCCCTCATCTAGCTCTCGGCTAGTAATGGGTCGCTCTCCCCCTTAAAAGAGGGTGGCAACATCCTCTTGAATCTTTCCATGATGGAGGGTCCACCATGGTCCTGAGCCTGGGGAACTGGAACCTGGGCCTGCTACAACAAACAAGAAGCAATGCATATTCAACACAACATCATGCAATTAAATAATACAGACTACTCTTTATTTTATTATTCCAACCTGAGCCTCCATCTGAGCCTGGAGTGCAACCTGGGTGTGGGCCTACGTCTGCATGGCCTACAGTAGACCCTGCATGAACACTCCATAATCCACAGGTGGTAGTGGGGGAAGTACAGGACCCTGAGGTGCCGGGGCCTGATGCTCAGTCTGCTCCTCACGCCTAGGCTCATCTCTCCTCTGCTTGCCATCGCGAGTAGGTACACCACCACGTCTACCGCGTGAATCCATAAACTGTAATTAATTAATCACTATTAGAAACTACGTTATTTAGTTCTCAACCACTTTCTTATCTATATTTCATTCATTATTAATCAATTCTACACATGTGGACAACTCTATAAGGACCTAGCATGTAATGGAGATGATGACTTATGTATATTTATGTACGATCTCAACCGGTCGGCTCTAATACCAATCTCTGCGACGACCCTCCTTATACAGGTATGATTATACCAATCCACGTCGGTATAGTGAGTCTCATCACAGTGGGACATTTACCCAAGCACTAATGCATATGATTGATATGTACACAAATATGAATACAGAGTAGCGGAAGTAAAAGAACTACTGTCTTTTCATTTCATCATCCACATTAAACATACATGATCTATATAGCAATTTAAGAACTAAGTCCACATAATGAAATACAAAATTCAAATTACATTGTTCGTCCACAATTTACATAAGCTTCAATTTCACAAGTCTCAATTACATACTATGAAAAGAAAGTATGAGTCGATAATCCACCACAACTACTCTCCTTGCTCGGAGTCGCTCTCAACGGTCTCCTCCAAGGAAGTAGGATCCGCTGCTAAACTTGTACGCCTAAGCAAGGGTGAGTCTAAAAGACTCAGCAAGTAAACTCCATACACATCATACATGCATACATCACAAGTAAGTCCTACATTCAATTTCATTAAGTCAAAACATATAGCATAGTTGAAACAATGATAAGAAACAACCTGTCATGATATTTCTACATAACTCACAACACATGATACATGGTTTATGTCATTCCAAATTAAAATACCTACCACAGGCTTTCTACTTATCTATCCACATGAGAGCTACATTTACAATTTAAGCTACAACATGATAGCAATTTAGCATGAGATTTTCACACACATAAAAGGAAATGCTCCTATCATGGATTCTACATATTTTTGCACATGTAAAACATTGTTATAAACACATTAAGATTGCTGTTTTGACATGAATATAAAATTTTGATATCATAAATCACAATTTCACATTCTAACACATGGGGTTCACATGTTTACACATTTACACATTCACATTGTTTACTTTTACACATTTCACATATACACATGTTCACACTACACAATTTGCACATATACACATTCACATTTTCACATTTAGATGCCGTGACACATAGTCCAAACCACCACTAGAAGGAGACATTCACATAACACATAACACATAGACGCCACCTAGGCAACATAGTGAGGACACTTGGTACTGCGCAGACCGAGAGAAGTAATCTCCACCCTAACCAATGGTACTTGTCCATCTCTAGGATTTCATCCTAATGCCCATAGGATTCTAAACACATTGAACTTTCCTGTGGGGACTTTTCCATGGTACGGTTCCACAGCCCTCTATGGAAGCAGTGTCACACACGGGACATTTTACACATTTTCCGATTTATTATACACATAGTTCTCACACAATTGGACACAACTTACACTTCACCATTTGGAATATGGTTCAGTTTTCCCTAACATGATGTTACTGTTAACAGAGTTTAAACACTCAGGAATCTACACTAATCATGTTGGAAACGTATTAACAATCCATAACCATAATAAGCATGTTTTAATCACTCACTTTTACATGAAAATTTCACAATGTTATCTACTGTTGCCCAAATCACACGAAATTTTAACCACATGTTGTTTGCAGGTTTCAGATCACACATACACATTCTCATATTTTTCTGAGCTACATTGATTTTACAGAAATTAAAATACTCATTCACATGCCATTCATAAATCAGTTTATCATAGAAGCACAGTGTCAAGGTTGGATTTAACAGTTCACAAACCTGCATCACATCTAACATTCATCTTATCATAGGAATTTTCCCCGAATTTATCAAGCATCATACAATTTACTGAAATTTTAAAAAAACTACTACACTTGCTCCCTATTTTCCAATACAGAAATTATAACAAATTTCATAATCATGGGAAAATTTCCAAATTTTTAGGACAAGGACTGACATACCTACACATCGTCTGGAAATTTTATGGAAATCTAATTACACATGGATCATGTGAATAGTAAGCTACCATATCCATGATCTTTATCTCACATGCATTTCACATAATTCTAGCAATTTATACAAATTACAAAAAAATGCATAGAAATCTCACAACACATTCCTTTATCTATTTTACATAACATATAACATTTACAGTATATCCTCATGCGAAGAAATCTGAAAAATAATCATATATGAGGAAGAACAGCTCACTGTTCTGTCCTGAAGAACTAAACGACAAAGTCTGGCCGATCAAGGAGGTTAACGGCAGCATCGTCTGCCGCCAACTCAAGATCTTAACGGCAAGAGATCTTGCCGTTAAGTTCCTGTCTTTGCAAAAACATACACCAAACTCCAAAGATTGGTGAATGTAGGGGTTCCAGGACACGAAATAAATCCCATAAAATGCCTAAGACCTACTAGTCATACACATGGACGACGGGGATGAGTTACTTGCCTCAGTAAAATTCTCCAAAGGGATCTAAATGGCTGAGGAAGCTCTCCGTGGGCAGTGCCAAGAAGCCTCCACAATCCTCTTGCTCCGGGTTCTAGGTTGATCTCCACTGCAGGCCGGGGTCGGAGAAGCCTTCCTCTATATCCAGACCTCCTCCTTGACGCAGTAGATCAACGGAAGGAGCCTCTGATTGCCGGATCAAAGCCTCCAAAGTTCAGGTTTTCTCTTGTTCTCACAGCTAGGGTTTTCTTTTGAAAAGAGCCAAGAGAGCTCTCCCATTCACAAGGAGGGCTATTTTATAAGCCTTGGCCTTGGAGTCCCACGCACAGGTGATGGGAAGGATGGATAGCCATTGGGGACATCTCCCCAATCGGTGAGTAAGGCAAACCCAGAATTTTTGGGTCTGCTGCGCACAAAAATTCAGAGAAGTAGACGTCCACATAGATGGCCGTCTACTTTAGTGTTGGCATCCATCGACATGGATGTTTACTCATCATAAACGTCCACTGATGTTGCCGCCAATTTTCTCTTCGGCCAAACATAAAAACCATGCAGAAAAACCATATGTACACTATGAATATGCATGCAATATATGTAGCATAATATACACACTACTACACCATGCAAACAACCAATAATTACATCTAAACATACACATGCAAACATAAGTACACCTAGCTAATATGTACGTAGATATCTACATATGCATACATAATATTTACACACAAGCACGAATCCAAACACACAACAAAATAAAAGGACAAAATTTGAGGGACTTACACTTGTCGTGTTATGCCTTCGGGTAGCGACGATGTCTTTGTTGCCTTCTATCTTTGTGGTTGTTGGTTGCTGGTTTGCTGTCTTGCTTTGGGGTTCGGCCTTCAAATGCCGAACGCGACGGGTCGATATGTCGCGTTCAGATCAGAATGCGACACCCTGGTCGTCGCAACCTGTTAGCGACAGGTTGGCCGTCGCCTTCTTGCTCAGAAGGCGACGCACCTATATATAGTCGCGTTCTGGTTGCTTGGTTTCCACTCTGCCTGGTGGTGTTTCGGGTTGTCGGGCCGTGCCATGTGTGTGCCGGCTTTGGCCGACGGCCCTTCTAGAGGTTGTTCCTGGAAGGGGTGCCGTGCATGCATGTTCCAGTTGGGCTTGTCTTAGTTGTGAGACAGTGGTGCCATTTCTGTGGTGGTTGCCATGCCAGTGTTCTCTTTCACCCAGTGCTCGGCACTTGAGGGCTTGTTCGCTAGATAGGTTGTTACAGTTTTCTAGGACCCCTAGCCCGGCGTGCCTGTGTCAGAGGGTGTTGCTCTGGGCGACGGGCGTGCTCAAGACTCTGACTTGGAGCAGAAGGGGAAAATGGTAGGGCAGCAGTGTGAGCTGTTTGTAGAGCTCTCTTAGCTAGTCTGGGTCTTCGAGGTGGTTCAGGCGCTCGTCCATTGCGGACCAGCTAGTCCTTCTCACTACCTCACTCTACGTTGGTTCTGGAGCCACGTAGGGAGGTCAGGCGTGGGGCCGCAGTTCGGCTGGACTACGGTGGTTTGTGGTTGTGTCTTTTGCTGTGACTCGCTAGCCTCACTCTACCTAGGGAGGTCGTAGGCAGGAGTCAGCGGCTGGCGAGCGAGAGGGGTTGACTGTGTGTCCCTCTCTTAGCTGCCTGTGGCGGTGGCTTGTGTGCTCTTGCGTGATGGTGTTTCTCACGCTGTTTCCGAGTTTGTGTTCTCGTTTCCCTATTTTACACGATGGTTGTAGCCTAGCCGTGTCTCCCTTCCTTGGGCTTTTTCGGTTGGCCTTGTAGGCCGTGTTTAGGGGTTTTTGTTTTGCGGGTTCTCTCAGGGTGCCTTGGGTAGGCACCCGGCTGTTGTTTTAGTAACTCTTTCCTTGGTGCCTTGCTTGGTGGCATTGGCAGGTGTAGTTCCCGGACCTTGTGGCGTGTCTGGGGTTCAGGGTGGTTCTTCTTGTAGGCCCTCAACTTGGTGGAGGTTTGAGGTGGCCGTGGTTGTGGTGAGACACTCTTATCACCTGTTTGCTCGGTGTCTCTCATGGTGACACCTAGTTGTTCCTTCCGGACCTCGAGGAGGTCCGGGATGTTGGTGCTTGTGTCGTGAGACTCGGGTCTCACGTGGTTGCTCTGGGGTTCCTTGAGTTTCTTTATCTCGGTGGGTGTGTGCCGAGGGTTGTTTCCACATTGTGTTGCCCTAGCCTGACCTTGGTTGTGGGTCATGGCTTTGGTCTAGTTGCTTTCGCATGTGTTTGACTCCGCTGGTTTTACGGGAGTCGTCTTTGGCCTGACCCGGGTTGTGGTCGAGGCGTTTACTATGTTTCCGCTGCTTAGTAGTACTCTGCAGTAGGTGTTTCCCGCTTTACTGCTATGTAGAGTAGTTTTGATTCCGCTTTTGTTAGAGTTTCTGCTACTCTGGCTAGTAAGGGACTGGTTATCCCTACTGAGCCTTGTTCACGAGGCTCACCCCCCTACTCTCTTCAAGTAGGGACTCGCTATCACAGGAATTCGTTGTCGGACGGTCGTGGTGGCAGATTATTACGCCGTGCGTTGCCAGTAGTGTGAGTTGTGAGCATGAGTGCTCTATAGCGTGAGTTGAGAGTGGCCTTTTTGCAAGTCCTCGGGGTATGCGCCTTAAGGACTGCGCCTTCTTTCTATACCTGTACTTTTATTTAGGACATGTTGTACACTAATTTCTTTATTAATGTACAGTCTTTCTTGTTATAGTTATTTGAATTCATGCTTATCTCACAGGACTAAATTTTAACCCTTCCGGGTCTTCGGATCCGTGGGTAGCGGGATGACCTTCGGGGGTCCTTGGCGGGGGTCCGAGAGGTCGGGTTGTTACAAAGTGGTAGTAATACCCGTCTTTAAAGGGAAGACAGTTTTCTTGGAAGTTAGTGAAAATCTCAAGAGGTGTTTGGGGACTAGATGTAGGACTCCTAATTGAGAGGAAGTCTGAAGCAGGATAAATCTCTTGTGTACTGCTTGTGATTGTTTTCTGCCAAGCTACACTTGTTTTGCACACAACACACAAAGTACTAACATATCTGTTAAGTGTTCTTTCTAATCCAAATATTTAAATTTGCAGAAAGTCCTATTCACCCCCCTCTAGGATATCTATAGCTTCATCTTAGATCCAACAGGGCACGCTCGCCAAGTATGCTTTCAAGTCATTGAACACCTTCTAGCACACATCATCCTGACCTTTCTTTCGAAGCACTTTGAACAATGGTCTACACCTCTTAGCTGACCTGAACATGAACTGCTCAGCATTATGACCTCATCATTAAGCCATTGCACCTTCTTAACGGTCCTCAATGGTGACTTGTTGAGGATCTTCTTCACCTTTTCGGCATTGACGTCAATTCCTTGGCTATACACGAGGTAGCCGAGGAACTTGCTTGCTCGAGCATTAAAGACACACTTCTCGGGGTTGAGCATCATTTTGTACACAATAAGACCTAGAAGGTCTCGTGTAGGTCCCGAACATTATTCGCGGCATCCCAACTTTTGACAAGCATGTTGTCAATGTAGATTTCCATGGTCTTGCCAACTTGCTACTCGAACATCGTCTTGATGACCCATTGGTACGTCGCCCTTACATTCTTCAAACCGAAGGGAACTCGTGTGAAGTAGTACAACCCCATCTCGGTTTTGAAAGCGGCCTTCTCCTCGTCCTTTGGCACCGTCCAGCTTTGGTTATAGCCTGAGTAGGCATCGAGGAAGCTCAATAGCTCATGACCGGATGTGGAGTCGACGAGCTAATCTATGTACGTCAAGGGGTAGCTATCCTTTGGACAAGCTTTGTTTAGGTTGGTAAAGCGAGGGATCCTCTCGGAAAAGTATTTTGTGTTGAAGAATTCTAGAAATTTATCCCACTCTATGTCAATATTTGGTAAATGGCGACTAGAGGGTTCCCACCATACCTTAGAATCTTGGTCCAACTAGAAAGTTGCCAGAAGGGCTTTCTATAGGTCTGAACATTGCATAACTCTAAAGATTTATTCTATATCCTCCACCCAATTTTCAGCTTCATTAGGATTTTGGATTCCATTAAACCGAGGGGGATTCATTCATTGAAGGTTCCCATATTTGTCTTCTACTCCTACCCTTGCTCCTACTTGAACCACATTGTTAAGGGGATGGGTTAACCATTGCGTAGTCCTTTGCAATTTATGCATTTGTGTACAGTCACTGGCCATCTCCTTTATATATTAATAACAAGTAATTAATTTCTTTTTAAACTTAGGTTGTTTATATGTTTTTAAGAAACTAGCATAACACCAAGCTCTACCCAATCCCACCACGTGCTACAAGGAACCCAGCTTAGTAAGCATAGGCTCTAGTACTACAACTGTCACGCCCCCAATTTGCAATGGAATAGATCGAAAAATGCGATGAGAAAGCATTCAAGAACCATTGGTGAACAACTAACACAAGTAGGCCAAAACTCTAATTAATCAAAAACTCTGCATTTATTCTTCATAAACAAATAATACAATTTTCCAATGTCAAAGTAAAAAAAAAAAAACTCTCTACTTACTAACCTACCCATCTCTCAAAAGGAAGGTAAAAATTACAATAATGGCCATTCTCTCACAAATTAATTAGAATTAAGAATGACTCTCTAAAGTGTACTTCACGCTCGACGCACAAGTCTCATCATTAAGAATTATTCTCCATCCTCACTACATGAAAATGTTAGAGAAAATAGGTATAAGTGCATTCGCCTAGTAAGATTTACATCTCATTTTGTAGATATGATTTAAGTGATTAATATTTTACATGTACAAAGTGCAAATATAACAAGTTGAATGAAAAATTATGTTAAAATCGGTAAAAACATAACCACTAACGGGTAAGAAGGTACTAGAATACAAGAATATATGTTGACCATGACAAGTTAGTAAGAAAGCACTTTATAAGAATGAAATTTGTGGATATGTATCCAACCATTTCAAGAAAGTCTATGATGTCAAGTTGATGTAGATCAATAGAATTATACGATATAAAATATCAGAACAAATAACAGATTAACAGTAATAGAACAAAATGCTTGAATTAATAGACAATAAGGTAACAAAATATCTGATAGAAGTAACAGCTTAACCGTAACAGAATAGAATGTCTAAATTAATAGACAACAGTGTAATGGAATATGAGATAGATGTCTAGTTTAATCAAAATAGATATAACTGATGTGAATACAAACACTGTCACTAACCCATGTAGGTATTTTGAGATGATTCTTTGCCTCCAAAACTAGATTAGAGTCCCTTAGCACTCTTTGTGCCATATTGCAATAAGCAACAGAATGAATTTTAGTCCAGAATGAGTCATCCGACCCAATTTGTGCTAGACAGGATAGTATAGAATAAAGCTTTAACAAGCATAATAGTTCAAGGTTGTTTCACAATTTGGGGGCTCAAGTAACAACACAGTGACGGTCACAAAGATTTGGTCAGAATTTAAATTCAATAATTCAATGGTTTTCACATGAACAAATATAAAGTCAAATTCAGGAGATTTAAGAACTACGTTCAATATTGTGAATGTCTGGAAGATGAACGGACATAATAACTTCATATTTTCCTTAAGTTTAATAAATTTATTAATGTCTTGACAATATGTTTCTGTTAACGTCAAGAAAGTAAGAAGCAAAAGAACGTGCACTCTATCTTCAGAATACTTCACGTATACTGTAACAAAGGATAACATTTACTGTAATGAGTCATAATTCTATCAGAGATTGAAAAATAAGACAAATATTTGATAAAGATTCCTAATTAAATTATCCTAAAAATTTTCAAAAGACGAGGGATACCTTACAATTTGCGAAGATATAAATATATAAAGACATATTACAATCGTTCTTTTAAGGTCAAATTAATTAGAAGTTTCTATCAAATATTTGACTTATTTTTTAGTTCCTGATAAAATTGTAATTCATTACAGTAATGTGATCTTCTATTACAGTATACGTTAAGTTTTATTACAACAAATACGTCTCATGTTACAGTCAGACACTATTAATTAATTTCCTCATCTTTTAATTCTGAAATCGCAGCAACAATATAGAAAAAATAAAATGCAACAGTGGACGTCCCATGCAATGAATATTTAAATACACAAAAACTAGGTTGCTGGCGTTCTTTTTGTTCAGGAACCGTATAAAAAAATAGAGCACAAACAGTGGACGTCTGAGGTATGCCTTGCATGCTGGGAATATATGTAAAAAAAAAAAAAAAGGTTACAGGTGTTTTCTTTTGTTTTTAAAATTGCAGATACCATGTGAAACAGTGGAAAACCGCGTCTGAACTGTTGGACGCATTTCATGTCAGCACGAAATGTAAAAGGTAAATTCGCGTCCGAATGATTGGACATGTTGAATGCTTAAAAAGCATCCACTGGTTTGGACGTTATTTCGGAGTGTTTTTCAGGTTACTTCACGAGCTCCGTTCGCAGAACCTCACGATCCCGTGTTTATATCTTAAATACATGTTTCTCATCATTTTTAGATCAGCACTCAACTTAAAACTTGTTCTAAATGGGATGGAAAAGATCTCTATATATTTTATTGGGATCGATTTTGACATAGGAAAGCGGAAATCGCAAGTTCAAAATTAATAATCCTAAACCCTCACTACATACATAACACGGTTAAAACGTACGAAACAGTACATGAAAATTGGGCAAAAAATATGGAACATTATCTAGACTTAAAAAAGAACAATAATGATAGAGCCCAAGAACACGCACCTTTTGTTAAAGCAAAGGTCATGGCAATGCAGCACACGTTTTGGGGAAGGACATCAAGTTGCGGGCGATCTCCTCTGCAATAGAAGCCCTCTCTTCGTGACCCTAACAGGCTGTAGACTTATACCCAAGAGCTTTAGAGAGTTATTTATAGAGTTAAAATTCTTTAGGAGTCATACCATCACTCAAACTTCAGAGTTACAAGTTGCAATTAGGCTTTCTAATTTTATGGGGATTCCTAACATGATTTGGAGAGGATCGTTATGAAATGTTCTCTCATGGTAGGACTTGTTTTGGGCCAATTTAGAAGCCTAATAGGCTTGGTTTGCACATTATGATTTTTTTTTTTTTTTTGGGGGGGGGGGGGGGAGTTGTGGGGGTTTCCTTAATTGAATTATTTCTTGGCCCAATGAACTACATTTGGACCAGATTTCTTTGGTAGACCCTGAAAGACATTATTTAGTCCCCAATTACAAATATGATTTTGAGATTTAATCCATTTTCTTACATGTGATAATAGGCTTTATGAGTTATTGAGTTTGATTTAATTTATGCCATGGTTTTTACATCTTAAATAAAGGAACTATTATTTATTTAAATCTCATTTTATTATTTCTAAAGTTTTGGCACAAGATGTAGCAGCTAATGTACTATTGATGGCACAGTATGTTGTCGTCAACAGAGCTTGGGGGCAGTGAATATGTTGTTGAGAATCCAACAACTAGAAATTCTAGAAAATTCAAAATAAATCAGAAAATAAATCTACAACATTGTAAAAATACAGGGCATCACATATACTTGCAAAGGATTTTTTATCAAATTTGTAGCATTTGTGTTATCGCACATCATTATAATATTTTCAAACTTGATGTCGCAATCTAGATTCCTCTAGGTAATGCTTAATCCACAGAAGTTGTGCACAGCAGCTTCCTACCATTAGATATTCAACTTCTGTTGTGAAAAATACCATTGAATGCTACTTCCTTGAGGACTACGTGTAACGACCCCAGATTTTTGAATCATAAACAAACATGATAAATTATAATTTTATAGGGGCTTAGATAGTAAGATAAACCTTTGGCATAAGTAAACCAAGTAGGGCTTAGGGTAGGAGTTCGATTAAATGCCAATTGTTTGATCACTAGATGTTGGTTCCTAAAACATGACCATATGATTTTGTGTGTCTGTCGATAGATAAGTTGCCTATCAACAAGTCTTGATAGATTTGTCGACAGTTACTGTAATAAACTTCTCCCAGAAACTTGATCCATCACCAAGTCTATCGCCTGTCGACAACCAACCTTGGAATTGTCGATAAACGCGCCTTGTAACAACCTGAATCCTTAAAACATGAACCATTCTTATGTATTAACCTTTTTGTATTGGTGGTGACAAAATTCATGCTTATCATAAATCATTATATATTTAATATCATTTTTATCTCATGAATATAATGTTTTTCATCGTTTCATGAAAAGTATTGCATTATTTAGCAACTTCATCAGACCAGTTTTGTCAAAATCAGTCGAAGCTAACTTCTGATGACCAAACTGTCCCCATAATAAATATTTCCATTTATTTATATATTAATTTTGATGATTAACAAAATAACACTAATGGATTTCTTGAGCCTTGAGAACAGGAAGCAAAAGAAAAATGAAAGATCAAGACAATCTGGTAAGTCCATCATTTCTATCCAAGTCCTTGTAACGACTTCTTTGATAAGCAGAACGACTTCCTCTTTGACCGGAACTCAAATCGTTACCGTAACAATTTCTTTAGACCTCGTAACGATTTCTTTAGAACTCGCAACGACTCTCTAGCCGTAACGATTTCTTTAGAACTCGCAACGACTCTCTAGCCGTAACGATTTCTTTAGACCTCGTAACGATTTCTTTAGAACTCGCAACGACTCTCTAGCCGTAACGATTTCTTTAGACCTCGTAACGATTTCTTTAGAACTCGCAACGACTCTCTAGCCGTAACGATTTCTTTAGACCTCGTAACGATTTCTTTAGAACTCGCAACGACTCTCTAGCCGTAACGATTTCTTTAGACCTCGTAACGATTTCTTTAGAACTCGCAACGACTCTCTAGCCGTAACGACTTCTTTAGACCTCGTAACGATTTCTTTAGAACTCGCAACGACTCTCTAGCCGTAACGATTTCTTTAGACCTCGTAACGATTTCTTTAGAACTCGCAACGACTCTATAGTCATAACGATTTCTTTAGAATTCATAACGATTTCGTGTAACGATTTCTTTACAACTTGATAGTCATAACGATTTCGTGTAACGATTTCTTTACAACTTGATAGTCATAACGATTTCTTTACAACTCGATAGTCATAACGATTTCGTGTAACGATTTCTTTACAACTTGATAGTCATAACGATTTCTTTACAACTCGATAGTCATAACGATTTCGCGTAACGATTTCTTTATTAGTCATAACGATTTCTTGCAACGATTTCTTTAGAACTCGCAACGACTTGCCTGTTGTAACGGCTTCATAAGTTATCACAACGATTTCTTTACAGTTCATAACGACTTGCTATAATTCATAACGATTTCATAAGTTATGAAGTCAGCAAGATTCTTTTTATCGAATTTCTTGATGCATCAGTATAATGCTTTTTAATAGCGTTGAAAAGTCAAAGTCATATCTTGTCCGTTGACTGCTATGCATTAAATGCTCTCCGATCGTATCTCCCATGCATGCAGACAATATCTTCCATTTCTATGCTACTCTGTCTACGTACTTTTTGGGACAGAAAGGAGCTTTGCTATATACTGCAATATCTGTTCCCTCTCAACTAACAATAGACAGCAGTCCTAGCTGTCTTCTATTTATTGATGATATGCTTACAGATATCTGACAAGACTCATCTGGACAACGTTGGACACAAGATACAAAGTTCTATGACATCTCTTTGGCGTGTACACCAGGATAAAAGACTGACGATCAGAAGCTTCCTCAGTGACCAGTCTAACGTACACAAGGATAAGAGACAACGGACACATCAACGTTCGAATTTGAATCAGCAGTTTAAATAGAAGACTCAAGACGAAAAGAAGAAGATAGAGCAACATCGCTTGATTTCAGAAGAAGAAAGAAATCCATCTCTCACAATCTTTAGAACTTTGAAGAAGAGCGAAGCCTCCACTCCAAACCTGGTTCTAAGCTCTTAGCTCTCTGTGCTCAAAAGGAATCTTCTCTTTTGTAAGAGCCTGTGTGGTCCTTGGAGAGAAAAACCTTGTTAAATCTCTCTCTCTCTCGGGGGCTTAGGAGCTTCAGTGTGTAGCTGGTCAAGCTAGAGTCTGAAGCCTGTTTCCACACTCCTTTTATTAGATTGTGTTCCCTTCTGGACGAAGGAAGACCTGGTGGTATCCAGGGTGGTTGTTGTACCCTTCTGGACGAAGGAAGACCTGGTGGTATCCAGGGTGGTTGTTGTACCCTTCAGGCTGAAGGAAGACCAGTTGAGGCTGGGTGTAAGGATCCTTAAGGGGGATTGTACCCTTGGTAGTAAAATCCTGAGGTATTGCTCAGGGACTGGACGTAGGTCTCCTGTGGAGAGGAGTTCCGAACCAGGATAAAAATCCTTGTGTCTTGTGGATGTGTTTTGTGTGATTGTTGTCTTGTTTGCTCTAACTCTAACCTTGTTATTAAGTTGTGCAATCTTTTCAGTAAACAGGTTTTAATCAAAGATCGAAGTTTTATAACCCATTCACCCCCCCTCTGGGCTAGCTAGCTGGGCAACAAGTGGTATCAGAGCCCGTCTCTTCGACAAAGAAGAAGATCCAACGATCTGAAGAGCAAAGATCAATGGCAGCCCAAAGTCACTTCGAAGGTCAGTCTGTCAACAGACCTCCTTTGTTCGATGGTGAAGATTATACGTATTGGAAGACCAGGATGGAATACTTTCTACAAGGCCACGATTATCAAATCTGGTCAATAGTGGAAGAAGGTGATCTGGTCGTCACAAATGAGAAAGCACAATGGACAGATGAAGATAGAAAGAAAATCTCCTTGAACTGTAAAGCTAAGAGCATTCTATGTTGTGCTCTAAGCAAGAAAGAGTTCAACAGAGTTTCAGCATGCAAATCCTCCATGGAAATGTGGGAAAAGTTAAAGATCACATATGAAGGTACAGACAAAGTAAAGGAGACAAGAATTGACATTCTTGTCACTCAGTATGAAAGATTTCAAATGCAAACAGGTGAGTCTATTACCCAAATGTTTAGTAGATTTACTGACATTACTAATGGCCTAGCAAGTCTAGGAAAGTCATATGAAAATGCAGATATGGTAAGGAAGATTCTCAGATCCCTGCCATCTTCATGGACGGCAAAGGTCACAGCTATCGAAGAAGCTAATGATCTTAAGAGAATGTCAGTAGAAAAACTCATTGGGTCTCTCATGGCCCATGAAATAAACATGGAAAGACTAGGAGAATCCTCCAGTAGAAAGAAGCAGTCAAATGCGCTTAAAGCTAATGGGGACTCATCAGAAGAATCCTTAGATAACAGTGAAGATAGCAAAGATAGTGATGATGAAGAAGCCATGCTCTCAAGAAGATTGCAGAGAATCTTGGCAAAGAAGAAGAAGTTCCAGTCTGGTAGGAGGTACTTCAAGAAAAACAAAGATCTCAAGAGACCAGATGGAAAAGATCAGAAGAGGAATGAGCCACTTTGCTATGAATGCAAGAAACCTGGACATATCAAGGCAGACTGTCCAATGTTAAAGAAAAATGATCACAAGAAGAAGGACAGCTCCAAGAAGTTCAGAAGATTCAAAAAGAAAGCCATGGCAGCTGCATGGGACAACAGCAGCGACTCAGATAGTGAGTCAAGCTCGAGCAGTGAAGGTGAAGAAGCCAACTTGGCTCTCATGGCGAATACCGAGGATAAGGTAACATCTGATTCTTCTTTCGATTCCTGTAATGACTCAGATTCGGATAATTTGGAAAGTGCATTTAATGAACTCTACGATAAGTATAAAGAAGTGTGTAAACTACTTAAGCTAAGCAAGAAAAATATCACATGTCTCGAAAATACCAACTCAGATTTAAAATCTGAAAACGAAGAACTAGAAAAACAAATAGTTGAGCTTAAGAGAAGAAATGAACTATTATGTGAAAACTTAAAAGACAAGAACAGAAAAATCACTGACCTAGAAAAACAGGAAAACTCAGATGATTTAAGAAAAACTGTAAATGAATTAAATGAAGAAAACAATACACTAGCAAGCACCCTAGAAAAATTTACCAATGGTAAAAACTCTTTAATATTAAAAGGTGCTAGGAGATCGGGTAAAAAGAAAAATGGATTAGGATATACACCCCCAGATAATGAAGAAACCATAATATACCCTAAAACATATCCAACACCAAAATTTGTACCCGAACAAGATGTAGCATACAAAGCTGATTTCAAATACATAGAAAAAGTAACTAAGTTATCCTGCTGCAGTCACTGCAACAAGTTAGGACATATTAAAATGACATGCCCAACAAGACATAAAAAATGGATATTAAAAGGTAAAGTTGATGATACTAACCAATCAGGACCCAAAAAGAATTTGGGTACCTAAAGCTTGATGTTCTCATTTCAGGTTAACCCTCGAGCATCCAAATGGTATTTGGATAGTGGGTGCTCAAGGCATATGTCAGGCAACAAGAAGATATTTGTTGATCTCCAAGCTGAAGAAGGTACAGTCACCTATGGAGATAATGGAAAAGGGACTGTGATAGGAAGCGGGTCTGTGAACATCAAAGGAAAATCAGTCATAAAGGATGTAATGCTGGTCAAAGGGTTAAAGCACAATCTCATCAGCATCAGCCAGTTGTGTGACAAAGGCCATCAAATTCAGTTTCAAGAATCAAAATGCAGTATCTTAAAGGATGGTGCAGTCATATTTGAAGCCTACAGAGAAAGAAATTTGTATGTTCTATATCTCGATGAACTCAAGGATCAAGATGTGTGTTTGGCAGCTAGCAAAGATAAATCAACTGAGTTGTGGCACAGAAGATTGGGCCACTGCAGCTTGGATGGGCTGAACAAGCTCAAAAAGAAAACTAGTTGAAGGACTGCCAAAGGTAAATTTCAGATTGGATAGCATTTGCAGACCTTGTGCAAGAGGAAAGCACACCAAGAGCTCCTTCAAATCAAAGACTGTAGTAACCACCTCAAAGCCCTTAGAACTACTTCACATGGATTTATTTGGGCCAATGAGGACTACCAGTTTGGGAGGAAAGAATTTTGGATTTGTAATAGTTGATGATTATTCAAGATTCACTTGGGTATCCTTTTTAGAGCACAAAGATGACACATTTGAGAATTTTGTCAGCTTCAGTAAGAAAGTTCAGAAAGATCAGAAATTCTCAATTGTCTCTATTCGATCAGATCATGGTGGTGAGTTTCAGAATGAAAAGTTTACGAAGTTCTGTGATGATCAAGGAATTGAGCACAACTTCTCAGCTCCAAGGACACCTCAACAGAATGGAATTGCTGAGAGGAAAAACAGAACTCTTTTGGATATGGCAAGATCAATGTTATCAGAATATGATCTGCCAAGATATTTCTGGGCCGAAGCTATCAACACTGCATGTTATATCATAAATAGAGTGATGATCAGGCCAATTCTGAAAAAGACTGCTTATGAACTCTACAAAGAAAAGAAGCCAAAGATTAGCCATTTCAGAGTATTTGGATGTCCTTGCTTCATCCATAACAATGGAAAAAGGGACATTGGTAAGTTGGATGCCAAATCAGATGAAGGCATTTTCATGGGGTATTCCTCTAAACCTAAAGGTTATAGAGTTTTCAATAAACGTTCCTTATTAATTGAACAATCAGTACATGTTATTTTTGATGAATCTAACCCTTCCTTGAAAAAGGAAGAAATTAGTGACATTGATGATGCAGATGTCTTGTCCGAAAAATTAAAGAAAACTTCAATTAAGGACAAAGAGGATCCAACTCTGGAAGAACTGCAGCAAACAGAAATCCAACATAAAGATCTTCCAAAGGAATGGAGACATCAGAAAGATCACCCTCCTGAAAACATCATTGGTGATCCATCTGTAGGGGTAAGAACTAGAGGTAATGTAATTCCATGCGACTATTTAGCATTTGTCTCTCAAGTAGAACCTAAGACAGTCAATGAAGCTTTATCTGATGAATCTTGGATACTAGCCATGCAAGATGAACTAAATCAGTTCAAGAGAAACCAAGTATGGTCACTTGTTCCTAGACCATCCAATCATTCAGTTATTGGCACCAAATGGGTGTTCAGAAATAAACTGGATGAGTCTGGAATAATCTTAAGGAACAAAGCCAGATTGGTGGCTCAAGGCTACTCCCAAGAGGAAGGCATAGATTTCGATGAAACTTATGCACCTGTAGCTAGACTTGAGGCCATTAGGATTTTACTTGCTTATGCATCCGCACTTGATTTAAAACTTTTTCAAATGGATGTCAAATCAGCCTTTTTAAATGGTTTCATCAAGGAGGAAGTTTATGTTGAACAACCTCCAGGTTTTGACGACTCTGAATTTCCAAATCATGTATTTAAACTACATAAGGCTTTATATGGTCTAAAGCAAGCTCCTAGAGCCTGGTATGAAAGGCTCAGTAATTTCTTATTAAATCATGGTTTCACTAGAGGTAAAGTAGATAGTACATTATTTATAAAATCTAAGGTTAAACATATACTTCTTGTACAAATCTATGTGGATGATATTATTTTTGGATCTACTGATGAATCTCTTTGCAAGTACTTTGAAAAGCTTATGCAGGGAGAATTCGAAATGAGCTTGATGGGGGAGTTAAGCTACTTCCTTGGATTGCAAATCAAGCAAGGGAAGGATGGCACTCATATCTGTCAAGCAAAGTACACCAAAGAGCTGTTGAAGAAATTTGGATTTGAAGATGCAAAGCCATTATCAACTCCAATGAGCACATCAACCAGAATGGACAGTGATCAAAAAGGTAAAAGGGTAGATCAAAAGAATTATCGAGGTATGATAGGATCATTACTTTACTTAACTGCCAGTAGACCAGACATTTTGTTCAGTGTATGCATGTGTGCTAGATATCAGGCAGACCCTAGAGAGTCTCACTTAATCTCTGTAAAAAGAATATTTAGATATTTAGCTAGAACTCATGATTTAGGTCTCTGGTATCCTAGATCTTGTGAGATAAATCTAATAGGATATTCAGATGCTGATTATGCTGGTTGCAAAGTAGATAGAAAGAGCACCAGTGGATGTTGTCAGTTTCTTGCAGGATGCTTAATATCATGGACATCCAAGAAACAAAATTCAGTAGCTCTATCAACAGCTGAGGCGGAATATGTTGCTGCTGGAAGTTGCTGTACACAACTTCTTTGGATAAAGCAACAACTTGAAGATTTCGGCATTCACATCAAATCAATTCCTCTATTGTGTGATAATACTAGTGCCATCAACCTCACCAAAAATCCAGTTCAACACTCAAGGACGAAACACATTGAGGTAAGATATCATTTTATTCGAGACCATGTAGCTAGTGGTAATTTAGAAATTTCGTTTATAGATACAAATGGTCAATTGGCAGATATCTTCACAAAAGCCCTACCTGAAGAGAGATTTACATCTCTTAGAAGGGAACTAGGGATGTGCAATTTGTGAAAGAATTTCTGTGATTTTATTGACATATAAATTTTTCAGATTAAATGAAAAGTTCTCTCTCCGTTAAAGTTAAACAAAACTCAGTTATCTATATGCTTTGACCGCTTCTGTGTAGAAAGTTGTTTGACTTGTCAAACCTTTTTGTCGCTTTCTACCTTTGCCGCCTTTTGGCGCTCCTCCTGTCATTAAAGTAATATTATTTTATCCAAATCGCTTTGAGATCGATTCGTCTTCTACCTTTACCCTTTTTATTCTCTATCTGTTCACCCAAAGCTGATGCCCTAACGATTTTGGGATCGACTCTCTGCATCTTTCGAAGCCTTCTTCTCTTCCCGCGAAGAACTCCTTCGAGAACTTCCGTCCCTTCCATCATCCTCCCTTCCAGAATCTTTTCTTCTCTGCACCCATGGCCGCTCCGTTGATCTCCGGAAGTGTTGGGGGCTACAGTGCTGAGTATTTATCCCCAAGGGAGCAAGAAAGATTTACATTTGTGAAGACAAAGATTTGCGGAAATAAGGCAGTGGATGTTCAGAATCTTGAGAAGAGTGGCATGGCCAGGCTAGTTGATACTCTAAGAAGATCGCAGTGGATGGATGTGGTCACCTTCAGTGAGGTAAGCTACCCGGACTTGGTAAAAGCCTTCTACATCTGTCTGAAGTCAGAAGCAGATGGATCCCTTGTTTCCTCTGTCAAGGGTATCCAAATCAGAATAACCCATGAGCTTTTGCGTGATCTGTTTGGAGTAAAGACCTCTGGATTTAGTGGCATTCACTCTGTGAATGATGAAGTCAAAGGTCTCGGGATTATCGGTCCAGGATTTAAGTTGAAGGATGGGAAGCTTGATATTAATCAGATGTCCGCGTTCAACCGATTGCTTCACTTTATAGTCTGCCAAATCTTAGTTCCCCGTAGTGCTACCTTTTCCTCATGCACTAGGGCAGATTCGGACATAATGTTCTGGGCAATCCAGAACAAAGAGATAAACCTGGCCGCAGTGATGATTGAGCGAATGATGTTTGCACATGCTCAGTTATGGGAAACAAAGAGCAAGTTGAATGTTTCCCTTCCGTATGCCCATCTTCTGACCAAGATTTTCAAGCACTTTGGAGTAGATCTGTCAGGTGCGGTAGCTGAAAAGATGGGCCAGTCTATAAGGTCCAGAAACCTGAAGAAAAGTGGTTTTTCAGTGCAAGAAGGAGTTTGGTCGAAATCCTCTGTGGCTGAAGGAGAAGCAGTTATTGCAGATATTCCAGAAGCAGTAGAAGTAGAGCAAGCAGCAGCAAGTCCAGCAGAGCAAGAACCAGTTGAGTCAGCTGTGGGATGCCAATCCGAAGCTCAATTGGAAGAGGGTGCAGCTGGTGTGGCAGATTCCTTGCCCACCACCTTAGTCGCCTCTATTTTAAAAGAAGTATTGGACTCCATTCCCTCCATCTCAGTCTCTTCTAAGGCAGGTGGACCTGATGAAGATGTTGTCTTGGAAGAAGCTCCTGCTCAGGGGGAGCAAGAAAGTATTGAAGTCCCTGCTCCCATTCAGGGGGAGCATGCTGAGAGTGAAAAGCCAGAGAATGAAGCCTTTTCTGAGAAAGCTGCACCTACTCAGGAAACTCCAGCTCCAGCCATGGTTGATGTTAGTGAAGGCCCAAGTGCAACTATAAATCTTGAGGAGCCTGTCTCTCAGCCAGGTAAGCAGAAAAGAGTTGTTCACAGGAGGTCAAGGAAGGGCCATAGGAAAGTAAAGTTGAAGCATGTTATGGCCTTGTTAAAAGCCCAAGGAGAGATCTTGGCATCAGTTCAGTCTGGCATACAAGGAATTGTTTCAAATCAAGTTTCAACCTCCTCAGACGTATCCTCAATAAGAAATGCAATGAGGTATTTCAATAAAGAAATGTCTGATATGAAGAATTTGCTGGCTAATCTTTCAAAGTCTAGTGGTGTCCCTCCTGCACCTACTCAGAGCAGTCCAGCTGAAGTTCCTAGGCCACCAGGGCCTCCAGCTGAAGTTCCTAGGCCACCAGGGCCTCCAGCAGAAGTCTCTCGGCCAACAGGGCCGCCAGTTCAAGGGTCAGGGCCATCAGGGCCATCAGTTGTAAGGTCACCCGGACCAGTGGCAGCCTCAGGGTCTTCAGGACCCTCTCCTGCAGTCAGAGAAAGTCAGGCCAAAGGAAAAGAGCCAGTGTCAGTCTCCAAGGCCCCTGATACTTCATCTCTTGCCACTCCAACCCTCTCCACACCTTCATCTCCTCCTACTGCACCTCCTGCTCCACCAACCATAAAACATCCCATGCCTCGCACCCAACCTTCCTCATCCTCTACTTCCTCTCAACCCTCCTTCTCACCTACTCCAGCTCTCATCTCAGCTTCATCCTCATTAACTCCTCAACCTTCACCTATTAAAATCCAAACATCTCATCCTCAACCAACCTCTTCCTTTAATCCTAAACACTTTTTCTATCCTCCTACTCCTCCTAATTCTGTTATCTTTCCTCCAGTGAAACCTCTGCCTCTTGGTATTTTTGACACCAATGTTCCAGACCATTTTGAAAGGAACACTCTCCTCACCATTCTTTCCACAGCCTCTCACATTCACAGGACTGACCCTCCTAGTCCTGTCTTGAAAAAGAGAAAAACCTCTTCCTCTCTAAGCACTCCTTCTGCTTCTCTCTACCCTCCTTTATGGTACTCTCTTACCCTTGATCCTAAGAGAAGACCTATCTACAAAGAATACCTCCAGAAATGCATTCTTTCTACCATTTATGGTATTCCTTTTCTCAACCTCTCCGAACACCTGGACATTGTTCTTCCTTTTACTCAGATATCTCAAGCTTTCAAATCCAAAATCTTTGAGGGCACTGAGTTCAAGACTGAAGATCAGTGGGCAGCTATCAAAGGAAACAAGGCTCAGTACTCAAAATACCTGACTGCAAGGGCCGAATCTCTCTCTCTCAGAGCTCACCCACTCACCTTCTCTGAGTGGTTTATCTTCCAGCACAAGAACTCTTGGGGATCCTTCATTTTGAAGGAAATTCGCGTTGCCAGAGCCTTTCAGCTGTACAGTGACTTCTGTTACTTGAACAAAATTCCAGAAGTTCAGTTTTGCCAGTTCAACTCGCAGATTACTGTGCTGCAATCAGAAACCCCTCTCAACCTTCCTCTTACAGTAGACTTTGTCTCCTTCAAGGTTGATTTTCCAGTTCTTCTGCCGAAGCTGCACTCTTTAGTGTTTGATTCAGATGCTGGGTCTCATGCTTTAGATATGTTTGCAAGACAGTTGGGCCGGATGTCCGCCAAGCAGGGCCGATCTCCTTCTTTTTGCGGTTCATCTTCAGAGAATATCACTCTGGCCGCATGTCTTCTCAGACCTTAGCTCCACTCATTTCTGAGTGTGAAAGACTCACCTCATCAGAATGGGAGCTTCTCTATCGGGCCTCTTATCAGCAATTGGAAGCTATCAATCAAGATCTAGTCAGTCAGAGGAAGCCTGCTCTTTCTGCCGAAGCCTTTATGGATCTAAATTCCATCGCACCCATACCAGAGCTCTATGCTGTATGGGCATCTAGATATTCTGCTTTCTATGCCTTAAAGCAGGATCTGTTAAATCAAAAGATTCACTATCCAATTTCCTTGGACAGATTTCTCCATAGGGCCAGTTTTGGCAAGAGTACTTACTACAGATTCATTTTGGACAAAACTCAGTATGGAGAATTCTTAGAGCAGCAAAGGCAACTCTACATTCAGAGGAACATCCCTTCCATGGGACCCTCCTTCTCAGTTGCTTCTGGCGTTTTTCTACAACTTTTTGAGGATCTTGAGATCAAGGCATGGGCTGTTATCTCACAGCATGCCTCCTTGTTATCTCCTCTGTATTATCTTTCTCCATCTTAATAAAAATCTTTCTCTCTTCTTTGTCTCACAGCTTATCTTTTTGCCTAATGACAAAATGGGGGAGACAACTAACGTAAATCTGAAAAACATATTTCATTCTTTGTCTGATGTTTAGTATATTTTGTCATCATCAAAAAGGGGGAGATTGATGACCAAACTGTCCCCATAATAAATATTTCCATTTATTTATATATTAATTTTGATGATTAACAAAATAACACTAATGGATTTCTTGAGCCTTGAGAACAGGAAGCAAAAGAAAAATGAAAGATCAAGACAATCTGGTAAGTCCCATCATTTCTATCCAAGTCCTTGTAACGACTTCTTTGATAAGCAGAACGACTTCCTCTTTGACCGGAAAACTCAAATCGTTACCGTAACGATTTCTTTAGACCTCGTAACGATTTCTTTAGAACTCGCAACGACTCTCTAGCCGTAACGATTTCTTTAGACCTCGTAACGATTTCTTTAGAACTCGCAACGACTCTCTAGCCGTAACGATTTCTTTAGACCTCGTAACGATTTCTTTAGAACTCGCAACGACTCTCTAGCCGTAACGATTTCTTTAGACCTCGTAACGATTTCTTTAGAACTCGCAACGACTCTCTAGCCGTAACGATTTCTTTAGACCTCGTAACGATTTCTTTAGAACTCGCAACGACTCTCTAGCCGTAACGACTTCTTTAGACCTCGTAACGATTTCTTTAGAACTCGCAACGACTCTCTAGCCGTAACGATTTCTTTAGACCTCGTAACGATTTCTTTAGAACTCGCAACGACTCTATAGTCATAACGATTTCTTTAGAATTCATAACGATTTCGTGTAACGATTTCTTTACAACTTGATAGTCATAACGATTTCGTGTAACGATTTCTTTACAACTTGATAGTCATAACGATTTCTTTACAACTCGATAGTCATAACGATTTCGTGTAACGATTTCTTTACAACTTGATAGTCATAACGATTTCTTTACAACTCGATAGTCATAACGATTTCGCGTAACGATTTCTTTATTAGTCATAACGATTTCTTGCAACGATTTCTTTAGAACTCGCAACGACTTGCCTGTTGTAACGGCTTCATAAGTTATCACAACGATTTCTTTACAGTTCATAACGACTTGCTATAATTCATAACGATTTCATAAGTTATGAAGTCAGCAAGATTCTTTTTATCGAATTTCTTGATGCATCAGTATAATGCTTTTTAATAGCGTTGAAAAGTCAAAGTCATATCTTGTCCGTTGACTGCTATGCATTAAATGCTCTCCGATCGTATCTCCCATGCATGCAGACAATATCTTCCATTTCTATGCTACTCTGTCTACGTACTTTTTGGGACAGAAAGGAGCTTTGCTATATACTGCAATATCTGTTCCCTCTCAACTAACAATAGACAGCAGTCCTAGCTGTCTTCTATTTATTGATGATATGCTTACAGATATCTGACAAGACTCATCTGGACAACGTTGGACACAAGATACAAAGTTCTATGTCATCTCTTTGGCGTGTACACCAGGATAAAAGACTGACGATCAGAAGCTTCCTCAGTGACCAGTCTAACGTACACAAGGATAAGAGACAACGGACACATCAACGTTCGAATTTGAATCAGCAGTTTAAATAGAAGACTCAAGACGAAAAGAAGAAGATAGAGCAACATCGCTTGATTTCAGAAGAAGAAAGAAATCCATCTCTCACAATCTTTAGAACTTTGAAGAAGAGCGAAGCCTCCACTCCAAACCTGGTTCTAAGCTCTTAGCTCTCTGTGCTCAAAAGGAATCTTCTCTTTTGTAAGAGCCTGTGTGGTCCTTGGAGAGAAAAACCTTGTTAAATCTCTCTCTCTCTCGGGGGCTTAGGAGCTTCAGTGTGTAGCTGGTCAAGCTAGAGTCTGAAGCCTGTTTCCACACTCCTTTTATTAGATTGTGTTCCCTTCTGGACGAAGGAAGACCTGGTGGTATCCAGGGTGGTTGTTGTACCCTTCTGGACGAAGGAAGACCTGGTGGTATCCAGGGTGGTTGTTGTACCCTTCAGGCTGAAGGAAGACCAGTTGAGGCTGGGTGTAAGGATCCTTAAGGGGGATTGTACCCTTGGTAGTAAAATCCTGAGGTATTGCTCAGGGACTGGACGTAGGTCTCCTGTGGAGAGGAGTTCCGAACCAGGATAAAAATCCTTGTGTCTTGTGGATGTGTTTTGTGTGATTGTTGTCTTGTTTGCTCTAACTCTAACCTTGTTATTAAGTTGTGCAATCTTTTCAGTAAACAGGTTTTAATCAAAGATCGAAGTTTTATTAACCCATTCACCCCCCTCTGGGCTAGCTAGCTGGGCAACAACTTCGTCATATGTGAAGTTCCACTTCGACTGACAATGTTATAAACTGACCAATCAAAGCGTCACTTCGTAATATACGAAACTTTACTTCGTCATATACGAAGTTTCACTTTGACTGACAACGTTTTAAACTGACCAGTCAAAGTTTCTTCGTCATATACGAAACTTCACTTTGTTATTTATGAAGGTCCACTTCGACCGACAATGTTATAAACTGACCAGTCGAAGCTTCACTTCGTCATATACGAAGCTTCACTTCGTCATATATTGTAACAACCTGGATTTTTAAATCCTACATAAATGAGAATAAATTGGTGGAGACATTTGAGTAAGGGTTCAATTAGGGTATTTAAAGTAAAAGAGCCCCAATGGAGGAAATTTTATAATATGTGGGAATTTCATGAAAGGGAATGAGAACTTGAGATCTTTGGGTCAAACAATGGAAGTCTGATGAGCTGGATTCTTAAGAATCAGATAAATGGAGAACCCACTAAGAAAGTCCAATAAACCATGAGAAGTAATTGGTTGAAATCCAATTGAGATCTTACTAAGTCCTTATCCAATAATCAATTCATCTGTAATACTAAACAAATGATTTCAAGGATCTTGTTCAACAGTTGGTGTGAGTACACACCAAACAAAAGGGTTGCTAGGTACTTTTTTAAGCAATTGGAACATTTAGTCACCAATTGATTCCCATCTACAAGCCCAATCTAAAGGATAGAAGACCAATCGCTAGAATGATCACCAATAGGAAGACCCATTAGATTTGGTCACCAATCGATACCTCATAACACCAATTGGATAGTTTTGGGACCATTCCCTTCACCAATCAATTGCCTTGTTAGATGCCAATTGATTGCCCTGCTAGTCACAAACCTATTGTCTCTATGCAAGTCGATTGCCCTGTTACTCACCAATTGATTGTCTATATGCCAATCAATTGCCTTGTTAGCCATAAATCAATTGTCTTTTCTTTTGCTAATCGTTATGAAGATCTTTTCACAAACTATATATGCTTCATGAACAATTGATGTGGCTCTTGAACACCAATCGATAGGGGCATTGTCCTCCCATCATAGTAGGACTACTTCGAGGCTTAAATATGAGAAGAAAATGAATAGCATGTACTTGGAAGTGACCCCTTAGACATAACACTTTAGGAGTTGGCAAAAAGGTATGGGTGGTTCATACCTACCCCTGTCCTTTCCCCAGAAATGGTAAACATAGATATGGCCCATGTATGGTGGGTCTGTCCTTTTCCCAGACTAAGTCAAGGTTAGGTAAGACATGGCATGGGTTAGGCATGGTCGCATGACCCATGTATGGCCAAATTGGACCTGATTGTCCTTTTTGTCCTCTTATATGGAATAAAGAAAAGCCTTAAATTAGACCAAAACCCCTTAAATAAGCCATGAGACCCTTCTTGGCCGAACCTTATGCCTTTTCTTGTCCCTATAGGTCGTCTGGAGCCTTTCCTCTCTGCACCATTCTGCCTTGACCTGAGAAGAGCCGAAGGTGATCATAGAGCTTTAGAGCTCGTCTTCTGCTCATCCTTCAATGCGACCTGCTGGAGAAGCTTAGAGCACTAATGGTGTGGAGAACTCAAGAGCTGAAGTGATGATCCTGTAGCTTAGAGCTTGGAGGAGTTCATCTTCTTCCTCTAATCTCCGCATCAAAACATAGAAGAGGATTTCAAGAGCAACCCAAAAGGTAGGTTTTCTTGGGCACAAATTAAATGACTTGCAATATCTATAATCTTTTAATTCCATCTTGATTGCCTCTAATTTGCCTAACTTATGACTAGTAAGGTGTTTAGGATTCCTTGATCCCCACACTATTATAAGATCCTCTAGTTTGTCCCATTTCTGATTAGTGAGTTTAGTGTTTCCTTGATCATTCCTTAAGAAAGACCCTTGGTACTACCTTGAACCCAGAACTGTCATTCATGGGTAGCATGACCCTTGTTTTCAAGTAGACACCATGAGTTCCCTGATCTTTCCCATATAGGAACCCATTGATTTGTCTATTAATCCATGCATTTCTAGAACCCTTAGACTGGAAATGCAACCTTGAAGTTTGATCATGTGATAGTTCTAACAACTACCATACTTGAAACTTTGTCTAGTCTTTCCTAATTATGGAGTTTTCTTTCCACCATTGAAACCTTGCTATCAACATCATTGGATCTGATGCACACTTGAGTTATCCATAGACCCTTCTTCATTCCTGTTCAAGTACAACTTCGATTGGCCCTTTGGCCAACTTCAGATGGCCCTTTGTGGCAACTCTGAATGACCCTTCTGGCCACTTCGACTGCTCATTTAAACAGGTGACTACCTTGTGATCTGTCCCATAGAAGAGTAACCAGCATGATAGTAACCTAAGTATCTTATACATGTTAAAAGTGGTAAGAATGTGAAGATTATTCTAATGACTCCTAATTACTTAATTTCTATTCCCCCTGTGATTCAACCGAGATTCCAACTTGAATCTGCTTGCCTTGAATCTGAAACAAAGAGAAATGTAAAAGGAACCCACTTGACCCCTTGATTTGTCAAGTTCTCCTTCGCTTCGTTCACTAAATCCTTAGCAATTTGTACTTTAAATCCTAAACTGAGCTTATGTTTTTGGCTTCTATGATATCCAACAATTCTGTCCTTTTTGACTCCAGTGGCCATAATGTTCTTGAGATCGGTACTACTTAGGACTTCGGTCTACTGATCAGATTCCCGCACAATAGGGCCTGATTCAGTCCTAGGGAGGAGCACCCCGACGTACTTGATAACATGGGGGTATGGATCATTATAAGCAGTGCTTGACATTGGCATCCCTTGCTAACTTGATTAGAAAGTGTCTCTGGTTCTAGTTTAAGTTTAAAGTCTGAGATGACTTCATTGATTAAACAAGATTGATAAGTTGAAAGATGGAAAAAGCTCGTTTATTGTCATATACTCAGTTGGAAATCCTTGTATGGATATTTTATTATTCTTATGACTTGGTGATCCTTCAGATATGTCTTGATAACAACCTGACTTCAATTGATATCTTGCAATATGCAACTCTTGATTTGATATAAGCATGCTTCTTATTTACATATGAGATTCTGTCTATTATCCTTGAAGTTCTGCTTGTTAAATTGTAATTACTTATACTTTTCCCTCACCTTGAGATGTAATTCCTCCTGGGCTAGTTCGCTCATAAACCTATCTAACATTTTCAGGTGATCTAAAAACAAGATTAGAATATGGCGGATCCTTGTGTGTTGAGCTAGAAGCACCTTAGAGGAGTCTTATCTTGTTACAAGATGTGTCGACATATCATGTTAAATTCATACAACCCTTAAGGGATGGATCAGTGAAGAGTGTTTTCTTTTGGAATTAGAGATTGTACAAATTATCTAATTAATGAAAGGAATAAGTTGTTGATCAGTCTTAGTGTGAATCATGTGATGGAGGAACCTCATTATTAATTGCATTATGTCTTATGTGTTGGAATGGCGTAGTGATTTGTGACAATTTTATTGCAATATGATGTGTCAAATCTCGGGATTTTAAGCTTTCAGTCAACCAACCCACCTTCAATCATGAGTTATAATTTTGGGTTATTTGAGAGTGCTCCTCTTGCATTTCCCTAAGACATTGGAGGAAGTAAAAGTCTTGACAAAGTATTTATAATTTGTAATCTATACATGGTTGGATTGCTTAGTTGATTTGAATGATAGAATTTTGAGTATGAAGTGTGGATTCCCTATATAATCCCAATATTCATTCGCTTCTGTATACTATAAGCATGAATTGTCGCATCTCCAGACCATTTCCACTGCAGTATATCTAATTACTAAATATTCCGAGGCGTGACAAAGATGGTATCAGAGCATCCCTGGGTGGATGAGGCAATATCAGAGCATCCCTGGATGGATGAGGTAATGTCAGAGCATCAGCCTCTTTGCCCTTGCATCATTGATTGGGTTAGCAAAAATATCAGAGCATCCCTAATTTGATTAGGAATAATATTAGAACATCGGCCATTTTAACCTTAAATTCCATGTAAGGATAGAAGAGATGTCATATACTTGGCTCTTGATCTTAGGATTGGATTGAAAGAGACATCGGAGTATTAGCCTTGATCCCTTTCTAGATAGATAAGATTTTTCGAGCTTCAACTCTTTGAATTCTAGGATTGGCTAGGAGTGGCATCAATGTTTCAACCTGAACCTTGGTTGGCTAGAAATGATGTCAAGGTTCTATCCTTTGATCCTATGTTGTATCTTAGTCTGGAAAACTATAAACCATCCACGCTAAACTCTAGCTTGAATTACATAATCCGTCATGAGTGTAGACGTGAGATTTGGCCCATCCCCGCGTGGCTCTTTGGCCCAATAAGGCCCGTTTGACCGTTTGTTGACCTGCCTCGGATGCCATGTAGATGGCAGCATTGAGTGCCGCCGACTACATGTTGACGGCAACCACCCTGGACGTTGACCCCTATTGGCGTCCACATCTCTGGATGTCTGCATGGTGTTGGCGACAGGATCGGTTGACGTCAACCTGGTTTACTTGGTCTACGCAACTACCCCGAGAATCTAGCCCACTTGCACCATTCTCTCGCCCATGCACCGCATGGGGCCGTTCCCAACGGGCATATGGGCCACCTTGGCACTCCCTTGACCTAGTAAAAATCCTACTTGGCCTCTCCCCATTGGTTGGAGCCTTTATGCATGGATTGCCAAGTGTGTGAAGTGTGTTTCTTCACACTGAGCATCCACGGAACCCTAGGTCCGACCCCACTACCTATTTAACTCCCTCTCTGGCCTTCTAAGTAGGGGAGGAGAGGCTGGACGTCCACATGCTGCCACCTTCAGAGAAGAGAGAGAAATTTGCACCCAAGCTTCCACCACTCATTCTCTTCTTCCTCTCACCCTTTGGGATGTTCAGGAGGCTTCTTCCCGAGCTGGAGGAGTCCTGCAAGGGGCCACAACGACAGCAAACGCGGATCTACACCTCCCTCCCTCTCTATTTCCTTACTCTTTCCTTAGTTACTTGCATGTTGCACACATCCTCCTATACACTCTAGGCACGTAGGTCACTCTCCTACACACATAGAAAGGGGTTTCCGAACCAAAAACGGAGGGAAGAAGGGTGGTCATAGCACTTGGCCACCCCTCTTCTCAAATCCGCAACTGGTACGGGACTCACCTTTTGGACTATCTCTCTTCATTTCTGAGCATTTACCACGCTGTCCTTAGACTAATAGAGTGTCTTTTTGTGGCAGGAACGATACGTAGAAGACCGCAGAGCTCTTCTCCTTTGGCCGGCCGAAGGAGGAGAAGTTGAAGCCCCGTCTCCGCCCGTTGCGCGAGTTTGCTGTACCAGTGCGATTACATCATTCCTTGGGCACAAGTAAGGCCCTGGCGATCACAAACTCCCTTTTATTTTTCTAGTTTTCTTTGTTTTCTCTCTAGTCAAACTAGTCAACTGGGGAGTCAACGGGCTCAACCGGCGACCCATCATCGCCAACGAGAGATCCAGCGACGTTCTCCAGCCTTCCGGAGGATACCACAAGGTCGTCCGGGTGTCGGGAAAATGGTCGTCCATAGTTTCTCTTTGGCGATCACAGTGGGACAGCTTCTGCCACTGTGGTCTGTCTGCGCCCAGGTAGACGGCTAGCGATCTTGCCGTTTACTCAGGTAAACGTCCAGCCTTTCTGCCATTTATTCTTTGTTAGCATCCATATAGGATGCCGTCTATTTAATCTTAGCGTCAGTCGATATTGTCGTCTATATGTTTTTGATGAACTGTGCGTCAACCTGATTGCCGTTTAGTTTCACAGAAGCATTTTTTTTTACTGTTTTGTTGTGATTTTGATTTCTGTCTGCTTCCTGATTCCTTCTAACGGTCCTCTATCACTGGGGGGTCGTTCTTCTCACCTTTTCTAGCCTCCCCTCACTTATTAGGATTACCCTTCTTCGGTTTACAACCTTTTGCTCGGGGATTCCCTCTCGGGTAAATCGGGTTGGTTCCGAAGAAAACTCTGTAGGTCCCTAAATTCCTTGGATTCCCTCACGGTACGGGGCAGGAGGACTTTCACCCTCCCAGTCTAGTTTGCCTACTCACCTGGGTTTGAGTCAGATTTGAGAGAACCGGCCCTTGCAAGTCTAATTAACACATAACTTTGATCTTTAAAATTTTAGGGACGTTGTTTGATAACATTGTTTGGTAGAAACCCACATTTCTCCTAAAACAGAGTAATTACTTCAACTTTAACCATTCTAAAATCAGTAGGTTGTGTGCTAATGGATCCTTGGTTAAGTTCTTTGAATATGGCGGATAATCCGGCTTTTGAGTATGAAGATAATGTTAATGAGTTTGTCCGGATGGTTGACACCACCAACCAGCCCGATGAGTCAGTCCGCTCATCTTCTTCCTCTCAGCTGACTTTGAGGGGAGTGTGAGTTTAAGAGTCAATCCCACCTATGCTCAAAACACTCAAGAAGACCCTGAATTCTCCAAACTCCTCTCTCGATACTCGCCCGAGGACATCATTTCGATGCTCTCTAAGCATACTGTCCGGGCGGCAGCCTCTCCCTCCTCTCCATCCCCTTCACCTTTCTAGGCTTCTTCATCTAGACCCGTTCCTAGGCCTACAACCCCTTCACGGGTTCCCATTTCCCCCGTCCCCCTTTCCACTCCAATTCCCTTCACTCCTCTACCTACTCCTATCCTAACTCCTGCCTTCCCCTATCCACCTCATGCTCAGCCCGCACTCCCCACTCAATCTGAATCTATCTCTCGTTCGGAGATGGAGGGGCTTATTAGGAAGCTTTTGGCTGAATCCTTGTCCCTTTCAAAGCCTCATTCCCTCCAGAACTATTGCAAGCTTCCCAATGCCTACTTTCCTCCGGGTTTCAAGGCCCTGAGGTACCGCAAGTATGACTGGACCTTTGATCCCCAATTCCATCTTGCTGGATTTACCATGGATTCCCATCGATGGCTGTATGATCGGGTTCTTTTAGTTCACCTCTTCCAACAATCGTTAGAAGGGGAAGCTTTGAGGTGGTTCACCTCCTTTCCGCATCGGACCTCATTAATTTTGACATCGCCTCCGAGTAATTCATCTCGCACTTCTCGTATATGGCCACCTAAGTCCCTACACTTTTTGACTTGGTGGCAGAAAAGATGAAGCCGGATGAAGACTTTGTCACATTTGCCAACCGATGGAGATCAATAGCATCAAGGGCAGACATACCCATCCCAGAGTCCCAAGCCATAACTATGTTGGTTACCAACACCACCCCTGTGCTCCGCTCTATCTTAATGCTGAGTGAGTTCCCCTCATTCGCACATCTCTACAACCGAGCCAGGGTGGTTCAAAACATAATTAAGGACTCTTCTCTGCCACACTTTTTTGAAGGGAAACCCAAGGGACGCAAGGCTCTCGCGACACCTACCACCGAGGGGGTGACCGTCAATGAGTCCATCAATGCTTGCAGTCAGCCATTGAGGCCTCCAAACAAGCCTTCCAATCCTTCATCTCATCTTTCCAACCCTCACTAGTTCCCGTCACACCCCTCCAAGCATTACTCGGTAGTTCCCCCTCATGCTGGCTACAACCGGCCTGGCCCTAAGAGGCCTCATTACCCTCCTCTACCTGAGACCCTTGAGGACGTATTCTTCGCCCTTATGTCCTGCGATGCTATCCAACTCCCCCCATAAAGGGAGAACATCAACCAGAGGGTGGACACCTCCAAATACTATCCTTACCATAGGGCCCATGGTCATCAGCTCCACAACTGCTTTACCTTCCGTGACTGGGTGCATGACATGAACGACCAGGGAAGGATTAATTGGGAGGACGTCAAGGTAGCCATAGCAAAGTCTAGGTATACCAAGAAAGAGCTGGGTATCTTCCAAAACCCCCTCCCCAACTACCAAAGCAACAATCCCTCCTCCTCTAAGTCCCAGGAAAATGTCCATACCATGACGTATTCAAAACCCCGGGTTGTGAGGAGAGAACAAAAGTGGGGGGTAGAAGGCTTTGAAGAATGGTACCCATGTCCTTCCATAGGGTCTGAAGAACCCTCAGCCACTGTAGACGCCATTTTAGAGGAACGGCCTTTAGTCCTCATCCGACCTACCCATCAAGAGGCCTACCCTCCTACCTTCCCTATCCATGAGCCGTCTGCCCCTGAGACCATACCTCTCTAGCTAATCCTCCCCAAGTCTCAAGAAGATGTTCATGTCACACTTAGGAACCGGATCGTTCCTCCACCCCCGCGGCCTTCCCAAGATGATGAGGACAGTGGACCTCCACCACCTGCCGACACCGAATATGATATTTTGCAACATCTAGATAAGACTCCCGCGAGGGTGTCTATCTTAGAATTGATTCGGAAATTGCCATCTCATCAGTCCACCCTCCTCCAATTTCTCTAGAAAATCATGGTCAATGATGACCTTCCTCCCACTGGGGTTACTAATGCCATCCTCTCCCTCACCCAAGGACCTTCAATCTCCTTCTCGGAGAAAGATCTTGCTACCCACGAATGCCATTCACTCCCTCTCTGTCTTACCATTAACCTCAATGGGGTTTCGGTAGACTCCACACTCATCGACACTGGGGCATCCATCAACGTATGTCCGATGAAAACCCTCAAGAAATTGGGTTTGGGGGAAGATAATCTAGAGAAAATCTGCTCCACAATTGCGGCCTATGACCACTCCAAGAGGGTTGCCAAGGGTAAGATTGCTCTTCAGCTTGAGATCGGACCTATCACTATGTCTTCCGAGTTTCTAGTCCTTGACGTCGATCTGGCCTATAAGGCCATTCTCGGTCGTCCCTAGTTAGAACAAACCTTAGGGGTCCCTTCCACCGCCCATCAGTGTTTCAAGTTTCCTTTTAATGGGCGGGTCATCAAAATCAAGAGCATTCCTACCTTGGAAACTCTCAACTCCATCACATCAGAGCAGATGCCACATCTTTTCGTTCTGGATAAGGGGAAAAAGCCTGTCATGTCAATCATTGATTTCCCCTTGCCCTGTGATCTCGGCCAACCTCCCTAGTCAGCTGAAGAATCCCATGACCCATGTCCTCAAGGGAAAGGTTGGGAGGTAATGGCTAGGATCGGCTATATACATGGCCGAGGGTTGGGTAAGAACCAGCAGGGTCCTGTCCACCACACCCAAGTCAAGAGGCCGCTAGATAGGGCTGGTCTAGGTTTTCACCAGGCCCCCATTCATCCAGACCCATTTATTCCCTATCAACCTCTTACCTGGACCCTGAAGGAACATTTCGTTCAGGGGCCCCTCCAACCGGGAACTCGGGAACCCGTGATAGAGGAGTTGTTCGACTCGGAGAGCGATGAAGAAGAGGACGTCTCCGAAGATTTCGGCCTTCTCTCACTCTTCAGTTCTGACTCTCCGTCTCCACCTTCCCCCTCTCCTTCACAACCTCTTCCAACTGTGTGCCCAACACCTGACTCCCCTCCACCCTCAACTTCTTCTTTCTCCCTTCTTTCTCCACCCATTCTTTCTCCATCCCTCGCATGACCAGTCGAGGCTGCCTTAAGTCAGCAACTTATGGTTCTAGGCCTTGATTCCCAAAAAAAAATGCCAATTTTGAAAATTGGAAATGCGAGGTCTCCATCGAGCACCCTTCCGCTTTGGAGTCTCTTCCGCTCGGCCACGTGCCGACGCTCTCCAGCTTAGACTCTTTTCCTCGCCCCTCCAGGGGCACTTCCTTTGTACATAGTTTTGTACATAGCAGTCATATACATAGTGGTCTAAATTTTAATTTAGAGTCTAGTCTAGGGTCTGGTCTAGGATTAGAAGAGTGTAGATCCTCTCAGCCATGTGTGCGCAAGGACAAGGGTAGGCAAGTTCCTGCCCATTATGTCATGGCTTTGGCTGAGAGGTGTGCCAAGTTAAGTCAAGTCCCAGAGTTTCTTGAGGAGCCTGCCCTTGTTGAATCTGATTTTGAAGAAGGTGACTCTGTAGATGACGGTTTAGGAGTTTATCTGCTAGATTTTGATGGGAAGGGTGAGCTGGGAGATCCTGGGTCGGAAGAAGAGGACCCAGTGAGCTCCTATGTGGATGGCACAAAGAGGTTCGATGAGCCAACCATGGCTGCGGACGGGCCCACTAAAGAGGTCAACCTTGGCACTGAAGAATCCCCGAAGGTAGTTTTGATTAGTACCAACTTGAGTATTGAAGAAGAAGAAGCTCTGGTAGCTACTCTCAAAGAATTCTCCAATGGTTTTGCTTGGTCCTACGAGGACATGCCAGGACTTGACACCTCTTTGGTCGAGCACCGGTTGGTCCTAAAAGCTGACGCCAAAGCCGTCAAACAAAAGCTGAGAAGGCTACATCCCAAGCTTGCACTCAAGATCAAAGAGGAGGTTGACAAGTTGCATAAAGCCAAATTCATTAGGGTTGTGCTATATCCGCAATGGGTAGCTAATATCGTCCCTTTGATGAAGAAGGACGGTAAGGTTAGAATCTGTATAGATTTCCGTGACCTTAATCGTGCTTGCCTGAAGGACGATTTCCCTCTCCCACACATAGATGTCCTAGTGGACAACACTGCCGGCTTTAAGATGTTATCTTTCATGGATGGTTTCTCTGGGTATAACTAGATCGGTCTGGCGGAGGAAGACCAGGAGAAAAATTCTTTCATAACGCCCTGGGGGACCTACTGTTATGTCGTCATGCCCTTCGGATTGAAGAATGCGGGAGCAACTTATCAAAGGGCATTGATGGCGATTTTTCATGACGTGATGCATGTGCACATGGAGGTCTATGTAGATGATGTCTTGGTTAAATCAAAGACTCGACATGGCCATGCTGAGGTCCTCTGAGCAGTTCTCCAGCGGTCTAGAGAACACAATCTTAAGATGAACCCCAAAAAGTGTGTCTTTAGTGTCTCTTCGGGGAAATTACTGGGGTTCATAGTAAGCAAGCGGGGAATTGAGATTGATCCCAATAAGGCCAAAGCAATAATCAACATGCCTCCTCCTAGGAATATCAGAGAAGTTAGAGGGCTGATAGGCAGACTTCAGTTTATTAGGAGATTCATCTCCCAGCATTCAATCCATTGTAAGTCCTTCTATGAGATGCTTAAAGGAGAGGCTAAGTTTGATTGGAATGAGAAATGTCAAAAGGCTTTGATGAGTTGAAGAGCTATCTGTTCAATCCCCCTGTTCTCGCTCCTCCGGTCCCGGTCGACCTTTACTACTCTATGTGTCAACCACTGAAGATTCAACTGGAGCAGTTTTGGCCCAATATGACGATGAGAAGAAGGAGAGAGCGGTGTATTATTTATCCAAGTTGTTCAATGGGCTGAAAGGAAATACACCGCTATGGAAAGAATGTGCGCGGCCGTCGTCTAGGTTGCCTAAAAGTTAAAGCATTATTTCCTGGCTCATGAAGTGAAACTTCTGGCGCGTATGGACCCAATTCGGTACTTGCTTGAGAAGCCTATCCTGACTGATCGGTTCATGAGGTGGCAGAGTTCCTCAATCAATTTGATATCACCTACGTCAACCAAAAGTCGATCAAGGGGCACGCTATTGCTAAACATTTGGCCCACAACCCCTTACCTTCATGCTCTCCCGTTGATGAAAGCTTTCCTGATGAAGAGTTAGGAACCATTATCGATGGTGAACCTTCATGGGTACTTTACTTCGATGGGGCCCTCAATTCCAAAGGGTGTGGAATAGGGGCAGTCCTCCTCTCATCGGAAGGGGTAGTCATTCCGCACGCCTACCAGTTAACCTTCCGAGCCACGAACAATGTGGCCGAGTATGAGGCGCTCTTAGTTGGGCTGAAAATGGCATTATTGCTCAGAGTCAAGGAGTTAAGGATAATTGGTGATTCGCAGTTGATACTCCAGTAATCTCTTAGCAAGTACCAGACCCGGGACCCCAAGTTGAAACCATACCAAGAGTTCGTAGGAAAGGTGGTCTGGCAGTTTAGGAAGCTCACCCTAGTTCACACTCCTAGGGCTCAGAATATCCTAACAGATTCACTCGCTTCCTTAGCTTCTTCCATTCCCATCCCTTTGGGAAGATCTTCTGAAACCATCTCTATCCAAAGGTTGAGAGTCCCTTCCCATGTAGATCCTTGGTTTTCTCAACTCACGTCTCCTTCTCCATCCCTTCGGGTCCATGCGCTCTCGAAAAAGCAGAAATCGACCTCGAAGATGGCCATCCTTGGTATTTTGACATCGAGAACTTTCTCAAAGAAGGATCCTTCCCCATTATGCCACCTCTGCCGATAGACGGGCCATTCTCCGCATCTCGGAGCATTACAAGATCATAGGTGGCATTCTGTACAAAAAGTCTCTCAGTGGGTCTACCTGTGTTGTCTTGATGAAATCGAATCTCAAGATGTTGTTGAAGCCGCTCACTCTAGTGAATGTGGTGGCCATGTTAATGTAGAGCAATTGCCCAAAAGTTGCTAAGACTCTATTATTGGCCTACCATGGATGAAGACTGTCGTCATTTTTTCCGTCACTGTGCTAAATGCCAATTGCACGGTGACAAAATTCATGCTCCTTCCTCTTTCTTCACCCTCTCATCGCTCCATAGCCTTTCGCCATGTGGGCATTCGACGTGTTCGGTCCTGTCGCAGACAGAACTGGAGAAATCCGTAAGAAGTCCTTCATCCTGACTGCCACGGAATACTTCACAAAGTGGGCTGAAGCAGAAGCATTCATTGAGGTCAATGTAACACCCGGCCCCCCCTTGGGCCCTTGGCGGTGGAGCGGCCTGCCGCGACAGCATTGGCCGTTCGTGTCGCGGCAGGGGTGAGCGTCGCGTCCTTGCCGCGTCACCCCTGGCTGTCGCGACTGTGTTTTGACACGGCTTGACCGCTGTCTTGTCTGTCAGAGCGGTCGTGTCAGGTGGCAGGGTCGTCGGCGTTGACGCGACCTGCCAGGCCATCGCGACTGCTTCCCGGTCTTCGAGGTTTGACAGTGCTTTTGGTGTCGCGGCGGCGGGCGGTCGCGACATGGTCGCGACGCTCCTGGGCGTCGCGACAGTGTCTGGGGGCCATCGGTTTAAAACCGATAGCGCGCCCCATTTCCCCTCTCTCGCCCTTTTCACTCTTTCTCCCCTCTCTCGAGTTCCCTCTCGTTTTTCGTCATTCCCTTTCGCTCGTGGTGCTCGTGCTGAGGTGTGGACGTGTCGTTCGTGCAGGGCGTGTGCTCGGGTTGTCCGGTGCGAGGAGGAGGAGGAGTTTGTTCCTACGAGAAGGCCTAACGGGTTCGTTCTTCGTGTGGAGATAGGGACTCTTGATCCTCTCGCCCTAAGCATGATCCCTTCCCCCTCTTGACCGTGGTTTGCTTGTGGTTTGGAGCTTGGGAGTGTGAGGACTCCATGCTCGAGTTGAGTGACGTTTCCTTCGAGCGTAGATCTATGCTTTTGAGGGATCGTGGGTGGTTTGGTGGATTATAGCTTTTTAAAATGTGTTGTGCACGATCCCCTTCCCCTTGTGAATGTATTTGGTGTTTTGAGGAGGGTTCCTAGAGGGACTGCTCCGGAACCCTGCTCGGCTGGAAACGCGGTCGCCTCGGAGGCCGCGACCATGTCGAGACGTGCGACCGGTCGCGACGTGGTCGCAACGCTCCTGAGCGTCGCGTTAAGGTCGCGACACGAGAGAGCGCGCGACATGGTCGCGGCGGCCCGCCCATCGCGTCTCTGACCGAGATACAGGTTTTTGCCTGACGCTGTTTTCGCTTCGCTTTGCTGTGCCCGTGGCACCTGTGCTAGTTCCCTACTGCGGTCTAGCTAGTCTTTCGCCCGGTGCTCGGCACTTGAGGGCTTGTCCCGTGTGAGAGGTTGTTACCATTGCCTGGGACCCCCGTCCTCGAGAGCCTGTTGAGGGAGCACTCCGGGCTACGAGTGTGCTCGAGTTGGCAGCCACCAGGCGGACTCTGGAGCTTAAGGGAAAACGGTGGTTAGGACAATGGCGTGTGAGTCACTTGCAGTGCTCTCGTGGGTGGTCTGGGACGCCGAGGACAATTAGGAGTTCTACCCGGCGCAGGCCAGCCAGTCCTTCTTCTCACTGCCTCGCTCTTTGCGACCCCCGGAACCGCTTAGAGAGGCCAGGCGTGGGACCGTAGTCCGGCCAGACTACGGCGGTTACTGTTGTGGTTACTTGTGTCCTACCTCGCTCTGACGAGACGTGGGGGTCAGGACCCGGGTCGAGGATAAGACGTCGCTGGACGCACCTGACCGTGACTAGTGGTAGTGTTTCCGTAGCTAGTGTTCTTTGTCCAGGCGGAGTTCCCTCCGTCTGTGTTTTACTAGCCGTGTGGTGGTACGACGAGCAGTCGTACGGAGTTTCCGACCGTGCGCACTTTCCGTACCGCGTACTTGTAGTTTGCTTCTGCACTTCCGTTCGTAGGTAGAAGATATAACTGTTGTCTTTCATTTTATATATATTTCTCCTGCCTGTTTAGAGCCAGTAGGAGATTGGTAGTCCCTACTGAGCTTCTGTTGTGAAGCTCATCCCTCCTCTTTCCAGGTGAGACTTCTCAGCAGCGGCAGGGCGCACGCCAGGCGGAGGAGACGGGCGGTAGTCGAGGTCCCCGTAGCTAGCAGTGGTCCCCCTTCTTTCAGTGTACGTCACCGTCGGGGTATGCCCCTAAGGGACTTGTCTCTCCCTTTTCCTTACTTGTACTAGTGTGCGTGCGTTGGGACTGTACTTAGAGCGGTACGCAGCGGTCTCGCTTTACTTTCCTGTTTCCGCTTGTACGCTTCTAGCTTAGCAGTTGACGTTTACTTCCGCTATATATCCTGTTAGACGCGTGTTATAGCCCTTCCGGGTCCCCTGGTCCGTGGGCGGCGCCCCGAAAATCGGGTCCTCGGCGTGGGCCGAGGGTCGGGTTCTCGGGTCGTTACAATTGGTATCAGAGCATGGTCTGACAGGACTTGTAGTGGATCTAAACTGCAACAGGAAGTCCCAACGGTAGTACAAGTACACTGCTAGCCGCCCGAGTGGTATTGTTAACCCTTGTTGGTTGTGTGTCGTGTAGGACATGGCCCCGCATAGGTGCAGTCAGGCTAGGCAGCTGGTTGAGCAGTAGGATGAGTCCGACATGCCCGCTCAGGGGCAGGTTCAGGAGGAGGTGTCCATGGTGGAGTCAGTGGCACAGCCTCAGGGTGCACAAGCAGCAGCAGCAGAGGCAGCGGTAGCAGGTGGGCCGCAACAGCAGGAGTACCACCCTCAGCCTCAGCAGTATGCAGACTGGTTTCCCATGGCCGAGCAGTTCTTCAGAGCTATGTACCAGGGAGCGTGGCAGCCCGGGCAGGCAGCAGCAGGTGGTCAGTTTCCAGTACCTCCCCCAGCTATACCAGAGCAGCAGGAGGTGGAGCCAGAGGTGGAGCAGCCAGTCCGCCAGCAGCGGTCAGGTACTGGGAGTACCCGGTCGGTCAGCGGAGGGCAGCGGTGTCGGAGGCAAGGACCGCTCTCCTTGAGAGGTTCCTGCGTCTTCGCCCAACGATGTTCCACGGTGAGTATGATCCAGACAGGGCAGAGAGTTGGACCCCTGAATTGGAAGCGCATCTTCGAGACGATGGAGTGCGCTGAGGAGGACCAAGTTCGGCTGGCGTTGTACCAGCTCAAGGGAGCAGCCCATGAGTGGTGGAGAGTTCAGAGGCAGACTCACTTCCAGGGGCAGCGGTTGGACCAGATCACTTGGCAGCGGTTTTCGGAGGTCTTCCACGGCGAGTACTTCCCCGACTATGCTCGACGTGAGAGACGGGACCAGTTCCACGAGTTGGTGCAGGGCGACCTCACAGTTTCTCAGTACCACCAGAGGTTTGTCCGGTTGTTGAGGCATGTGCCTCATGTAGCAGGCAGTGACCAGGCTTGTGCAGAGAGGTTTATAGCAGGGCTGAGACCAGACCTGAAGTGGGGTGTGACGGCACACATGTGTACCACCTTGGGAGAGGCCGTGGCGAAGGCCACCGCCTTGGACAGAGAGACCTGGCAGCCTCAGCAGCAGCAGCAGCAGGGAGGAGCCTCTTCCAGGTCCTCGCCGTACCAGCGTCCAGCAGGTAGCCGAGGTAGTGCGACTTCCTCTTCCTCAGGCTCGGGCAGTTCCGGTAGCTCTGGAATTCGCTCGTAGTTCAGAAGTTGTCTACTCGCGGGGGTGGACGGAGCCGTCAGCAGAGGGTCAGTCCAGGTTTGCAGAGCAGTCAGTACAGCAGGGTGCTGAGCAGGGCAGTCAGGAGCCAGTGTGCTACACTTGTGGCTTGCCAGGCCACTTTAGGAGGGATTGCCCTAGGGGGCAAGCTCCGCAGCAGCAGCCGCCAGTGCAGTACGCGCAGCAGCCACCTCAGTACCAGTACCCTCCTCAGCAGCAGGCACCGCGCCAGCAGCAGCGGGAGTAGTACCAAGCAGGCTCCGCAGTTTCCGCAGCCGCAGTAGTACCAGCCGTATCAGCAGTAGCAGCAGTACCCCCAGCAGCCGTAGCAGCAGCAGCCCCAGCAGGCGCCGCAGCGTAGACGTGGTCGTGGTCGTGTGATGGCTCACCCGGGAGCAGCAGAGGCATCGAACCTGGTGATAGGTACTCTACCTATTCTTGGCAGAGCTGCTCATGTTTTGGTTGATCCCGGTGCTTCCTTGTGTTTTGCTTCCGAGGAGTTTTACGAGTCTCTTGCTTCTCACACACCCGAGAGGCAGTGTGACGTGATGGTCGATCTCCCGTCCGGTGACTATATGCGTTCCTTCGGTTACCTGGAGTGTGTGACAGTCGAGGTTGAGGGTCACCAGTTGCAGGCCAGGTTGTACGCGCTGCAGCTTTGCGACTTCGACGTCATCCTGGGCATGGACTGGTTGGAGGCTCACTCAGCCGTGGTTGATTGTCAGAGGAAGACCGTTCGGTTCGAGATACCTGGAGCACCTGTTCTCTGCTTTGAGGTATCCGGTCTACCCGTCGGCCGTTCATTTCTTTCTGTAAGGCTCGTCGTTTGATCCGTGATGGCTGCGTTGCTTACCTTGCTTCGGTTTGTTCCTTGGAGCCTAGCGGGTCTTCACTTTTTAATGTGTCAGTTGTTTCTGAGTTTTCTGACGTGTTTTCGGAGGATCTACCTAGGTTGCCGCCTGAGCGAGAGGTAGAGTTCTCCATCGAGCTTTTGCCTGGTACGATGCCTTTGTCCAAGGCACCTTACCGGATGGCCCCGGCGGATCTGCGTGAGTTGAAGCGCCAGCTGCAAGAGTTGCTTGAGTTGGGCTTCATTCGTCTGAGCCGTTCGCCGTGGGGCGCGCCTGTTTTGTTCGTGACGAAGAAGGATGGTAGTCTTCGTTTGTGCATCGATTATCGACAGTTGAACTAGGTCACTGTGAAGAACAGGTACCCGTTGCCGAGAATTGATGATTTGTTTGATCAGTTGCAATCGGCCCGAGTTTTCTCGAAGATCGACTTGAGATCCGGCTACTACCAGCTGCGGATCAGAGAGTCAGATGTTGGTTTGACGGCTTTCCGTTCCAGGTACGGTCACTTTGAGTTCGTCGTGTTGCCGTTTGGGCTGACGAACGCACCTGCAACATTCAAGGATCTGATGCATAGGGTGTTCAGTGAGTAACTAGACCGCTTTGTTGTTGTTTTTGTTGATGATATTCTGGTCTACTCGGCTTCTGAAGAGGAGCACGAGGAGCATCTGAGGATCGTGCTAGAGACCCTGCGGAGTCACCGTCTTTACGCCAAGTTCGACAAGTGTGAATTTTGGCTGAGCGAGGTGCACTTCCTCGGGCACGTGATCTCGGGTTCTGGTGTGGCAGTGGATCTAGCCAAGGTTGAGGCAGTGTTGTCGTGGGAGCAGCCCACATCAGTTGCAGAGGTCCACAGTTTTCTGGGTCTGGCAGGTTACTACCGGAGGTTCATTCAAGATTTCGCCAAGATAGCAGCCGTTGACCAGGTTGACGAGCAGGACACCAGGTTTGTTTGGTCAGAGGACTGTGAGCAGAGTTTCTTGGAGCTGAAGTCGAGGTTGACTTCAGCGCCAGTGTTTGTCTTGCCGTCGGGCACCGGTGGGTTCGTGGTTTACTACGATGCGTCGAGGTCAGGTTTGGGTGCCGTGCTGATGCAGCATGGTGGGGTCGTTGCCTATGCTTGTCGGCAGCTCAAGAAGCATGAGGAGAACTATCCCACCCACGACTTGGAGCTGGCAGCAGTGGTGTATGCTCTCAAGTTGTGGAGCACTACCTGTATGGCGAGGCTTTTCAGATCTTCACCGATCACCAGAGTTTGCAGTACATCTTCACCCAGAGGGATTTGAACTTGAGGCAACGCCGTTGGATGGAGTATTTGAAGGACAACGACCTAACCCTCTCCTATCACCAGGAAAGGCTAACGTTGTAGCCGATGCTTTGAGTAGGCGCGTGCGCTTGAGTTCGCTGATGGTCAGAGAGTGGAGGCTGTTCGAGGAGCTGTCCCAGGGAGTGTTCGTTCCGTCGAGGACCAGAGACCGTGCTGTGGCGAGCAGTTTGTCAGTTCGGCCGTCAGTGTTCAGGCAGGTGTTGCAGGCGCAGCGAGCAGATGCAGAGTTAGCAGACGTTTTACAGATGCCGGATGTAGAGCTCAGCGAGGACAGCGAGGTCAGATTTAGAGGCCGCTTGTACGTTCCTGAGGAGGCGCGCCAGGCGGTTTTTTCAGAGGCTCACAGATCGAGGTATGCTGTTCATCCTGGCTCCACCAAGATGTACCATTGTTTGAGGAGGTTCTTCTGGTGGCCGGGATGAAGAGGGGCGTGGCAGAGTTTGTTGCCCGGTGCCTTACCTGTCAACAGGTGAAGGCCGAGCATCAGCGTCCTGGTGGTGAGCTGCAGCCATTGCCCATTCCCGAGTGGAAGTGGGACGACATCACCATGGACTTTGTGGTTGGTTTTCCCCGTACCCCGCAGAGGCACGATGGTATTTGGGTGATTGTGGATCGTTTGACCAAGGCAGCGCACTTTCTTCCGATCAGATGTCGTGGTCAGTGGACAGGTTAGCCAGGCTGTACGTGGACAGAGTGTTTTGTTGCACGGGATCCCAGTTTCAGTCGTTCAGACAGAGATCCGAGGTTCACGTCAAGGTTTTGGCGCAGTCTTCAGAGAGCACTGGGTACAGAGTTGAGGTTCAGCACAGCGTACCACCCTCAGACGATGGGCAGTCAGAGCGGACCATTCAGACACTGGAGGATATGCTGAGAGCGTGCTGTTTAGACTGGAGCGGCACTGGGAGTCTCACCTTCCGATGGTAGAGTTCGCATATAACAACAGTTATCACTCGAGCATCGGAATGGCGCATACGAGGCTTGTATGGTCGCCCGTAGGACTCCGCTTCACTGGTTCGAGGTTGGAGAGAGGCAGCTTTTGGGCCAGAGTTAGTGCAGCAGTGTGCAGACATGGTCAGTCTGATCAAGCAAGGCTTCGGGCAATGCAGAGTTGGCAGAAGAGTTATGCAGATGTCCGCAGAGACCGTTGCAGTTCAGCGTTGGTGACCTTGTTTTCTTGCGGGTCTCGCCGACCAAGGGCGTCATGAGGTTTGGCAGAAAGGGAAAGCTCAGTCCCAGATATATTGGGCCATTCCCCATTTCTGAGAGAGTCGGCGAGGTGGCGTATAGGCTGAGTCTTCCGGCAGAGCTAGCAGGTGTGCACAACGTTTTCCACGTTTAACAGCTCAGGAGGTACGTCGCAGATCCTTCGCACGTGTTGGATTACTCGCAGCTGGAGGTAGCGCCAGACTTGTCAGTACCAGAGTACCCAGTCAGCGTTGTCGACCCCAGAATTCAGCAATTGCGCAGGAAGCAGATTCCGCTGGTAAAAGTTGTTTGGCAGAACCGTGTGGTGGCGAGGCCACCTGGGAGCACGAGGATGAGATGCTGGAGCATTCCCCTATTTGTTTGATTGAGTGGTATGTTACTTCTCCTCGTACTGTTTCCGTTTGAGACCGAGTTGTTTTATTTCGAGGGCGAAATGTCTTAAGGTGGGTGGGATGTAACACCCGCCCCCCTTGGGCCCTTGGCCCGTCCTCAAAGTCGCGACAGGTGCTCCGGCCGCGACATGGTCGCGGCGGAGCGGCCTGCCGCGACAGCATTAGCGGTTCGTGTCGCAGCAGGGGTGAGCGTCGCGTCCTTGTCGCGTCACCCCTGGCTGTCCGACTGTGTTCTGACACGGCTTGACCGCTGTCTTGTCTGTCAGACGGTCGTGTCGGGTGGCAGGGTCGTCGGCGTTGACGCGACCTGCCAGGCCGTCGCGACTGCTTCCCGGTCTTCGAGGTTTGACCGTGCTTTTGGTGTCACGGCGTGGCGGGCGGTCGCGACATGGTCGCGACGCTCCTGGGCATCGCGACAGCGTCTGGGGGCCATCAGTTTAAAACCGATAGCGCGCCCCATTTCCCCTCTCTCACCCTTTTCACTCTTTCTCCCCTCTCTCGAGTTCCCTCTCGTTTTTCATCGTTCCCTTCCACTCGTGGTGCTCGTGCTGAGGTGTGGACATGCCGTTCATGCAGGGCGTGTGCTCTGGTCGTCTGGTGCGAGGAGGAGGAGAGTTTGTTCCTACGAGAAGGCCCTAACGGGTTCGTTCTTCGTGTGGAGGTAGGGACTTTTGATCCTCTCGCCCTAAGCATGATCCCTTCCCCCTCTTGACCGTGGTTGCTTGTGGTTTGGGGCTTGGGAGTGTGAGGACTCCATGCTCGAGTTGAGTGAGGTTTCCTTTGAGCGTAGATCTATGCTTTTGAGGGATCGTGGGTGTTGGTGGATTATAGCTTTTTAAAATGCGTTGTGCACGATCCCCTTTCCCTTGTGAATGTATTTGGTGTTTTGAGGAGGGTTCCTAGAGGGACTGCTCCGGAACCCTGCTCGGCTGGAAACGCGGTCGCCTCGGAGGCCGCGAGCATGTCGCGACATGGTCGCAACGCTCCTAAGCGTCGCGACAGGCGAGAGCGCCGCGACATGGTCGCGGCGGCCCACCCTGTCACGTCTCTGATCGAGAGACAGGTTTTTGCCTGACGCCATTTTCGCTTCGCTTTGCTGTGCCCGTGGCACCTGTGCTAGTTCCCTAGTGCAGTCTACGCTAGTCTTTCGCCCGGTGCTCGGCACTCGAGGGCTTGTCCCGTGTGAGAGGTTGTTACCGTTGCCTGGGACCCCCGTCCTCGGGAGCCTGTTGAGGGAGCACTCCGGGCTACCAGGGTGCTCGAGTTGGCAGCCACCAGGCAGACTCTGGAGCTTAGGGGAAAATGGTGGTTAGGACAGTGGCGTGTGAGTCACTTGCAGAGCTCTCGTGGGTGGTCTGGGACGCCGAGGACAGTTAGGAGTTCTACCCGGCGCAAGCCAGCCAGTCCTTCTTCTCACTTCCTCGCTCTTTGCGGCCCCAGAACCGCTTAGAGAGGCCAGGCGTGGGACTGTAGTCCGGCCAGACTACGGCGGTTACTGTTGTGTTAGTTGTGTCCTACCTCGCTCTGACGAGACGTGGGGGTCAGGACCCAGGTCGAGGATAAGACGTCGCTGGACGCACCTAACCGTGACTAGTGGTAGTGTTTCCGTAGCTAGTGTTCTTTGTCTAGGCGGAGTTCCCTCCGTCTGTGTTTACTAGCCGTGTGGTGGTCACGACGAGCAGTCGTACGAAGTTTCCGACCGTGCGCACTTTCCGTACCGTGCTACTTGTAGTTTCGCTCCGCACTTTCGTTCGTAGGTAGAAGATATAACTGTTGTCTTTCATTTTATATATATTTCTCCTGCCTGTTTAGAGCCAGTAGGAGATTGGTAGTCTCTACTGAGCTTCTGTTGTGAAGCTCATCCTTCCTCTTTCCAGGTGAGACTTCTCAGCAGCGGCAAGGCGCGCGCCGGGCGGAGGAGACGGGGCGGTAGTCGAGGTCCCCGTAGCTAGCAGTGGTCCCCCTTCTTTCAGTGTATGTCACCGTCGGGGTATGCCCCTAAGGGACTTGTCTCTCCCTTTTCCTTACTTGTACTAGTGTGCGTACGTTGGGACTGTACTTAGAGCGGTAGGCAGCGGTCTCGCTTTACTTTCCTGTTTCCACTTGTATGCTTCTAGCTTAGCAGTTGACGTTTACTTCTGCTACATATCTTGTCAGACGCATGTTATAGCCCTTCCGGGTCCCCCTGGTCCGTGGGCGGCGACCGCAAAAATCGGGTCCTCGGCGTGGGCCGAGGGTCGGGTTCTCGGGTCGTTATAGTCAAAGCTTCAACAGTGGTCAATTCATCATGCGCAACATCGTTGCAAGGTTCGGCGAGCCTCGGACATCATCACCGACAATGGACCTCAATTCACTTCACAGGAGCTTCGCGACATGTGTGGTAAATATGGCATCAACTTGCATCATTCATCCCCATATTATCCACAAGGTAATGGACAAGCGAAAGCTACTAATAAACTCTCATCAAAATCATAAAGAAAACATGCAAATCTCACAACAATGCTGACTGGCCAGACCGCTTAGTTGAAGCTCTTTGGGCTTATCGCACCCCGGTCCGTACTCCTACAGGGCAAACTCCCTATGCTTTGACATACGGATCAGATGCGATACTCCCATATAAGGTCTTCGTCCCTTCGCTTAGAGTTCAATTGGATGTCAAACTTGACCCCGATCAACGTCGGGAGGTCTTGTTGGCACAACTTGAACTCATATATGAAAGGCGAATGATAGCGGCTGACCATGCTCAAGTCTACCGTCAGAGAATTGCACGTTTTTACGCTAAAAGAGTTCTTGAGAGAAAATTCGAAGTGGGTGAGATGGTCCTAAAGCGTAAAATCATAAAGGCACCAGGTCCCAGGAGCAAATTGCAAGAAAATTAGGAAGGTCCGTTCGTTATCAAGGAAGCATATTCAGGGAACGCTTATAAGTTGGCAGACGCCGAAGGAGTGGAGTTGTCATATCGGTGGAACACACTCTACCGCAAGAAATTCTATCCTTAGTCAGTTAGTCCGTCAAGTCGGTTATTCATCACTTATTAACGGTGTGGGTTTAAGTCTCTACTTTTCCACTTGGTCATTAGTGAGGTAGGGTTTATTCACACACCACACGATGTTAAGATATAGCCCTCTAGCTGGAAAATCACAAGTACACTCGGATAGTCTAATCCGGTCAATATGTTTCCCCTATTCTTCTCCTGCTCGGTCACCATCCACTCCCATCTAAAAGACAAGGTCACCATGAACAGGCGCAATCAAGAAAAAGCAAGGGACAGAATCCTAAATCAAGCCTAAAGGGAAAAAGAAAAGCCAAAAAGGTCAAAAAAGGGTAGCAAAAAGTACGTACCCAGGAAAAGGCTGACCAAATCAAGGAGGTAGCAAAAAGTATGTACCTCCACCCCTGAAATCAAATAATAAGAAGAATTCCCCTGTAAATAATTATTGACCAAGTCTTTTAGTGTGAGATGTTGGTTTGGAAACAGAAAGTGGTTCGAACCAAATCCTCGCATGACTTCCCACTTATTTCTTCTAAATTCCTCCCTATATGGGCAAATTTGACTATATAAGACCTTCCGTGGTGGAAAATATCAAGAAGGCTAGGGGCAATTTCCAACATCAAGGAATTCATACACGATCCTCCTTATTTATGACCTCCGTGGTTAAGTAGATCACACAGATCCTATGCTTTGACATCTGATGAATATGTTTTTTTAGAGTCAAAAAAGACAAAAAAAAAGACAAAAAGAACCAAAAGAGAGTCTCTCGATATATATATTTTCACCATGTACATATTTTTACTCTTATTTTCAAAAAATAAAAAAATGCATGTGCATATTTCCCTTCGGTTATTTTTCCAGTGTTTTATCTTTGATTAGACATTATCCCATTTACCAGATCTCAAGAAAGGTATATCACTTAGGCAAGGGGCTAGAAACAGATCTACACTAACTTTTCTCTTAAAGTGTTGTGGATGCAGGAACCGAAGTACACAAAGCAAACCATTCAAGTGCAAAAATGTCAAAAGTCCACAAAAAATCCACTATAAAAGTCGATGTTTTGTACATATCATGACAGGGGCATACCCCTGGTGGTACAAATCACTCCTCTCTCCTCTCTCCCTCGCTAGGCCTCTGCCTACGCGAGCTAATCACCTCCTCCTCCTCTCTCTCCTGACGCCAGTCTGGGAGAGGAGGCCTCGACACTGTCGATGCCTCGGGTCGGGGTAGTCCTCCTCCCACCATGGAGGGGTCACCTAGGGACACGATGTCATCTAGGGAGGCAAAGGCAGATCCTGTCCTCCCCGGTGCCTCCTACTGAGCCGCCCGTTGCTGCTCCCGGCACCTCCTCAGCACGCGATCCTTCAAGATCTTGTAGTTCTTCGCGATCTCGGCCCGGGCTTGGTCGGTCTCTCTCTCTCTCCCTCGCCTCTCTCTCCCGCTCCCGTGACTCAACCAGGCGACCCTCCACTCTTGACAGCTCTAGCCGCAAACTTTCCATCTGCATCCGGAGGGTCGCCACTCCTCCTCTCTGCCGCTACATATGAAGGGGCAAACAAGTCATAACATTCACATCACATGCAGAAGAGTATGAGTTCAATGTCTTCCCTCCACCTCTAACTCTCGGGTCTGCGTCTCTAGCTCCCGGATCCTCGCCTGTGCTCGGTCCAGGGCCTCCTGTAGTCCAAGCACCAGGTCCCCTCTCGCCAGATGTGCAGACGAGCTCGCCTCTGTGTCCCGGCTTGCCCGCACTCGCACTAGCTCCTCCTTCTACATTCACAAATCTTGGTCAGTGCTCAAAATCCAATTCAATTCAAGATATAATCAGGATTGAGATGTTACTTACCAGTGTCCTAACCTCGACGCGGAGCCTCTCAAGCTCGACCTTCTGCTGTTGGGTTGAGTGTGCTTTGGAATTTCCGAAAGTTGTATTTTAATGATGACCAATGAACATCACTCATACTTTGATTTTAATGATGACATATTGTGATTTTAATGATGAGACATTATGATTTTAATGATGACATATTGTGATTTTAATGATAGATATTATGATTTTAATGATGACATGTTGTGAGTTTAATGATGACATGTTGTGATTTTAATGATGACATGTTGTGATTTTAATGATGACATGATGTGATTTTAATGATGACATGTTGTGATTTTAATGATGACATATTGTGATTTTAATGATGACATATTGTGATTTTGATGATGATATATTGAACATGTTATACATTTTATACATATCACAATAATGCTTAGACAACATGTTTTTGATGTTTAAATTGTGATTTTGATGATGATATGTTGAACATGTTATACATTTTATACATATCACAATAATGCTTAGACAACATGTTTTTGATGTTTAAATTGTGATTTTGATGATGATATGTTTAACATGTTATACATTTTATACATATCACAATAATGCTTGGACAACATATTTTTGATGTTTAATATCTCATATTTTAATGATAATATCTTGTATTAATTATTTACACTTTATATTTTTAGGTTCACACATTTTTGTCTTGGTAGTGTCGACACTAGATCAAGTCAGGTCGACACTAGACCCAGTTTCCAGCAGATCAGTTTGCCTGACTGGGACATCAGGTCAACACTAGATCAAAGCAGGTCGACACTAGATCAAAGCAGGTCGACACAAGATCAGGGCAGGTCCACACTAGACCCAATTTCCAGCAGACCAGTTTGCCTGACTGGGACAGCAGGTCGACACTAGATCAGGGCAGGTCGACACACTCCGGCTAAAACTCAAAAAGGTGAATTTCTCTGTACACATGGCTGCTTGGGATTTAGGGGATTTGACCTAGGGTTCCATGCCCATGCACCCCAAGGCACTTTATGGACATATGGGGCTATAAATACCCATGTTCCTTGTACCCCAAAGGCAAGAGAGTCCATACACTTCCAGAAGAAGCCTTTTGGCGGCCAAAGGGGGTTCTCCAGATCTGTCTCCATCTCCATAAGCTACAAGCCATCCTTTCAAGAGGAAGAACAAGCGAATCAAAGGGAATCCCTGGGGAGAAGGTTGCTGTGCAAGGCAAGGGAGCAGATCCAACTGAAGAGGCACAAGAGAAGAAGGATTTCTGGCATTTCAGATGCCATCAAAGCAGAGCATCGCAAATTGAGGAGAATCTCCATCGATTTCCATCAAGCCTCCTCAATTGAAGTCTCTGCAAGGCCTCTTCATCGAAGAACACTCTTTCTACATCCATTTCCTTCATCTCAGAGTTTGTTCTTCCTTATTTTGTCTGTGAGACTTGTGCATGAAGTTCTGCACAAATTTCTGTGTATGAATCTGTCTTGAATCAGATCATTGCTAGAGGATCTGATCTCTTTTGTGTTTGATCTAGCTTTTGTACTGTGAGCCGTCGTGCTCAATTTGGAGTCGTCGTACTCCGGTTGTTGTTTGAGCCGTCGTGCTCAATTTGGAGTCGTTGTGCTCAAGGGTGTTTGGAGTCGTCGTGCTCCTGTTTGAGTTGTACTCAAGGTTTTGAGTAGTGTGGCCTCACTGTGTGAGGGGTGGACGTAGGAGTCACTGGAGGTGATTTCCGAACCACCTAAAAATCCTCTGTGTATTGGTTTGAATTGTGGTTTGCCTTTGTATCTCGCTAGATGCTTGCATAGGGATTTCGTTCACACTACTAATTGATTTGCTCACACACTCTAATCACACTTCAGATCAGTAAATTGTTTGGGTGATTTGATCTCTGATTCGAAGTAATTTTGAATTGCTTAAGCTTCCGCATTAATTGGTGTTAGATCTATTCAACTCCCCCTTCTAGATCTGATCCTTCCACCCATCCGTTCCTAACAATTGGTATTAGAGTGCGTTAATGTCTGTTACTGATCTGATTTGATTGCTTCTGTTTGATCTCTGTGTTAATTGCTTGAATTGCTTGCTTACTCTTTCACCATCTCATTCTAATTGATGGATTCTCGAGGATATGTAGCTGAAGGCCATTCCATTAATAGACCACCATATTTTGATGGGTCTGATTATTCATACTGGAAAAATTGCATGCAAGTTTTTCTTAGGGCTCAAAACTATGAAATCTGGAGGATAGTTGAAGTGGGTCCTTATGAAAATCATGAAGATGAGGAGAATTGGACTAGAGAGCAAATTAGGAAAGCTACTCTTAATTACAGTGCCATGAATATGCTTCAATGTGCTGTCCACCCTAAAGAATATTCTAGAATATCCATGTGTAAATCTGCTAAAGAAATGTGGGATAAACTTGAATTAATGTATGAGGGAACATCTCAAGTTAGGGAAATCAAAGCAAACATACTTGTTTCTGAATATAAATTGTTTATGATGAAATCTGACGAATCAATTTCTGAAATGTTTGCTAGGTTTATGACAATTGTCAATGGACTGAAAACACTAGGTAAGGAATACATTGATGCTGATCTGGTAAGAAAAATCTTGCGCTCTCTATCATATATTTGGCACAGAAAGGCTATAGTGATTGAAGATTCTAAGGATTTATCCAAAATTTCTTTGGATGAACTCATAGGATCTTTAATGACTTATGAAATAAATCTGAAAAGAAGTGAAGAACATTTGCTTAAAGCTAAACCAATAGCACTTAAAGCTTCATCAAGCAATAAAGAGAAAAGTCAAGAAAAATCATGTTCTGAAGAGTCTGAGTCTAATGAGGATGAACTTGCCCTCATGACTAGGCAATTCAGAAATTATTTAAAATCAAGAAGAGGAAAATTCAATGGAAAGAAAAAATATTCTTTTAATAAAAGGAATGCTTCTTCTTCAAATTTCAATGCTAGCTAAAATAAAAAACTAATGAAGATATTGTTTGCTACAGGTACAACAAGATAGGACACATGAAAGGTGAATGTCTTGAGATCAAAAACCACAAATACAAGAAGAACAACAAATTGAAGAAGCCAAAAGCCATGATTGCAACTTGGTCGGATTATGACCAAAGTGAGGATGAGGAAGAGAACTCTTCAAGTTCAGCAAATGAGGAGTTATGCTTTATGGCCAACAGCAGTGATGGAAAGGATTCACAAAGAAAAGGAGCAAAAGAAATTCACAAGCACTTGATGGCAAAGAAGAGCTTCAATGAATCCAAAAAATCAACAATTTAAAAGACGTTGGCTCTAACAGCACATTCCATGAGCTCAGAGCATTCTGCATCCTCTTCAGAACACAAGAATTCAAATGGGTCTACAAGGTCAGATAAATCAATTCCAGATCCATTTATGTATTCTAATTCTGATTCTGATGTAGATGAAAGCATGTCTCATGTTGAATTGATTGAATTCTGTGAAAAGATGCAAAATCTTAATGCAAAGCTGAACACTAAGAATAAACATTTTAAAAAGACTTTAAAACATTGCCATAAAGAAATTGAATAATTGAAAAGTACACTTGAATTGCTCCAAAATAATGATAAAGATCTTTCAAAAGAAAATGAGAATTTGAAAGATGAAGTTGAGAAATTAAATTCTGAGAAAGAGAATTTGGAAGATGAAGTCCAAATCTGTGAAAATAAACTGAATGGATTGAAAGAAAACCATGAGCTATTGAAATCAAAAGTTCTTGATTTGGAAAATGAAAATGGAAAATTGATTGATCTCACTGAAAACTTCAAATTTGATAATGATCAATTAAACAAACATATTTCTAACATGGCTCATGATCATCAAATAAATGAGAGATGCAAACAACTTGTTGAGGAAAATCATCATCTAAAAAGGAAGATTGAATGCTTGTTCCATGACAAACCATTGGACAATGAATGTAGCAATTTGAGTAATAAAATTTCTGATTTGGAAAAACAAATTACTCAATTTGAAAATGAAAAGAACAAGATGAAAAATGGGTTGGATGTCATGCTAAACAAACTTCAAATTTCAGAAAAAGAAGTTGTTCCATTAAAAGCTGAAAAACAGAAGCTTGGACATAAATTGAAAAATACTAAAAACACAAGTCTTGCTTCTGTGAGAGGTAAGAAAAATGGTAATAAAACAAAATTAACATTTGTGAAATCTGCTGTGAACAAGAACCTTGATATCTCCAATAAAAAACTTGTGAAAGTTCTTGTTCAGAAACAGACAGAGAAAAAGAAAAATACTGATGTCAATAAGAATCATCTACTTCCTCCATCAGTCCAAAGGGCTCCAAGGCAAGTTCAAAATTCACACCATGCCAAGAGCCACCAAAAGGTACCTCCTTCTCCTCATGGTAAGCCTCCTCACATGAAAAGAAGATTCCAGCAAATGAATACATGCCAAGGTAAGAACCAGGTAAGAAATGCTCTCATCTGCTTTAATTGTAATAAACCTGGTCATCTTGCCAAACATTGCTGAAATAGAAATCAAAATTTTAATAAATATGCCAAATCAGTGCAATGCTTCACATGTCATAAATTTGGGCATACTTCTAGGGTATGTTGGCATAGAATTGATAATTTTGTGCATGCTCCCATGTTTCATGTCAATGTACATAAGAATAAAGATCATGTTCATGCTGAAAACACTCAGAAATTCTATGTACATGAAAAAGGAAATGTTGCACAAAAGATCTCTTCTGAATTTCATGTTAAAAATCTTAATGATAAAAATTTGAAAAATAGAAAACAAAATGTTTAGTATGTTAGTGGTGCATTGCATACCAATAGCTCTAAGATTAGAAACCAAGATTCCAGTGTTTCTAGTCTTCAGAAAAATGCACCGAATATCAAATCCTTTTGGATTCAAAAATCATTGGTGCAAATTCATGGAAGATCCTTAGGACCCAAACAAGTTTGGGTTCTAAAATATGCTGCTTGAATGCTAGATGCAGGGATCCTTGTAGTCAATCTCAAAATGAAGGCTTCATGACTAAGGCTACAAGGAAAGTAAGTGAAGAGAATGAAAGAAAATGAAAATCTTACCAGGTAAAGTCTTCTGAGAGATTCCCTGCTAAATAAAAAATTGAAATCCATTAGGACTCTTATGCAAAGATCAATTGGTATATCAAATGATGAATTGTGAAAGGACAAGTCATGCTTGTCTGGAAACTATCATTATGTGTGAGGAATAACCTCCGCTAAGTACCAATGATCTTCCTTGTGTAAGAGTCATTAATTTTTAAAAAAATAATAATAAAAAAATTGGTTGTCATTGAAACATGATTGCTTGTTTATTTCATTTCTTCCATGATGATGTTAGTTTGAATTACTTGCAAAAATTTCACATCATTCACATGTAACTAAGAATCATGATTTTGTTGAAAATGCTCAGAAACTCCATGTGAATATAAATTGAAAACTTCATGAAAACATAGATGCATTAAGCAAGGCAAAAAGAAAATTTTGAACTAATTCTGCTCATAGTTCTGTCAATGAAAGAAATGCATGTATAACAAAAATAAAATCATTTTGGATTCAGAAATCTCTATTGCACTCTAACATTGAATTCATTGCAGGACCCAAGCAAGTGTGGGTCCCAAAACTAGCTTGATCAGCAAGCTAAGGAGTCTTGCAGCCATACATTGTAAATCGATTCAAGATATTGGCTGTGTAATGCAAGAAATAATTGGAGAACACAGGTAAATTTTTTGAAAAGCAATTGAAGTCCTTTCAGGTAAAACTTCTTTATCATTTCAAATTTTAATTGCCTGAATTGAAATGAATGTTTAATTTTATGTGAAAAACGAGAAATGTGTTTCAATGGTACTCCCAACAATGAACTTTGTGTCATAACAATTGGATTCATGTTTGTGTTATTATGCTTGCTTAACTGTGTCCATGATTCTGTGTGCATATCAACTGCTTTGACTTTTGGTATATCAAATGATGACATGTGGAAAAACAAGTTATGCTTGTTTGGAAACTTTCATTATGCGTGAGTAAAATACTCCGCCAAGTACCAAAGGTCATGTTATGCTTAAAGCTAAAGGTGTGCATAATCATGTGTGAATTGCTTACTAGCTTTTTCATTCCATGCACATATTAAGGGGGAGTAAACTTGAAAAAGTGCAAAGATGTTCTTGAAAAATGCAATGAATTTCATGCTAAAACTAAAGAATAATTGACCTTTTGCAGTAACTATGTGGTATATCAAATGGTGAAATGTGAAAGGACAGGTTAAGCTTGTCTGGAAACTAACATTATGCATGAGAAAAATTCTCCACCAAGTACCAATAGTCTTTTCCTTCATAAAGGTCATCAAGAAAATTGAAAATCTCAAAAACTTTATTTTAAGTCTTTGAAACTTTTCTCCTTCAATAAATTACCTGTTAATGCATGCTTGATCATCTTCATATTCTTTCTGTGCAAACTACTTTGAATGAACATATCTGAATTGCTTAAATGATCATTTCATATCATGCATATCTTATGGGGAAGTGAGTCAAAAGAATCTTTGAGTGAAATGCTGGAGAAATATTCTTTCATATCTGATTTATCAATTGTTGACAAATGTTCTTGCAACTAAATTCCTCACTCTCACATTGTATTGGCATTCTTGGTATATCAAATGGTGATTTGAAGAAAGACATGTCAGACTTGTCTGGACACTTTCACTATGTGTGAGTATATATCTCCACAAGTATCAAGAGCCTTGTATGCAATTGTTGAGGGGGAGTCATTGTCTTTCAATAAAAAACATTCATGTTCATTCTGCCTTCATGTCATTCCATTCTTATTCCTCCTATAATCTTCATGTTCACCTTGTGAGGGGGAGTTACATGAAAGGGGGAAGTCATTGTTATATTCCTTGACCTTACTTGTCTATTTTGAACCTCAAACTCATCAGAATTTTTGAGTCCTTGTGCTATTTTCTTATGAGAGAATTAAAAGATTGAAACTAAAATCATTGTGCATTTAGTTTAATTTCAAAGATTCAGTATCATTTCAAGGTCATGCAGTCTTAATACTGAATGTCTTTAAAATGGCGTGCAAAACACTTGTAGGCACATGAGTGGCTTTAATATTTCACACATGTGTATGTTTAAGCTTTATTTTTACCACATGTTAAGAATAATTTTTCTAAATTTGTAGTCATGACTTTTCTGGTCAAAGCAAACATATTCCTGCTAAATATCAAAAGGAAAATGATCAATCTAGAAAGATATAAACAGAGCAATGCAAATTCTTGAACCACTGTGTAATCGAGTCATTTCACCTGATAAGTGATTTGTTTCGCGTCAAAAAGTGGAAATAAAAGTTTTCAACTCTGTATAAGATAATGAAAGTTAAACCACTGAGTAATCATGAGATCATGCATCTGATTAATGTGATCTCTTGCACTGAAAAGTGAGATTTAACTAATTTATTCTTGTATTCTTTCCCAGTTAAAAATGAAAGAAAATCAAATTGACAGGAAGGAAAAGCTTAAGATCTTAACAAAGCTCATGTTTACTGAGTTTAGACTTATTATTTTACATTGTGTTAAACTTAAAGCTCCTAACATCCTTGTTAAATACTTCTGCTCACTCATTTAGGTCACTTTATTTCACATTTGCATCATTATTTTAACCACATTCCGCTCATTATAATTTGCTATTCTTTGTGTTGAGTGTGTCTTTGTGATTAAACTTTGTTGCACAATAACAAAAACACAATAATGTCTCACATATGTCAATATCACTTTGTCTCATTTATTTTGATCATTTCTGACCATTCCTTTACTCCATTTCATTTCTTGATCTCCTACTATTCATTGTTTCCCTCTCTTATCTATCTTTTTGATGTTGTCAAAAAGGGGGAGAAAGGTCTCTAGGGGGAGAAAGGTCTCTAGTGGGAGAAAGTTCAAAGGGGAGAAAGTTCTTTAAAGGAGAAAGGTCTCTAGGGGAAGAAAGGTCTCTAGGGGGAGAAAGGTCAAAGGGTGTATATGGTCAAAGAGGGAGTTATTGTAGTAGAGAAAGTTCAAAGGGGAGAAAGTTCTTTAAAGGAGAAATGTCTCTAGGGGAAGAAAGGTCTCTAGGGGGAGAAAGGTCAAAGGGTGTATATGGTCAAAGAGGGAGTTATTGTAGTCAAGGGAGTCAGGTTATTGGGAGATTGTGCATATGTTTTGTCATCTTCGAAAATGGGGAGATTGTTGGGTTGAGTGTGTTTTGGAATTTTCTAAAGTTGTATTTTAATGATGACCAATGAACATCACTCATATTTTGATTTTGATGATGACATATTGTGATTTTAATGATGAGATATTATGATTTTAATGATGACATATTGTGATTTTAATGATGAGATATTATGATTTTAATGATGACATGTTGTGAGTTTAATGATGACATGTTGTGATTTTAATGATGACATGTTGTGATTTTAATGATGACATGTTGTGATTTTAATGATGACATGTTGTGATTTTAATGATGACATATTCTGATTTTAATGATGACATATTGTGATTTTGACGATGATATGTTGAACATGTTATACATTTTATACATATCACAATAATGCTTAGACAACATGTTTTTGATGTTTAAATTGTGATTTTGATGATGATATGTTTAACATGTTATACATTTTATACATATCACAATAATGCTTAGACAACATGTTTTTGATGTTTAATATCTCATATTTTACTGATAATATCTTGTATTAATTATTTACATTTTATATTTTCAGCTTCACACATTTTTATCTTGGTAGTGTCCACACTAGATCAAGTCAGGTCGACACTAGACCCACTTTCAAGCAGATCAGTTTGCCTGACTGGGACATCAGGTCGACTCTAGATCAAAGCAGGTCGACACTAGATCAAAGCAGGTCGACACTACATCAGGGCAGATCGACACTAGACTGAGTTTCCAGCAGACCAGTTTGCCTGACTGGGACAACAGGTCGACACTAGATCAGGGCAGGTCGACACACTCCGGCTGAAACTCAAAAACGTGAATTTCTTTATACACGTGGCTGCTTGGGATTTAGGGGATTTAACCTAGGGGTCTGTGCCCATGCACCCCAAGGCACTTTATGGACATATGGGGCTATAAATACCCATGTTCCTTGTACCCAAAGGCAAGAGAGTCCATACACTTCCAGAAGAAGCCTTTTGGCGGCCAAAGGGGGTTCTCCAGATCTGTCTCCATCTCCAGAAGCTACAAGCCATCCTTTCAAGAGGAAAGACAAGGCAATGAAGGGGAATCCCTGGAGAGAAGGTTTCTGTGCAAGGCAAGGGAGCAGATCCAACTAAAGAGGCGCAGGAGAAGAAGGATTTCTGGCATTTCAGATGCCATCAAAGCAGAGCATCGCCAATTGAGGAGAATCTACATCGATTTCCATCAAGCCTCCTCAACTAAAGTCTCTGTAAGGCCTCTTGATCGAAGAATACTCTTTCTACATCCATTTCCCTCATCTCATAGTTTGTTCTTCCTTATTTCGTCTGTGAGACTTGTGCTTGAAGTTCTACACAAATTTCTGTGTATGAATCTGTCTTGAATCAGATCATTGCTAGAGGATCTGATCTCTTTTGTGTTTGATCTAGCTTTTCTACTGTGAGCCGTCATGCTCAATTTGGAGTCGTTGTACTCCGGTTGTTGTTTGAGCCATCATGCTCAGTTTGGAGTCGTCGTGCTCCAGGTGTTTCTTGAGTTGTCGTGCTCAAGGGTGTTTGGAGTCGTCATGCTCCTGTGTGAGTTGTACTCAAGGTTTTGAGTAGTGTGGCCTCACTGTGTGAGGGGTGGACGTAGGAGTCACTGGAGGTGATTTCCGAACCACCTAAAAATCCTCTGTGCATTGGTTTGAATTGTGGTTTGCCTTTGTATCTCGCTAGATGCATGCATAGGGTTTTCGTTCACACTACTAATTGATTTGCTCACACACTCTAATCACACTTCATATCAGTAAATTGTTTGGGTGATTTGATCTCTGATTCGAAGTAATTTTGAATTTCTTAAGCTTCCGCATTAATTGGTGTTAGATCTATTCAACCCCCCCTTCTAGATCTGATCCTTCCACCCATCCGTTCCTAACATCAGCTCCGCCAGCTGTCCCTCCAGTAGGCGTACGACATGCGATTCTGCCATCTGTCGTTCACACTTCAAGGTTAGAATCAAATTAAGGCAAGTAACAAAGGCTTAGAGATAGAATTCACTTACCGCTCGCCGGTCTAGTCGGAGTCGTCCTGCGTAGCGCCTCCTGTAATCCTCCTGGTAGGCTGAGCTATCCTGGAGGTCTGCCTGTCTGTGGACCTACTCGCCACCCTCGCGTCAGTAAGCGACGGTGCTGCCATGCTCTGCTCCCTAGTCCCGGTCCTCGGTGAAGAACAGTCGACGCGAGTGACCCTCCCTACCCAGTGAGGGTACCTCAATGGTTGGCTGGTGCCAGCCCAGCGTCCTCACAACCAACTCCATGTACAGGACCTTGCAGGTCCCCAGGCACAGCAAGAGGAGGTGGCAGTCAAACAAAGGTCGACCTGCTGCCACCGCTGGGTGGGCGGCATCCACCTCCCTCGCGTATGGGGTCCACACCACCTGCAAGCAAAGAACACTGATCAATCATATCCCAAGTGGAAATTGAAAGCAATTGGAAAGAAGGAGAACTAGTTGAAATTCATACCTGGTCGTGAGGGTAGTGGTCTAGCGCAGCCCGCACGTCCTCGGCTCACCGGTCAGCTACTCGCGGGTCGGGAGCTACCTCCCATCGGGCCATGAGGGCCACCAAGGCCTGGCTCCCCTCTCTCTGTACCCGCATCCCATGGGGAAGTGGGTGTACCCCCAGATCTGCGAGGCAACAACAAAAAGAATGTCAGTCAGGCAGTTTAATCAATTTAAAATTCAATGATGAGCATTTAAAGAAAAGGCGTACCTGTAGAAAGGGGGTGAAACCCCCGGTGCTCTGAGAGCGCCGCAAACTGCTAGGAAGAAGGGAAAACAGATGTCCTAGCATCGTGGCACCCCATGCATATCGTCCTGCCTGTGCCAAGTCCCTCAGTAGCAGCACGAACTTGCAGTTCATCTGGGATGACTGCGTCGCAAACAAAAGGCGCCCGAAGAGGTATGCGACGAAAATCCTGACAGACCTCTCCTCACTCCTATCACCAAGGTCGAGGGCTCCCCGCACTCCAGTGTAAAACTCCTCCAGTGTCTCCAGGGGCCCTCTCGTCCTACCTCTCAACCCTACCGCCTCAGACAGCGATCCGAGCAAGATGCTCCGGATCGGCCTCCTCCTCTCGGCCACAAACTCTGGCCCCAACAACTATACAACATCATCGTAATAGTCGCTCCGCTCCTGTCCTACTACCGGCTCTCCCTGAACTGGTAGCCTTGTCAGATATGCCACATCCTCCAATGTGGGTATCATGTGACCCCAAGGCATGATGAATGCCTTACAGTCCTCCTCCCATCGCTCCCTCAGAACCTCTAGGTACGGCACGTCCACGTGGAATGGACATAGCAACAGGAGATACCCGAACCCCATCCTGGCGATCCGGGTCTGCTTAGTCTCTGGCAGCGCCCTGTACCAAGCCCAGCACAGGTCCCATGTGACTATGCTCCTCATTCGGCCCTTACCCTGCAGAAAACACAGAAAAATTGACGTCAGCATCAATTTCCGTTAACCACAAATTGGTGGCAAAGGTGTAGCCGTTTAATCAAAGCCAGCGTCCAGGGGGTGGCCGTTTAGTTCCTCTGTCGGTGTCCAACACCTTGCCGTTAAGTTCACTTAGACGACAAGGGGGTGGACGTTGATAGGAACTCAACGTCCATCGATGTGGACGTCAAGTTCCTGTCAAACCCAAAAAAGTCTCCTCTGTTTAACCCTCTTTCCACTCATTACACAAACACACAGTCCACAGGATTTTAGGGTCATGAGACCTACCTGGGCCGTCGGGGCGCCTCCGCCTTCGTCTCGTCTCCTCCGTCATCCCCGGCGGATCCCTCTCCCTCCGGTTCACTGTCACCACCGACGCCGGCCACCGACGGTCCGTCTTCCTCCTCCACCGCTGTGTCTCCCACCATCATCCCGAGCTCCTCCTCCTCTCCCGATTGGAGTCAGGTGCGAAGGACGATGAGCTTTCCCCTTGTCTTCATCGGTCGGTTGTTAAGGCTCGGTTAGGAGAAGAGGAGAAAAGCTACAGAGAGATGTGTGAGAGAAAGAGTGTAGGAAGGTTAGAAAAAGAAAGGAGAGAAAGAGGCTCTCTCCGGCGCTTGGGAAGAAGCAAATGGCGCCGGAGAGGCGTCGGTTTGAGTAAAAGCTGTTTTTCAAATTTGACGTCAAGGTCTGGTCGTCCTCACATTTGCTGACGTCAATAGTTTGGCCGTTGACGTACTGTAAACATCCAGGTTGTTGACGCCAATGGCTCATCAGTGTCAGACCTCGAAGTACGGTTGTAAGGCCCTTGATTTTTACCTTGCTTGCTTAAGTATATATACATATAAGTGTATGCTATTGATGCATAGATTATTGTGCATAGTATTTATTTATACTAATTGTATGAATTATTATTATTGTAATGTACTTATTGTATACAAATATATATATATATATATATATATATATATATATAATTATGTGTGGTGTTTATAGATTCTGCATATTTTAAGTGTGTTTTGTCGACCAGTCGGCGTCAACATCAGATGACGTTCACTAGTAATAGGAGGCAATATCGATGGACGCCCACTCTGATTAGGCGACCAGAGATGTGGACGTCCATATCCCAGACCAGATACGCTTCCAGATCCGGAAACGCCTCTGGAAACTTCGCCATCTGTTTTAGAAACCGTTCCCCAACGGCTCTATGACTTACCCTTACGCATGTCTGGCCCTCAACCCTTTATATTGTCCAATTTCCGGCCAGATCCATCCCTTTTGACTCTTGGGTCAAAAACCTAGCTTTCCTATGCGAAAAACCTGATCTTTGCAACCTCTGATCCGACAACTGACGACTCTTTCCGACGATCTTCCACGACTGGAGGAGAGTCTACACATAGGAGAAGGGTTCCCCATCACTGGATAACGTGCTACATCAACAAAGGACTCGGTGGAAGGAGGAACTGAAGGCTCTTTGGCACAGACCGAGGAGAGCTTCTCCGACACAAATTGACGATTGTGGAATTTACCTAAGGCAAGTAACCTTCCCACACAGTCCCTACATGTATCTAGTATGTCCCAAGAATTTTGTGGATTTTTCCTCGTGTCCTAGAACCCCCATTCAAGCGATTTTGCTGTGAGCAGTTTGTGTTTTGCACAGACAGGAGATTAACGGCACAATCTCTTGCCGTTAAGATCCTGAGTTGGCGACAGTCTTTGATGCCGTTAACCTGCTAAACGGCTTACCCATGCCGTTAAGTTTGTCAGACTGCAGCAATATGCTGGTCTGACTTATATAACATCGTTTCCGGAATTTTCCGCATGAGGATATAAAGTAAATTGTGTTTAATATAAAGTAAGCAATATGGAATGTGCTGTGTAATTTTGGTGAATTTTCGTTCACTGTAGAATTGTGGGAAAATTTCTGAAGTTTAGTGCTTGAGCATGATTCAATTGTTATTGTGTGAATATGTAAGAGATCAATGTTAGAAAATTTTGGTAATGTGTACACTATTAGTAGAACATGCTGTTAAAGTTTGGAAATTTGCTGCTGACTGTGTGAATTAATATGTTTTCTAGAATTAGAAATAGAGAGCATGACTAGATTGTATAGAAAATCTATCTAATTCTACGAAAGTAGATAAACCCCTGAAAATGTACACATGATTGGTATTGTCAGTATGCATGTGAAGAATAAATTGTGAGACCGAATGTTAACAATATTGTGAATATGATTATTTTAATCAGAAATTTGATTATTGTTTTAATTTTAGAAAATAGTTGAATCATCATAAAAATGTGGAAATTCGTCTGTGTTATGTGTAAATAGTAATTAACTTGTGGTTAAAATTTCATAAGAATTTCTTAACCGTAGGTACAGTTTTGTTTATTCCATCCTAAATGATTTCTTAAGCCATGATTAATATGATTTCTGTTTAAAACCCTTTTTAATTACAGCATGTTAATGACATATAAACTGATGTAACCTCACCAACAGTAGTACCATGACAGGGAATTTGAAATATGTGCATAGATATGAATATAAGAAATATATCAAAATGATGTGAATTTATGCATGAAAAATGTGAAAATGTGCCAAGGGTGACACTGCTACCTAGAGGGCTGTGGAACTGTACTGTGGTAAAGTCCCCACGGGAAAGTTCAAGTGTGTGATATCCCACGGGTATTGGGATTAAATCCTGAAGGCGAGCAAGTATCGCTGGTTAGGGTGGAGAGTGTTTCTCCCGGTTCTGCGCAGTAACTAAGAATTGTCACTAGTATGCCTAGGTGATGATTATGTGTTGTGTTTAGTGTGTGTCCTTCTTTGGTGGTTTGGACTATGTGTCACGGCATTAATAAATGTGAATTGTGTTAAGTGAAAGTGCATGTATAAATTGTGAGATTGTGTAAATGAGCATGTGTTAGTTTAAACTCTTGTGATAGCATGTAAATTGATAATCTTATATGCTATGTGACGTGACTATAATAAGTGGTTCCATGTGTAAATGATTTAGAATCCATGTTAAGGAAATTATGTTTCTTTTGTAAGTAGTTTCCATACTTAAGGTAATAAATGTTACTTTATACATGTATAAATGCTATGAACAAGTGATTGAGTTGACATCTTGATAATTGTGTAGAAAACATGTGATAGGCATTTAGCTAGTAAATACTTCATATTAAATAAATGCCATGTGAAAAATATGTAGTACTCATGTCAAGGATTCTAGTTGTTAAGATTGTTAAATTCTATGCCTAAGTATGATATCAAATGTAAATGACATGCAGTAAATGTAAGTTTTGTGTGCTTAGCGTTACTTGTTGAGTTCTTTTGAACTCATTCTTGCTCGGCGTACAGGTGCAGACGTTTCTACTTCTTCCGAGGTGCGACTCGGAGCGGGAGTAGGAGATCTTGTTGTGGAATTAACATTGTACTTTTCCTTATTTCATAGTATGTAATGAAGACTCTACGTAGTCTCATGTGGACAATGTGTTTATTTTATTTTTAGTTATGAAAAGTTAATTTTCTTTTCCTCTATACAAACTGTGGATAGAATGTGGATGATGGAATAAGAATTTCTATTCAGTTCTTTCAATTCCGCTGTCATGTGTTATATATATTTGTGTATGTTTCAACCTATCGTACTAGTGTTGGGTAAATGTCCCATTGTGGCGACGCTTTCTATATCAACGTGGGTTGGTCGAACCGTACTGATATAAAGAGGGTCGTTACAAAGATTGGTATCAGAGCCTCAGGCTGAAATTGTACATAAATATGCACATACCATCATCTTCATTGTATGCTAAGTCTTTGTAGATTGTCCACATAGATAAGTAATTAGTTAGGAATTAGATAGTCTAGTTCTAAATTGTGATTAAATTCGTTTTGCAGGTTATGGCTTCGCGTGGTAGGCGTGGTGTTCCTGCTCGTGATGGCGAGCAGAGGAGAGATGAGCCTCGGTGTGAGGATCAGGGTGAGCAGCAGGCCCCTGCACCCCAGGGACCTGTACTTCCCCCACCTCCACCTGTAGACTATGGAGTGTTCATGCAGGGTTTAGTGCAGGCCATGCAAACGCAGGCCCACACTCAGGCTGCACTCCAGGCTCAATTGGAGGCTCAGGTTAGAATAATAAGATAAAGTGGTCTGTTTTATTAAATGCATGTTTGTTATGTTATATGTGTTAATTATGTTGCTTGTTGTAGCAGGCTCAAGTACCAGCTCCCCAGGCTCAGGACCATGGTGGACCCTCCATCATGGAAAGGTTTAAGAGGATGTCGCCACCCTCTTTTAAGGGGGGAAGCGATCCATTGTTAGCTGAGAGCTGGTTGAGGGAGATTGAAAAGATCTTCCGGGCTATTAGGTGCGCTGAGGAGGACAAGGTCACTTTAGCCACCTATATGTTGCAGGTATGTGTAAATTAAATTAGTAATTATTTCTTTAAGTGTAGAATATGTTGGTTAGTTCTTATGGATGGTTTTGGCAGGAGCGAGCTGACGTGTGGTGGTCCAAGTTGCTACGTACTGGGTTCGAGGATGGTGCTGTGGAGGTCGGTTGGGATGAGTTTGTGAGGCTCTTCCGAGCTAAGTTTGTTCCAGAGCACATCCAGGACAAGATGGAGCAGGAGTTCCTCTCTTTGACTCAGGGCTCCATGACGGTACTGGAATACGAGGCCAGGTTTGCCGAGCTATCAAAGTATGCCCCTCATATTGTAGCTGATGAGCACAGGAAGGCGAAGAAATTCGTGATGGGTCTGAGACCATCTCTGAGGACGAGGTTGGTGGCTTTTGACCATCGTACCCTCGAGCAGGCGCTCAGCGCGGCGTGTCGACAGGAGGGAGAGATGGAGCAGTATCTGGAGGAGAATAAGGCTTCTCAAAAGTGGCCAGCAGTGCCATTCCAGAGACAGGATAAGAAGAAAGCGGCTTTCCAGTCACCGCAGCATCCTGTGGCTTCGGGCAGTGGTCAGGTACCTTCTCAACGTTCCCCTGATGGTAAGAAGGAGTGTCCTCATTGCGGGAGGGCACATGGTGGTAAGGAATGTTGGTTGCTGGCGGGGAAGTGCTTGAAGTGCGGGAGCAGTGAGCATAGGATCAAGGATTGTCCGAGGCTTCAACAGGGAGTCCAGCATGGACCAGCCCTGTAGCAGCAGCAGCAGCGCCAGAGATACAACGACCAGGGAAACCTCGAGCCCCAGCTCGAGTGTTTGCATTAGCTCGTGAGGACGCCGAGCAGGCGGATCATGTCACCGAAGGTATGATTTTGTTTTTAGGTGTTCATGCTCGGGTTTTGTTCGATACGGGTGCTACTCACTCGTTCATTTTCGAGCGTTTTGCTAGGCAGTTAGCCTTAGAGTCAGGATTGGAGTCTGAGGATTTAGAAGTCCCTTTGTCTGTGCACACACCTGCGGGCACAGTATCGACTAGGAAGTGTATCCCGTCTTTACCGGTGTGCATTGAGGATAGAGTCTTAGAAGGGTGCTTCTTCTTGCTAAAGATGAAGGACTATGATGCTATTCTAGGTCTGGATTGGCTAGAGGAGCAATATGCATTAGTAGATTGTCGTGGGAAGAAGATTGTTTTTCGCATTCCTGGTGAGGATGAATTTTCTCATCCCTTGCCGAGGAACTTGGCAGCGAAGTTTGTCATCTCGGCCATGAGGGCGATGAGAATGATGAACAAGGGTTGTGACGCTTTTCTTGCCAGCGTGGCATTAGTACTCAAGGCTGATGAGTCACTTACTCTTGCAGAAATAGAGGTAGTGCAGGATTTTCCAGATGTCTTTCCTGATGATTTATCTGGATTGCCACCGGCTAGAGAGATAGAGTTCACTCTAGAGTTGCTTCCAGGCACCTCTCCTATCTCGAAGGCACCATATCGGATGGCACCTGCGGAATTAGCTGAGTTAAGGAGGCAATTGCAGGATTTGTTACATAAGGGATTTATTCGCCCTAGTGTTTCCCCTTGGGGCGCACCTGTCTTATTCGTGAAGAAGAAAGATGGATCATTTAGGTTATGCATTGATTAACGGAAGTTAAACCAAGTGACGGTGAAAAACAGGTATCCCTTACCGTGGATTGATGATTTATTTGATCAGCTACGGAATGCATCAGTATTTTCTAAGATTGATTTGCGTTCTGGCTATCATCAGTTGAGGATTAGGAGTGAGGATGTGTCCAAGACGACATTTAGAACCCGTTATGGACATTATGAGTTTTTGGTTCTTCCTTTTGGTCTAACCAACGCCCCTGCAGCGTTCATGGATCTCATGAACAGGGTGTTTAGACCATATTTAGATAGTTTTGTGGGTGTTTTCATTGATGACGTGCTGGTCTACTCTCCAGATGAGACCACACATCGTCAGCATTTGAGGATAGTATTAGAGGTTCTCCGTGAGCACAAGCTGTATGCAAAATTCAGCAAGTGCAATTTTTGGTTGTGCGAGGTTCATTTCCTCGGGCATGTTATCTCCGGTTCCGGTGTAGCAGTGGATCCAGCGAAAGTCCAAGCTGTTATAGATTGGGAGATTCCCAAGACTCCTTCGGAGATTCAGAGTTTTCTTGGTTTGGCGGGTTATTATCGGCGATTTATTGAAGGATTTTCATCTATTGCCACACCATTGACTCAGCTAACCAGGAAGGGAGTAAAGTTTGTCTGGTCTGAAGAGTGTGAGAGTAGTTTTCAATTACTGAAGACTAAACTCACATCGGCTTCTGTGTTAATTTTGCCAAATGGTGTAGAGGGTTTTGCTATCTACACGGATGCTTCTCGAATTGGCCTTGGCTGTGTATTGATGCAGCAGGGAAGGGTAGTAGCGTATGCTTCTCGTCAGTTGAAGGAGCATGAGCGAAACTATCCGACTCATGATTTGGAGCTTGCGGCAGTGGTCCATGCACTGAAGATCTGGAGACACTATTTTTATGGTGTCAGATTCGAGGTGTTCACTAATCACAAGAGCCTAAAGTATCTTTTCTCCCAAAAGGAAGTAAACCAGAGGCAGAGAAGATTGATCGAGTTCTTAAAGGACTATGACTTCGACCTTCAGTATCATCCTGGAAAGGCGAATGTCGTAGCAGATGCCCTTAGCAGGAAGAGATCGTCTCTCCAGTAGGATTGGAAGATGTAGCTTGTGCGATGACTGAGTTGGAGCCATCTTTGTGCCAGGCTTTTTTAGCTCAGTTGTCCATTAGGTCTTTGGTGTTGGATGAGGTGATCGAGCAACAGAAAGCCGGCCCTAGACTCCAAGAGTTAGTGGGCAAGGCGGGCATTGCTCGTGATGAGGATGGTGTGATTAGATTCCATCACCGAGTCTGTGTTCCAGACATTGTAGATTTTCGTGAGCATGTTTTAGCAGGAGCTCATAGATCTAGGTTCTCTATTCATCCGGGTAACACTAAGATGTACTAGGATTTAAAGAGATCTTTTTGGTGGTCTGGCATGAAGAAAGATGTAGTGGAGTTTGTGTCTAGATGTCTAGTGTGCCAGCAAGTGAAGGCCGAGCGGCAGCGACCATCTGGTCTTATGCAGAAGATGGAGATCCCAGTTTGGAAGTGGGAGGCTGTCACTATGGATTTCGTTACGGAATTGCCTCGATCTAGATGGGGTAATGACTCGATTTGGGTAGTGGTATATAGATTCTCGAAGACTGCGCATTTCTTGCCTATGAAGAAGAAGCAGTCAGTAGAGAGTTTAGCTAGATTGTATGTTAGTAGTATTATTAGATTGCATGGGGTACCGAAGTCGATCATTTCGGATCGAGATCCGAGATTTACTTCGAGGTTGTGGAAGGGTCTTCAGGATACATTAGGTTCGGAGCTGAAGCTCAGTTCGGCGTTTCATCCCCAGACAGATGGACAGTCCGAGAGGACTATCCAGACGCTTGAGGATATGTTGATGGCGTGTGTGCTGGATTGGAAGGATGATTGGGAGCGCCATTTACCCTTAGTGGAGTTCGCATATAACAACAGTTTTCATGCGAGCATTGGCATGGCTCCATTCGAGGCTTTGTATGTTAGGCCGTGCAGATCTCCTTGTGTTGGGAGGAGACCGGTGATAGGCAGTTGATCGGTCCGAAATTAGTTCAAGAGACTTCGGATAAGGTCCAGCTTATTAGGAAAAGGCTTGTTGCGGCGCAGGATAGGCAGAAGAGTTATGCTGACAACAGAAGAAAGGATTTGGAGTTTGAGATAGGTAAGCATGTCTTTTTAAAGATATCTCCTACTCGTGGTGTAGTTAGATTTGGCAGGCATAGTAAGCTAAGTCCGAGATTCATTGGCCCATTTGAGATTCTCCGACGTTTGGGCGACGTGGCATATGAGCTAGCTTTACCTCCAGCATTGGCTAGTGTTCATCTTGTTTCCACGTATCTATGCTCAGGAAGTATGTCCGAGATCCGTCTCATGTTATTAGCCACGAGCCAGTGGAGATCTAGCCAGATCTTTCTTATGTGGAGCAACCAGTAACTATTCTTGATCGGAAGGTTCAGCAGCTCCGGAACAAGAGCATTGCGTCAGTAAAAGTCTTATGGCGTAACTTCTCGCGAGAGGAGGCTACTTGGGAGCTTGAGGATGCAATGAAGAAGAAGTATCCTCAGGTGTTTGAGTAGTGTCAGTCTAACTTCGAGGACGAAGTATCTTTAAGGGGGAGAGGGTGTAAGGCCCTTGATTTTTACCTTGCTTGCTTAAGTATATATACATATAAGTGTATGCTATTGATGTATAGATTATTGTGCATAGTATTTATTTATACTAATTGTATGAATTATTATTATTGTAATGTACATATTGTATACAAGTATATATATATATATATATATATATATATATATATATATAATTGTGTGTGGTGTTTATAGATTCTGCATATTTTAAGTGTGTTTTGTCGACTAGTCGGCGTCAACATCAGATGACGTTGACTAGTAATAGGCGGCAATATCGATGGACGCCCACTCTGATTAGGCGACCAGTGATGTGGACGTCCATATCCCAAACCAGATACGCTTCCATATCCAGAAACGCCTCTGGAAACTTCACCATCTATTTTAGAAACCGTTCCCCAATGGCTCTATGACTTACCCTTACGCATGTCTGGCCCTCAACCCTTTATATTGTCCAATTTTCGGCCAGATCTATCCCTTTTGACTCTTGGGTCAAAAACCTAGCTTTCCTATGCGAAAAACCTGATCTTTGCAACTTCTGTTCCGACAACTGACGATTCTTTCCGGCGATCTTCCACGATTGGAGGAGAGTCTACACATAGGATAAGGGTTCCCCATCACCGGATAACGTGCTACATCAACAAAGGACTCGGTGGAAGGAGGAATTGAAGGGTCTTTGGCACAAACCGAGGAGAGCTTCTCCGACACAAATCGACGATTGTGGAATTTACCTAAGGCAAGTAACCTTCCCACACAGTCCCTACATGTATCTAGTATGTCCCAGGAATTTTGTGGATTTTTCCTCGTGTCCTAGAACCCCATTCAAGCGATTTTGCTGTGAGCAGTTTGTGTTTTGCACAGACAGGAGATTAACGGCACAATCTCTTGCCGTTAAGATCCTGAGTTGGCGGCAGTCTTTGATGCCGTTAACCTGCTAAACGGCTTACCCATGCCGTTAAGTTTGTCAGACTGCAGCAATATGCTGGTCTGACTTATATAACATCGTTTCCGGAATTTTCCGCATGAGGATATAAAGTAAATTGTGTTTAATATAAAGTAAGCAATATGGAATGTGCTGTGTAATTTGGTGAATTTCGTTCACTGTAGAATTGTGGGAAAATTTCTGAAGTTTAGTGCTTGAGCATGATTCAATTGTTATTGTGTGAATATGTAAGAGATCAATGTCAGAAAAATTTGGTAATTTGTACACTATTAGTAGACATGCTGTTAAAGTTTGGAAATTTTCTGCTGACTGTGTGAATTAATATGTTTTCTAGAATTATAAATAGAGAGCATGACTAGATTGTATAGAAAATCTATCTAATTCTACGAAAGTAGATAAATCCCTGAAAATGTACACATGATTGGTATTCTCAGTATGCATGTGAAGAATAAATGGTGAGACCAAATGTTAACAATATTGTGAATATGATTATTTTAATCAGAAATTTGATTATTTTTTTTAATTTTAGAAATAGTGGAATCATCAGAAAAATGTGGAAATTCGTCCGTGTTATGTGTGAACAGTAATTAACCTGTGGTTAAAATTTCATAAGAATTGCTTAACCGTAGGTACAGTTTTGTTTATTCCATCCTAAATGATTTCTTAAGCCATGATTAATATGATTTCTGTTTAAAACACTTTTTAATTACAACATGCTAATGACATATAAACTGATGTAACCTCACCAACAGTAGTACCATGACAGGGAATTTGAAATATGTGTATAGATATGAATACAAGAAATATATAAAAAATGATGTGAATTTATGCATGAAAAATGTGAAAATGTGCCAAGGGTGACACTGCTACCTAGAGGGTTGTGGAACTATACTGTGGTAAAGTCCCCACGGGAAAGTTCAAGTGTGTGATATCCCACGGGCATTGGGATTAAATCCTGGAGGCGAGCAAGTATCGCTGGTTAGGGTGGAGAGTGTTTCTCCCAGTTCTGCGCAGTAACTAAGAATTGTCACTAGTATGCCTAGGTGATGATTATGTGTTGTGATTAGTGTGTGTCCTTCTTTGGTGGTTTGGACTATGTGTCACGGCATTAATAAATGTGAATTGTGTTAAGTGAAAGTGCATGTATAAATTGTCAGATTGTGTAAATGAGCATGTGTTAGTTTAAACTCTTGTGATAGCATCTAAATTGATAATCTTATATGCTATGTGACGTGACTATAACAAGTGGTTCCATGTGTAAATGATTTAGAATCCATGTTAAGGAAATTATGTTTCTTTTGTAAGTAGTTTCCATACATAAGGTAATAAATGTTACTCTATAAATGTATAAATGCTATGAACAAGTGATTGAGTTGACATCTTGATAATTATGTAGAAAACATGTGATAGGCATTTAGCTAGTAAATACTTCATATTAAATAAATGCCATGTGAAAAATATGTAGTACTCATGTCTAGGATTCTAGTTGTTAAGATTGTTAAATTCTATGCATAAGTATGATATCAAATGTAAATGACATGCTGTACATGTAAGTTTTGTGTGCTTAGCGTTACTTGTTGAGTTCTTTTGAACTCATTCTTGCTTCAGCGTACAGGTGCAGATGTTTCTACTTCTTCCGAGGAGATCGTTAGGAGCGACTCGGAGCGGGAGTAGGAGATCTTGTTGTGGAATTAACATTGTACTTTTCCTTATTTCATAGTATGTAATGAAGACTCCACGTAGTCTCTTGTGGACAATGTGTTTATTTTATTTTTAGTTATGAAAAGTTAATTTTCTTTTCCTCTATACAAACTGTGGATAGAATGTGGATGATGGAATAAGAATTTCTATTCAGTTCTTTCAATTCCGCTGTCATGTGTTATATATATTTGTGTATGTTTCAGGCTATCATACTAGTGTTGGGTAAATGTCCCACTGTGGCGACACTTTCTATATCAACGTGGGGTGGTCGAACCGTACTGATATAAAGAGGGTCGTTACAACGGTCAACGGCCAGGTCTGGACGCCAAGTTTGAATTAAACGGCTCTCGATGTGGACGTCAATCCCACTCTCTACTGGTTGGCAACCAGACGTTGGACGTCTATTAGTAGTTGACGGTTATCGATGTGGACGCCAACTCTTCCGCACTAAGTCCTCATAGCACACTCCATTCAACACATTTGAAGCCCATTCACACCATTTTCAATGCACACATTCAAGCAATTCAAGCCATTCAACACAATGCAAATCACTTTTATTCATTCAAACTTGTGTTACACTTATTTGAAATCAGAAAATACATCACTTTGCCCTGCGGGCCATATAAAAATCACAAGAAATGGGACGTATAGTGTCATTGAACTCTTCGTACTTCCAGATGTCTTCCCGTTTCTCCTGTACCGCCAATCCTACCGTCCTGCTCACTGTGTATCTTGCCCAAGTCTTGCGTGCTTTCTTCATTAGCTTCTCATTCCTTCCGGTAACTATCATATCAGTGTAGTTGGATGAAGTAGGAATTCCCCGTGGAATCCCAAGCTGACAATGGCACCAGTTTGGCTGGTAAACCACCATCTGATAAGCCCCGATCAACCACAAATCTCTATCCTCCCTGGTTCGAGCTCTAAATTCAATAGTCCTCATGAAGAGTGGCCTCACAATGAAGTCATCCATTACCAGATAGGCCAAATAATCTCTCCACGCATCTCTGCTTTTCAAGTGTGCTGTCACACACTTGATCTCATCCTCTGGCTCATACCACACCTTGCTGCAGTGCACCGAACTTCGAAGGAAGATTTTGGAGGGGGTAGGTTGCTTGTCAGCAAAATCAAACTTTAAATGAGCCTCCATCCATACCTGAAGCAGGAACAAGCTCCCGCATGTGCCTCCGCCTAGGCTCATTGTGGTGAGCGAACTGTACAGGTGTGCCAGCACTGTAGGGGCAAGTGACTGACCACACCACAGCAGAGTCAGGATCCCCACATGCTCATAAAGGAGGAAGTCACCGCTCGTAGGGAATAGGAAAACACCAGCCAGGCAGAGTGTCAGTCCTCGAGTCGCCCTGTCTCCGCCAATCTCCCATGCATGCTGGATCAGCCACTAGGCCAGTCGGTCTAGGAAGATCCCGTGCTTCTTCGTCATCCTCAGTACCTCCTTCTTGTCTCGTACGATGTCTGCAAGAATCTCTTCCCACAGGAGGAGGGGAGTCTCCGCATCGTATTCCAAACACCATCCCCACCCCAAAAATAGCTCCACTTCTTCTAGCAGCATGCTCGCCTCAAACGCCTGGAACACAAAAGTGTGCATGTGTGGATGCCACTGCTCCACCAACGCTCCCAGAGCATCGAACCCCCACCACATCTCGTTCATGTTCTTTGACAGCACCACCATGAAGCTCAGATTCCACATTCCGATGAAGCTTCGCATGTCTAGCGTGATGGCGTTAGTCAGGTTCACGAGCAACGAGAAGGCCCGTACCTGGCCTTGGCTCGGGAACGCGGGCACCTTCTGCATGAAGGGTGCTGTAAGAAAGGAGTTTGGGGCATTTTTTAAGCCTAGGCTGAAGCAGAATTGAGCATCACTTACCTCCCCATTGGCCAGTCTGGTGCTCAGATGGCCCGGAATCTCGCTCAGGATCCCCGGGTTCATGCTTGTAGACTGTTCGGTAGATGAGGAGGCCATTTTGCTGCTTCAGGTTCTTCCAAAGTCTCTAGTTCGTAGCAGGAACAGAAATGGACAGAGGTAGAAGATGGGAGAGTCCCTATGGACTCCTACCACCTATGTTTTCGGCCTGATTCGTTGGCCAATAGACGTCCAGATCGGTTGACGTCAGTGTCTTGTTAGAGGCAATATGTGTTGCCGTTAACTGGTATCTGGCGGCCATCGATGTGGACGTTTACTCCCAAGAAAATTTTAAAAGTCATATTTTTCATATGGCCATTATCCTTTATCTTGTGCTTCAAGTTGTTTTGCGGATATTTTAAGCACAAGCCACGCTTCAGATTCGGAACGTTCATGCAACCTTGAGCGTTACAGGTATGTCTAACGTAGGACCCCACCAGAGGCGAATAATTTGGCGACCGTGAACCCTGAGTTCTTCTTTACCAAAAACCGTGATGGGTTTGCAATCTCTTAGTTATTCATATGGCCTTTAGAATTTTCCTCTAGTTCTAACTTGCATTTTTAGATAGGAAACCTACACCAGCATGCATTTAGGTCTTCACTACTAACATTTTCTCACTGACTCAAAAAAAAATGGTGATTTTCCTCGATCATTTGATTGCTACTTGGCTCTCCGAGCTCAAGTAGCCTACCGGGTTAGCATCTTTCTTGAACGTCCAAGCTTGATATCGGGTCTTTGCCGCCCATTTTCCAAGTTGTCCCACCGTGACTTTCACAAACTGTCAAGCAGCCTTATTGAGTTCATTTGAGCCTTCGCCAGTCGCGAGCTTAATTCCAGACTTCAGGCTTTCTGAACATTGATTCCAGTTAAAATCTTTTGATAATCTTTTGAGAGATCAACCAACTCCATGTCTCCACGACCTCCTAAATTCGGGACAGACGTCCTGATTAGGCGAGCGAGCCCACGAGCTCCGACTATGAGACTCTCCTGATTCAACCGTCATATTACAACTCCTTTGACTCAGACACACCGGAAACTAGTCAAAGTCTGACACGGCCATGCCAGGGACCCTACCGTTGGGTTGTAGTTGTAGTTACATGGGTAGATCACTCTTCTTCATATCCACATTTGTCTCTCAGACGATCCGTCACTTGCTTCTAGCCTAACTCATTTTGTTTGGCTAGCTAGAATTCCTATCCTCAGAGATGACCCTCCATTAAATCTCCGCGTCCTTTGTTTACCGAGACACCAACCTTTCAGTCTGCTCTGCTCCCTTGCAAGACCGGATGTCTCGGAGGGGCATTTGTAGATGCGAGATTTGGCCCATCCTCGCGTGGCTCTTTGGCCCAATAAGGCCCGTTTGACCGTTTGTTGACCTGCCTCGGATGCCATGTAGATGGCAGCATCGACTGCCGCTGACTACATGTTGACGGCAACCACCCTGGACGTTGACCCCTATTGGCGTCCACATCTCTGGACGTTTGCATGGTGTTGGCGGCAGGATCGGTTGACGTCAACCTGGTTTACTTGGTCTGCGCAATTACCCTGAGAATCTAGCCCACTTGCACCATTCTCTCGCCCATGCACCGTATGGGGCCGTTCCCAACTGGCATATGGGCCACCTTGGCACTCCCTTGACCCAGTAAAAATCCTACTTGGCCTCTCCCCTTTGGTTGGAGCCTTTATGCATGGATTGACAAGTGTGTGAAGTGTGTTTCTTCACACTGAGCATCCAAGGCACCCTAGGTCTGACCCCACTGCCTATTTAACTTCCTCTCTGGCCTTCTAAGCAGGGGAGGAGAGGCTGGACGTCCACATGCTGCCACCTTGAGAGAAGAGAGAGAAATTTGCACCCAAGCTTCCACCACTCATTCTCTTCTTCCTCTCACCCTTTGGGACGTTCAGGAGGCTTCTTCCCAAGCTGGAGGACTCCTGCAAGGAACCACAATGACAGCAAACGAGGATCTACACCTCCCTCCCTCTCTCTTTCCTTACTCTTTCCTTAGTTACTTGCATATTGCACACACCCAATACACACTAGGCACGTAGGTCACTCTCCTACACACCTAGAAAGGGGTTTCCAAACCAAAAACGGAGGGAAGAAGGGTGGTCATAGCACTTGGCCACCCCTCTTCTCAAATCTGCAACCGGTACGGGACTCACCTTTTGGACCGTCTCTCTTCAGTTTTGAGCATTTACCACGCTTTCCTTAGACTAATAGATTGTCTTTTTGTGGCAGGAACGATATGTAGAAGACCGCAGAGCTCTTCTCCTTTGGCCGGTCGAAGGAGGAGAAGTTGAAGCCCTGTCTCCGCCCGTTTTGCGAGTTTGCTGTACCGGCGCGATTACATCATTCCTTGGGCACTGGTAAGGCCCCGGCGATCACAAACTCCCTTTTCTTTTTCTGGTTTTCTTTGTTTTCTCTCTAGTCAAACTAGTCAACCAGGGAGTCAACGTGGTCAACCGGCGACCCATCATCGCCAACGAGAGATCTAGGGACGTTCGCCAGCCTTCCGGAGGATACCACAAGGTCGTCCGGGCGTCGGGAAAACGGTCGTCCACAATGAGGACTTTGGGTTCTATGGTTTCTTGATGTTTGTCCTATTGGCACCTAGTTAGTGGGTGGAGCCATGTGCTAGACTTGACTATTTCTTTTTTTATAGCGAATCATTATTGGACCTATAGCTGCTCTGAGCTACAAACTTAGCCTTAAACCCTCGCCTTTGATCCTAGATTCTTCCAATACTAGATGCCTAAATCTAAAAACCTAAATCATGGGACTGTGTTGAGAGAATCCTTTATTCTTGGAAATTTTACGTGGATAGTGCCAACATAGGACTCTTATTAACCCTGGGTACTGGTATTAAGTTTCAAACACAATAAGATATGGGCTACAATCCCATAATGGAAACTTGGCCCTGATGTCCAAGAGTTGTAGGTTATCCTGAATATAAGAAGGGTGTCCTAGACAAAGGTGAGATTAGCTAGAGCCATGGGCTAAGTTTAGAACTTCACTTGATAATGGTTTGTAGATTTGAAAGTTCAATACAAGAGGTAAAGGGAAACTGACAATCCTGATAATTTATTTTGAAGGAACATAGATAAATGACAATGAAGGAGCCATCCACATCACTTGTGGACGGACTAAGGTCAGTCCAGAAGGTACCAAAGCATTACGACAAGTTGCCCAACTACTGGATGTTGCTTTGGGATCTACTGAAAGGAACTTCAAGCCCATGACTAGAAATAAATGGTCCAACAACAGTAACAGATGCCAAAAGAAGGAGAAGCCCATTATGAATAACAAAGACATGGTGCATGTTTCTGAAGAAAGATGCAAGTACTATGGCAAAGTAAGTCGTTAGTCTGAACATTGTTGGAGGGCTCAAGGTAAATGTTTTCCTTGTGGTAGTCCAGACCACAAGATTAATGAATGCCCTGATAAAGGACTAAGCCGAAGGAATAAACGTCAACGCCAATTTTAAGCACTCAAGGCACTGTAGCTAGCTGAGGAAGGAGATTAACCACCAAATAAGGTCAAACCATGTCAGAGAAGTGCTATCACTGTGGACGAATGGGGCATAAGAGTGAAGAGTGTTGGAGGAAGAATGGAGCTTGCCTGCAATATGGAAGTAACGATCACAAGATTTTAATTGCCCGCAACTAAAGGATGAGACCTTTCAAACGTCAAAGAAAGACCACTAGCAACAAAGTGAAGGAATCCTCTAAGAAGAACAAGATGGTCCTGAGCAGTTAGAATCACTTTGATTTTTGAGTTGTAATCCTATTTTGAAGAACATGTAAATATTGGTACCTTTGAGAATTTAATCAAGACCATTATACTTTTTTTTAGTAGTATTTGAGATGAATGGATATGTGTATGTGTATATGCCATCCAGAATTAGCTTGCCTTAGAAAGTATGTCTTGATAGCAAAATCTTAAATGGGGGAGACAATTAAGAGTGAGATTGAGGATCATTTGGTAATCACAACATAATTAGACCATGTGAATTTGGGGATCAAATTCTTTTAAGTGGGGGTAGGTGTAACGACCCAGATTTTTGAAACATAAAAGAAATATGATTAATGGAGGGATGATAAACTATAATTTTATAGGGGCTCAGATAGTAAGATAAACCATTGGCATATAAACCATGTGGGGCTTAGGGTAGGAGTTCGATTAAATGCCAATTGTTTGATCACCAGAGCGTTGGTTCCTGAAACCTGACCATATGATTCTGTGTGCCTGTCGATACATAAGTTTCCTGTCGACAAGTCTTGTTGGATCTGTCAATATCTATTGCAGTAAACTTCTCCCAGAAGCTTCATCCATCACCAAGTCCATCGTCTGTCGACAACCAACCTTAGAATTGTCGATAGACGCACCTTGTAACAACCTGAATCCATAAAACATGAACCATTCTTAAGTATTAACATTTTTATATTGGTGGTGACAAAATTCATGCTTATCATAAAATCATTAATATATTTAATATCACTTTTCTCATGAATATAATGTTTTTCATTGCTTCACGAAAAGACTTCCACTATTTAGTAACTTCGTCCGACCTATTTTGTCGCGATCAATCGAAGCTAAGTTCGTCATATACGAAGTTCCACTTCGACCGACAACATTATAAACTGACTAGTCGAAGCTTCACTTAGTCATATACGAAGCTTCACTTTGTCATATACGAAGTTCCACATCGGCTGAATATGTTATAAACTGACCAGTCGAAGCTTCACTTCGTTATATATGAAGCTTCACTTCGTCATATAAGAAGTTCAACTTCGACTGACAACATTATAAACTGACCAGGCGAAGCTTCACTTAGTCATATACTGTAACAACATGGATTTTTAAATCCTACATATGAGATAAACTTGTGGAGACATTGAGTAAGGGTTCAATTAGGGTATTTAAAGTAAAGAGACCCAATGGAGGAAATCTTATAATATGTTGGAATTTCATTAAAGGGAATGAGAACTTGAGATCTTTTGGTCAAACCATGGAACTCTGATGAGCTGGATTCTTAAGAATTAGATAAATGGAGAACCCACTAAGAAAGGCTAATAAACCATGAGAAGTAATATGTTGAAAACCAATTGAGATCTTACTAAGCCCTTGTCCAGTAATCAGTTCATCTTAACACTAAACAAATGATTTCTAGGCCCTTGTTCAACAATTGGTGTGAGAACACACTAAACATAAGAGCTACTAGATATTTTGTTCAACAATTGGAACATTTACTCACCAATCGATTCCCATTTACAAGCCCAATCGAAATGATAGAAGACCAATAGCTAGAATGATCACCAATAGGAAGACCCCTCAGATTTGGTCACCAAGCAATACCTGATAACACCAATCAGATGGTTTTAGGACAATTCCCTTCACCAATAGATTGCTTGTTAGATGCCAACTGATTGCTCTAATAGTCACCAATCAATTGTCTATATGCAGTTGATTACCCAATTAGTAACTAATCGATTGTCTCTATGCCAATCGATTGCCTTGTTGGTCACAAATAGATTGTCTTTTCTTATGCCAATTGATATGAAGCTCTATTCACAATCAATATATGGCTTCATCAACAATTGATGTGGCTCTTAAGCACCAATCGATGGGGGCCTTGTCCTCCCATCATAACAGGACTACTTTGAGGATTAAATATGGGGAAGAAAATGAATAGCATGTACTTGGAAGTGACCCCTAAGACATACCACTTTAGGAGTTGGTAAAAAGGCATGAGTGGTTCTTACCTACCACTGTCCTTTCCCCATAAAAGGTCAACATAGATATGGCCCAGGAATGGTGGGTCTGTCATTTTCCTAGACCAAGGCAAGGTTAGGTAAGACATGGCATGGGTTAGGCATGGTCGCATGACCCATCAATGGCCAAATTGGACCTGACTGTCCTTTTTGTCCTCTTGTATAGAACAAAGATAGGCCTTAAACTGGACCAAGACAACTTAAATAAGCCATGAGACCCTTCTTGGATGAACCTTATGCTTTTTCTCATCCCACAAGGCCGTCTGGAACCTGTCCTCTCTACACCTTTCTACCTTGACCTGAGAAGAGCCAAAGGTGATCATGGATCTTCAGAGCTCCTCTTTTGCTCATCCTTCAATGTGACTTCCTCGAGAAGCTTGGAGATTTGATGGTGTGGAGCACTCCGGAGCTGGAGGGATAATCCTACAGCTCGGAGCTTGGAGGAGTTCATCTTCATCCTCTAATCTCTGCATCAAAACATAGGAGAATATCTAAAGAGCAACCCAACAGGTAGGTTTTTTTGGGCACAAACTATTTGTCTTGCACTATCTGGAATATTTTGATTCCATCTTGAGTGTCTTTGATTTGCCTAACTTATGTCTAGTAAGGTGTTTAGAATTCCCTGATGTTGGGTTTACATGAGAATGTTAAGTTGACATATGGTATGTTTGTTTTGATGAGGAGCATTTCATGAACAATACAAATTGATGTGATGTGAATATGTTAAACATAATGAGAATGTCAAGTCAAGCAAATGTTAATCAAGAAAAGCAAATGCTAATCAAGAAAAACATGTCTAACTTGTTCATTTATATGTTCATTATATCTCACTAATAATTTTCTTAAATGTAGGTGAGATTCCATGCAAGACAATGTACCAAAGACAAGAGCAAAAGCTCAAGAAATTGGAAACCTGTCAGTACCTGTCAACAGATGAATAGTGACATGTCAAAAATACACTGTAGTCTGTTGACATATACAATGTAGCCTGTCGACAGATACACACAGAAAATGGTTTCCCGGAAGGCCAATCTTCTGGATTTTGCAAACCTATCAGCACCTGACAACAGCAGCAAGTCGGCTGTCGACAGACGGAGGTTTGTGAAGATCTAATGGCCAGGATAGGATCTATATTTGGGTGATCCCTTTAAGCACGACTCTCCATGTTTGGACACCCATATATAGGATCATATGAGGCTATTTTCACAGCAAGAAGCCACCATACCAAACCCTAATCAAAAATCAAGAGAGAGAACTTCTCCCTGCTGCTCTGCTTCAACCCTCCATCCAGGAAAAGGAAGATCTATCTTCAGAATGGATTTGAAGCTGGTTTGTCCATCTTTCAAGCTTCTCCATCAACTGATACCTGTCAAGACAAAGCTTGAAGTTCTTCCGGACGACCACCATGAAGAGTTCTTCATCAGGATATACTTCTACATCTCTGAACTCTTCTACTTCTACACCTTTCATATCTTTGTGTGTGTGGTAGTGGTTCAAGCGTTCCTTGTGCTTGATCCACGTGTGGATTGTTGTTCTGATTGCGTGTTTGCATCAGACAACGTGTGTGTGGTGTGTTGGTCAGATCAAGGCTAGAGGATCTGATCTTTTATGGACTTGATCTAGCGTGTGTGTGTGTGGTTGAGCCGTTGTGCTCGTGTGTGTGTGTGTACTCAGTTCTTGAGTAGTGTGTCCTCACTGTGTGAGGGGTGGACGTAGGAGTCACATGGTGTGATCTCCGAACCACCTAAAAAATCCCTTGTGCACTGTGGTTTGATTTGTGGTTTGCATTGTGTTGCACTAGATGCATGCCTAGGGATTTCATCTACACACTACTTGCTAATTTATTCACACACATTACATCAGATCAAAGGGGTTTTGATTGAGTAGATTTATTTATCCGAAGTAATTTTTAATTTGCTTAAGTTTCCGTTGCAAATCTATTCAACCCCCCCTTCTAGCATTGTCATCACCGAATATGCGATCCTAACACCTGATTCTCACACTATCATAAGACCCTCTTGTTCGTCCCATTTATGATTAGTGAGTTTAGTGTTTCCTTGATCATTCCTTGAGAAAGATCCTTGGTACTTCCTTGAACACAGAACTGTCATTCTTGAGTGGCATCACCCTTGTTTTCAAGTAGACACCTTGAGTTCATTGATCTTTCCGATATAGGAACACATTTGTTTGTCTATTAATCCATGCATTTCTAGAAATTTTAGATTGGAAATGCAACCTTCAAGTTTGATCATGTGATGGCTCCAACAACTTCCTTATTTGAAACTTTGTCTAGTATTTCCTGATTATGGAGTTTACTTTCAACCATTGAAACCTTGCTATCAACATCATTGGGTCTGTCCTGTTCAAGTACAACTTCGACTGCCCCTTTGGCCATTCGATTGGCCCTTTGTGGCAATTCTGCCTGGCCCTTCCGGCCACTTCGACTGCTTATTTGAACATGTGACAACCTTGTGATCTATCTCATAGACGAGTAACCAGAATGATATTAACCAAAGTATCTTGTACATGTTAAAAGTGGTAAAAATGTGATGATTATTACAATGACTCCTAATTAATTGATTTCTATTCCCTCTGTGATTCAACTAAAATTCAAACTTTGAATCTGCTTGCCTTGAATCTGAAACCAAGAAAAACATCTAAGGAACCCACTTGACCCCTTGATTTGGCAAGTTGTCTTTCACTTTGTTTACTAAATCCTTGACAATATATACTTTAAATTATTGAATTGGGCTTATGTTTTTTGCTTCTATGATATCCTGAAAGATTGCGGAAATAGCTAAGAAGAAATCTAGAAGGGGGGGTGAATAGATTTCAGACAATTTTAAACCAACCACTTCTCATAAACAAGAGCTATGAAAATTATGAAGTTCTGGAGTGAGTGCAAGACAGAATTGAGATGAATTGAGTGTGTGAAAGAGGAAATTAAAGATAACTAGATGATAGTATAGTTGATCAAGAGACGTGCCTATCAATCATCTAGCGTTAGAGAGTTCAAACCACAATGACAAGGAGATTTAAGGTGGTTCCGACTACTCAACTTGTGTATCGTACATCCACTGTCCACACACACACACACAAAAATGCTTATCTAGCAGGTCTGGCACCACATACAAACACATGATTTGAGATGGTCGAAATCTTAAATCAAAACACACACACGTGAAATTGAGCATAAGGATTGCTCAAATCTCACAGTACACACTAAATGAAATGAAGTGTAAGTACATTACCAGTTGGATATTGAATAATAGAAGAATAGATAGAACTGGTTTGAATTCCTTCTTTTCTCTTGGTTGGGGATTCCTTGTCTTCAGGCTTCAGACAAATGATGCAGATTCTTGAACTTCAGCATTAAACTTGATCTTTGATTGAATTTAGCATCTGGATCTTCAATTCTTCAAATTTGGAGCTTCTACGGACTTCAGATGAGACTTCTCTCTGGCCACTGTTGCCTTCTTCTGGGAATTTGTGAATTGATGTGTGTTGTCCCAGTAGTATGAAGATGAAGGGCATTTGTAGTCCCATGTGTCCACGTGGTGCCTTGGAGTGCATGGGCAGAGAATTCCCACTAGATTCACTTGATCCACAAGCTAACATGTGTTCAGGATATTTCAGGATTTAATCCGTCATTTGAAGTGTGTCAACTCAGTGACATTGTGTGTTGACACAAGTAGCCTGACTTATTGTGACATCTTTGCTAGAAGTTGACTTGTGTCGACACACCTGTCTCATATGCAAATAACTATTCACGGGGAAGCTTCATGTGTCGACACCTTGACCGAGGTGTCCCTGACTCTTTTCTTTACAATTATCTTCCTGAAAGTATAAGGTGTGTTGACACACTAGATGTAGCGACCCGAGAACCCGACCCTCGGCCCACGCCGAGGACCCGATTTTCGCGGTCGCCGCCCACGGACCAGAGGGACCCAGAAGGGCTATAACACGCGTCTGACAGGATATGTAACGGAAGTAAACGTCAACTGCTAAGCTAGAAGCGTACAAGCGGAAACATGGAAGTAAAGCGAGACCGCTGCGTACCGCTCTAAGTACAGTCCCAACGCACGCACACTAGTACAAGTAAGGAAAGGGGAGAGACAAGTCCCTTAGGGGCATACCCCGAGGGTGACGTACACTGAGAGGGGGAACCACTGCTAGCTACGGGGACCAAGACTACCGTCCCGTCTCCTCCGCCCGATGCGCACCCTGCCGTTGCTGGGAAGACTCACCTGGAAAACAGAGGGATGAGCTTCACAACAGAAGCTTAGTAGGGACTACCAATCTCCTACTGGCTCTAAACAGGCAGAGGAACATATACAACTATTAATAACGGAAAGACAGCAGTTTATATCCTTCTACCTACAAAAGGAAGTGCGTAAGCAAAGCTAAAGCTAACACGGTATGGAAAGTACTCTCGGTCGGAAACACCGTACGACTGCTCGTCGTGACCACCACACGGCTAGCAAAACACATACAGAGGGAACTCCGCCTGGACAAGGAACACTAGCTACGGGAACAACACCACTAGTCAGATGGTCAGGTGCGTCCACAGACATCTTATCCTCGACCTAGGTCCTGGCCCTCGCATCTCGTCAGAGCGAGGTAGGACACAACCACAACAACAGTAACCGCCGCAGTCTGGCCGGACTACGGTCCCACGCCTGACCTCTCTAAACAGTTCCGGGGCTGTAAGGAGCGAGGCAGTGAGAAGAAGGACTAGCTGGCCTACGCCGGGTAGAACTCCAAACTGTCCTCAGCGTCCCAGACCAACCACGAGAGCTCTGCAAGCGACTCACACACCACTGTCCTAACCACTGTTTTCCCCTCAGCTCTAGAGTCCGTATACACGGCTGCCAACTCGAGCACACTCCACGCGAAGAACGCACTCGTTGGGGCCTTCTCGTAGGTTTGGCCGTCTCCTCCTCGCACCGCACGGCACGAACACGACCCCTGTACGAACGGAGCGTCACCCTCCACAGCACGGCTGCCTCAACATGGGGGAGGCACCCCAAAACCGCCGGAAGCTTCGAGAGGGCGAGAGAAAGAGAGGGGGAAAGGAGAGGCGCGAGAGAGGGGGAAGGGATCGGGTGCCCGGGCTTTAAGCCCACGGTCCTGAGAAGGCGACATACCTTGTGGCGCCTTGGGAACCAGAAGGCGACAGTGGGTGTGTCGCCTTCAAGAAGGCGACATACCCCGTGTCGCAATTCCACTGACAACGGTCAAATCTCGGAATTCGAAAAAGTGATGGCGACGGCCATCTTGTCGCGTTCACCCGACACCGCCAGAGCCGTACTGACACAAAGGACGCCTATCACGTCTGTCAGACTGCGTCTGGGGCGACGCGATGGGAAGGCGACATAGGCCATGTCACCTTCAAGAAGGCGACATACTCCATGTCTCCATCCATCAAACCAGAAGGCGACAGTGGGTATGTCATCTTCAAGAAGGCGACATACCCCCTATGGCAATCCCAAACAGAACCAGAACTTGATGCGATCGGAACCACGTCGCGACAGTCGCCCTGCCGCGACCCAGAGGACGGGGCCAAGGGCCCAAGGGGGCCGGGGAGTTACAACCCTCCCTCCTTAAGACATTTTGTCCTCGAAATGAAAACAACTCGGTCTCAACCCGGAAGACGACAAAAAGGGGGGATCACTACATACCGATCAATCAAACAAGTAAGGAAACTGCTCCTGCATTTCATCCTCGTGCTCCCAGGTGGCCTCGCCACCGACACGGTTCTGCCAAATGACCTTACCAGCAGAATCTGCTTCCTGCGCAACTACTGAACTCTGCGGTCGACAACACTAACTAGGTACTCTAGCACTGATAAATCTGGCGCTACCTCTAGCTGCCAGTAGTCCAACACGTGCGAAGAGTCTGCAACGTACCTCCTAAGTTGCGAAACGTGGAAAACGCTGTGCACACCTGCTAGCTCTGCCGGAAGACTCAGCCTGTACGCCACCTCGCCGACCCTCTCAGAAATGGGGAAGGGCCCAATATATTTGGGACTGAGCTTTCCCCTCTTACCAAACCTCATGACCCCTTTGGTCGGCGAGATCCGCAGGAAGACCAGGTCACCGACGCTGAACTCTAGCGGTCTCCTGCGGACATCCGCATAACTCTTCTGCCTGCTCTGTGCTGCCCGAAGCCTCTGCCTGACCAAACTGACTATCTCTGCACACTGCTGCACTAACTCTGGCCCCAAAAGCTGCCTCTCACCAACCTCGAACCAGTGAAGCGTAGTCCTGCACGGGCGACCATACAAAGCCTCGTATGGCGCCATTCCGATGCTCGAGTGATAACTGTTGTTATACGCGAACTCTACCATCGGAAGGTGAGACTCCCATGTGCCGCCCCAGTCTAAACAGCACGCTCTCAGCATATCCTCCAGTGTCCGTATGGTCCGCTCTGACTGATCGTCTGTCTGCGGGTGGTACACTGTGCTGAACCTCAACTCTGTACCCAGTGCTCTCTGAAGATTGCGCCAAAACCCTGACGTGAACCTCAGATCTCTGTCGGAAACGACTGAAACTGGGATCCCGTGCAACGAAACAACTCTGTCGACGTACAGTTTGGCTAATCTGTCCACTGACCATGACATCCTGATCGTAAGAAAGTGCACTGCCTTGGTCAAGCGATCTACAATCACCCAAATACCATCATGCCTCTGCGAGGTACGGGGCAAACCAACCACAAAGTCCATGGTGATGTCGTCCCACTTCCACTCGTGAATGGGCAACGGCTGCAACTCACCACCAAGACGCTGATGCTCGGCCTTCACCTGTTGACAGGTAAGGCACCGGGCAACAAACTCTGCCACGCCCCTCTTCATCCCTGGCCACCAGAAGGACCTTCTCAAGCAATGGTACATCTTGGTGGAGCCAGGATGAACAGCATACCTCGATCTGTGAGCCTCTGACAACACTACCTGACGCGCCTCCTCGGGAACGTACAAGCGGCCTCTGAACCTAACCTCACTATCCTCGCTGAGCTCAACGTCCGACATCTGCAAAATGTCTGCTAACTCTGCATCTGCTCGCTGCGCCTGCAACACCTGCCTGAACAGTGATGGCCAAACTGACAAACTGGAAGCCACTGCACGGTCTCTGGTCCTCGACGGAACGAACACTCCCTGGGACAGCTCCTCGAACAGCCTCCACTCTCTGACCATCACCGAACTCAAGCGCACGCGCCTACTCAAAGCATCGGCTACAACGTTAGCCTTTCCTGGATGATAGGAAAGGGTTAGGTTGTAGTCCTTCAAATACTCCATCCAACGGCGCTGCCTCAAGTTCAGATCCCTATGGGTGAAGATGTACTGCAAACTCTGGTGATCGGTGAAGATCTGAAAAGCCTCGCCATACATGTAGTGCCTCCACAACTTGAGAGCGTATACCACTGCTGCTAGCTCCAAGTCGTGGGTGGGATAGTTCTCTTCATGCTTCTTGAGCTGCCGAGAAGCATAGGCAACGACCCCACCATGCTGCATCAGCACGGCAAGACCAACACTGGCGCCGAAGTCAAACCTGACCTCGACGCATCGGTGTAAACCACGAACCCACCGGTGCCCGACGGCAAGACCAACACTGGCGCCGAAGTCAACCTCGTCTTTAGCTCCAAGAAACTCTGCTCACAGTCCTCTGACAAAACAAACCTGGTGTCCTGCCTCGTCAACCGAGTCAACGGTGCTGCAATCTTGGCTAAATCCTGAATGAACCTTCGGTAGTAACCTGCCAGACCTAGAAAACTGCGGACCTCTGCAACTGATGTGGGCTGCTCCCACGAAAACACTGCCTCAACCTTGGCCGGATCCACCGCCACACCAGAACCCGAGATCACGTGCCCGAGGAAGTACACCTCGCTCAGCCAAAATTCGCACTTGTCGAACTTGGCGTAAAGACGGTAACTCCGCAGGGTCTCCAGCACGATCCTCAGGTGCTCCTCGTGCGCCTCTTCAGAAGCCGAGTAGACCAGAATATCATCAACAAAAACAACAACAAAGCCGTCTAGGTACTCACTGAACACCCTATGCATCAGATCCATGAATGCTGCAGGTGCGTTCGTCAGCCCAAACGGCATCACGACGAACTCAAAGTGACCGTACCTGGAACGGAAAGCTGTCAAACCAACATCCAACTCTTGATCCGCAGCTGGTAGTAGCCAGATCTCAAGTCGATCTTCGAGAAAACTGGGCCGATTGCAACTGATCAAACAGATCATCAATTCTCGGCAACGGGTACCTGTTCTTCACAGTGACCTGGTTCAACTGCCGATAATCGATGCACAGACGAAGACTACCATCCTTTTTCCTCACGTACAAAATAGGCGCACCCCACGGCGAACGGCTCGGACGAATGAAGCCCAACTCAAGCAACTCTTGCAGCTGGCGCTTCAACTCACGCAGCTCCGCCGGGGCCATCCGGTAAGGTGCCTTGGACAAAGGCATCGTACCAGGCAAAAGCTCGATGGAGAACTCTACCTCTCGCTCAGGCGGAAACCCAGGTAGATCCTCCGGAAACACGTCAGAAAACTTAGAAACAACTGGCACATCAAAAACTGAAGGCTCGCTAGGCTCCAAGGAACAAACCGAAGCAAGGTAAGCAACGCAGCCATCACGGATCAAACGACGAGCCTTACGAAAGAAATGAACGGTCGACGGGTAGACTGGATACCTCGAAAGCAGAGAACAGGTGCTCCAAGTATCCCGAACTGAACGATCTTCCTCTGACAATCAACCACGGCTGAGTGAGCCTCCAACCAGTCCATGCCCAGGATGATGTCGAAGTCGCAAAGCTGCAGCGCGTACAACCTGGCCGGTAACTGGTGGCCCTCAACCTCGACTGTCACACCCTCCAGGTAACCGAAGGAACGCATGCAGTCACCGGACGGGAGATCGACCATACGTCACACTGCCTCTCTGGTGTGTGACAAGCAAGGGACTCGTAAAACTCCTCGGAAGCAAAACACAAGGAAGCACTGGGATCAACCAAAACACGAGCAGCTCTGCCAAGGATAGGTAGAGTACCGATCACCAGGTTCGATGCCTCTGCCTGCTCCCGGGTGAGCGCCATCATGCGACCACGACCACGTCCACGCTGCGGCGCCTGCTACTGCGGCGACTGCTGCTGAGGAAACTGCTGCTGCTGCTGCTGGTATGGCTGGTACTACTGCGGCTGCAGAAACTGCTGGACCTGTTGCTGGTACTGCCCTCTCTGCTGCTGACGCGGTGCCTGCTGCTGGGGAGGGTACTGGTACTGGGGTGGCTGCTGCGCGTACTGCACTGGCTGCTGCTGCTGTGGAGCTTGCCCCCTAGGGCAATCCCTCCTAAAGTGGCCTGGCAAGCCACAAGTGTAGCACACTGGCTCCTGACTGCCTTGCTCAGCACCCTGCTGTACTGACTGCTCTGCAATCCTGGACTGACGCCTCTGCTGACGACTTCGTCCACCCTCGCGAGTAGACAACTTCCTAAACTGCGAGCAAATTCCAGAGCTACCGGAATTGCCCGAGCCTGAGGAAGAGGAAGTCGCACTACCGCGGCTGCTTGCTAGACGCTGGTACGGCGAGGACCTGGAGGAGGCTCCTCCCTGCTGCTGCTGAGGCTGCCAAGCCTCCCTATCCAAGGCGGTGGCCTTCGCCACGGCCTCTCCCAAAGTGGTACACATGTGTGCCGTCACACCCCACCTCAGGTCTAGTCTCAGCCCTGCTATAAACCTCTCTGCACAAGCCTAGTCACTGCCTACTACATGAGGCACATGCCTCAACAACCGGACAAACCTCTGGTGGTACTGAGAAACTGTGAGGTCGCCCTGTACCAACTCATGGAACTGGTCCCGTCTCTCACGTTGAGCGTAGTCGGGGAAGTACTCGCCGTGGAAGACCACTGAAAACTGCTGCCAAGAGATCTGGTCCAACCGCTGCCCCTGGAAGTGAGTCTGCCTTTGAACTCTCCACCACTTATGGGCTGCTCCTTTGAGCTGGTATACTGCCAAACGAACCTGGTCCTCTTCAGCGCACTCCATAGTCTCGAAGATGCGCTCCAACTCATGGGTCCAGCTCTCTGCCTTATCTGGATCATACTCACCATGGAACATCGGTGGCCGAAGGCGTAGGAACCTCTCTAGGAGAGCGGTCCTGTCCTCCATAACCGCCGTCCTCCGCCGCCCGGCCCGGGTACTCCCAGTGCCCGACCGCTGCTGACGCTCTAGCTGCTCCACCTCTGGCTCCACCTCCTGCTGCTCTGGTAAGGCTGGGGGAGGTACTGGAAACTGACCACCTGCTGCTGCCTGCCCGGGCTGCCACGCTCCCTGGTACATAGCTATGAAGAACTGCTCGGCCATGGGAAACCAGTCTGCATACTGCTGAGGCTGAGGGTGGTACTCCTGCCGCTGCTGCCCACCCGCTACCACTGCCTCTGCTGCTGCTGCCTTTGCACCCTGAGGCTGTGCCACTGACTCGTCCTCTGAGACCTCCTCCTGGACCTGCCCCTGCGCGGGCATCTCAGACTCATCCTGCTGCTCAACCAGCTGCCTAGCCTGACTGCGCCTACGCGGAGCCATGACCTACACGGCATCACAACTGACAAAGGTTATAAATACCTCTCGGGCAGCTAGCAGTGTACTTGTACTGTTGTTGGGACTTACTATTACAGTTTAGATCCACTACAAGTCCTGTCAGACCAAGCTCTGATACCAACTGTAACGACCCGAGAACCCGACCCTCGGCCCACGCCGAGGACCCAATTTTCGCGGTCGCCGCCCACGGACTAGAGGGACCCGGAAGGGCTATAACACGCGTCTGACAGGATATGTAACGGAAGTAAACGTCAACTGCTAAGCTAGAAGCGTACAAGCAGAAACAGGGAAGTAAAGCGAGACCCGCTGCGTACCGCTCTAAGTACAGTCCCAACGCACGCACACTAGTACAAGTAAGGAAAGGGGAGAGACAAGTCCCTTAGGGGCATACCCCGAGGGTGACGTACACTGAGAGGGGGAACCACTGCTAGCTACGGGGACCAAGACTACCGCCCTGTCTCCTCCGCCCGATGCGCACCCTGCCACTGCTGGGAAGACTCACCTGGAAAACAGAGGGATGAGCTTCACAACAGAAGCTCAGTAGGGACTACCAATCTCCTATTGGCTCTAAACAGGCAGAGGAACATATACAACTATTAATAATGGAAAGACGACAGTTTATATCCTTCTACCTACAAAAGGAGTGCGGAAGTGAAGCTAAAGCTAACACGGTATGGAAAGTACTCTCGGTCGGAAACTCCGTACGACTGTTCGTCGTGACCACCACACGGCTAGCAAAACACAGACAGAGGGAACTCCGCCTAGACAAGGAACACTAGCTACGGGAACAACACCACTAGTCAGACGGTCAGGTGCATCCACAGACGTCTTATCCTCGACCTAGGTCCTGGCCCTCGCGTCTCGTCAGAGCGAGGTAGGACACAAGCACAACAACAGTAACCGCCGCAGTCTGGCCGGACTACGGTCCCACGCCGGACCTCTCCAAACGGTTCCAGGGCCGTAAGGAGCGAGGCAGTGAGAAGAAGGACTGGCTGGCCTGCGCCGGGTAGAACTCCAAACTGTCCTCGGCGTCCCAGACCAACCACGAGAGCTCTGCAAGCGACTCACACGCCACTGTCCTAACCACCATTTTCCCCTCAGCTCCAGAGTCCGCCTACACGGCTGCCAACTCGAGCACACTCGTAGCCCGGAGTACTCCCTCAACAGGCTCCCGAGGACGGGGTCCCAGGTAACGGTAACAACCTCTCGCACGGGACAAGCCCTCAAGTGTCGTGCACCGAGCGAACGACTAGTGTGAGACCGTACTAGGGAACTAGCACAGGTGCCACGGGTACAGTAAAGCGAAAAACAGAAGCAGCGGAAGCACAACCTGCCTCTGGACAGAGAAGGCGACATAGGCCATGTCGCCTTCAAGAAGGTGGCATAGGCGCTGTCGCCTTCAAGAAGGCGACATAGGCCCTATCGCCTTCATGAAGACGACATAGGGGGTGTCACCTTACCAGTCAGATGGCGACACAGGGTACGTCGCCTTCAGGCCAGTCGGGGGTTCCGAAGACTCTTCTTCCGGGAACCTCCCCGAAACGGGAGAAACACTACACACGAGGGAGGGGAGCATGCTTACCATGCTAGAAAACCATTAAACATCCAAACCACCCTTGAACTCCCAAGAACATGGATTCTACGCTCGGAGGAAAACCTCACTCACACGAGCATGGAGTTCTCACACTCCCCAAACCCCAATCACACGAGAACCACGGTCTAGACGGGGAGGGGATCATGCTTAGGGCGAAGGAGTCGGATGTCCCCACCTCCACGCGAAGAACGCACCCGTTGGGGCCTTCTCGTAGGTTTGGTCGTCTCCTCCTCGCACTGCACGACACAAACACGACCCCTGCACGAACGGAGCGTCACCCTCCACAGCACGGCCGCCTCAACACGGGGGAGGCACCCCAAAACCGCCGGAAGCTCCGAGAGGGCGAGAGAAAGAAAGGGGAAAGGGGAGGCGCGAGAGAGGGGGAAGGGCTCGGGCGCCCGGGCTTTAAGCCCACGGTCCTGAGAAGGTGACATACCTTGTGTCGCCTTGGGAACTAGAAGGCGACAGTGGGTGTGTCGCCTTCAAGAAGGCGACATACCCCCTGTCGCAATTCCGCTGACAACGGTCAAATGTCGGAATTCGAAAAAGTGAAGGCAACAACCATCTTGTCGCGTTCACCCGACACCGCCAGAGCCGTACTGACACAAAGGACGCCTGTCACGTCTGTCAGACTGCGTCTGCGGCGACGCGATGGGAAGGTGACATAGGCCATGTCGCCTTCAAGAAGGTGACATACCCCATGTCTCCATCCATCAAACCAGAAGGCGACAGTGGGTATGTCATCTTCAAGAAGGCGACATACCTCCTGTCGCAATCCCAAACAGAACCAGAACTTGATGTGATCGGAACCACGTCGCGACAGTCGCCCTGCCGCGACCCAGAGGACGCGGCCAAGGGCCCAAGGGGGCCGGGGTGTTACACTAGAGGAGCTATGTCGACACCACTGACTATTCTTCACGAATTGCTTCACAAGAAGTGCATGTTGTGTCCACACCCTAACAGGCCTGTGTCGACACCACTGACTTCATATCACTTTTTCTCTGAATTAAACATAAGATATAATTTTAGACATTACTTAAGAAATGTATTTAGAATTCTATGCATCATAGTTAAACATCATCAAAAGAAGAGATCCAACAATCTCCACCTTTTTATGATGACAACTATGATTCATTAAGCATTTCAACATAAACGGAGAAACAATGCCAATCACTCATTCATTTCATTTTGCAAATAAGGAGTAAGCACAAAGCAATCAGTGAACATTTCATTCATTAAAAAGTTTAGTACAAGAGTACAAAATGCATATGAAGTGCATGAATTGCATTAATGACTCTCATGCTCTCTCTCCCGTAACATAAGACTTTCCAAAAAAAATTTACAATAACTTTCTCCCCCTTTGACATCATTAAAAGATCACTGAGGTGGAGGTGGGGGTGGGAGTTTTCTTTCAATTCTGGTCACTTGCTCTACCAAATCTTCTAAATTCTCTCTCATAAAAATGTGAACAACTGTCAGTAAGGTATTCAATGTAGCCTCCATTTTCTTAAGGTTTTCTAAAATATGAACCGTCATCTGATCAACTCCGTGTGGAATGGGAGGGACAGTAGTAGAGGAGGTAGCATATCTACTCTCTCCTATGTTGGCTTCATCATCGAGCTTCCAGACACTGTTGAAATCTTCTTTGAGTAGTTCAATTTTCTGAGCAATTTGTCCATGGTAATCCTTCATCTATTCCATATCATTGACAAGATGAGCAAACAATAATCAACATTTTGAGAATTTAGTTACTGCTTCTTGTTCATTGAGGTTTGCTTGCTGTGTGTCATTTAGAATTCTAGTGAGCAAATCATTAAGTCTTGATTGACGGAAAGACATCTAAGTTGAGGCATCACCATGTGTTCCAACCAATCGATTAAATTTCCTTCTGGCATATTCTACAAGTTCTTGCTGCTTCAGGAATTGATTGGTGGCAGTGCTTTCCAATCTCTATATTCGGAATTGAAGGTTGTTTGACATTTTTCTCATAGAAGAATTCAAGTTGTCAAACCAAACTTGAAGAAAAGTATACAGTTCAAGTGGTACAACAGGTCCACCTGTGGAAGTTGAAGTTGTTCCTTGATGTGGAAAGATAGATGCATGTAGAACTAAATCTTGATTTAGCACGCTGAGAGCTGGAGAGAAGGATTGTGGAGTTTCTTGAAGGATGGGTTGTTCAGGCAATTCTGAAGGTAAGTCCTACTCCAATGGTGGCTGGTCCACCTGTGGTTCCTCATTAGGAAGTGGATGATCCACATGTGGTTCTGGCTCTTGTTCCAATATTGGACCCTAGTAAGTTGAGCTCCTTGAATCTTGAACTTCATGTATCTCACAACATTGTTAAGACAGTATATATTATATTGAGGTGTTCTTTGAACTTTCTCTTGAAAATGAGACATTTATCGTCACAAAAATAGCAGTTAAGTGTGTAGCATATGGAAGTGACCTCTTGAGTTCTTTCCTTGTTATTTCAGACATAATCTGAAACATGATCTCTGTAAGATCAACATTGATCTTCCTCAGTATGCAAAATAGCAAAAATCTTTGAATGTCTGTTAGTCTATTCCTACCTCCAACCTAAGGTGTGAGAATGGTAGTGAGCATGTGATGCATTAACCTATGTAATGGTGGAAATGTATTTGCATTAAGACTGGTGACATGAGTTTGCTTTGAATTCTACTTGTCATGAGGTAATCTAGTAAGTAAAGAATAGGCATCATGTAGATCAATTTCAAATGTGTAGAAGTCTTCACCAGAGTTAGGAATGTCAATGATATGATGTGCTGATTCATGGGTGAGAAGAATTTTTACACTAAATCCCTCTATTGTATTAACAAGATTCTTAAAAAAACTCTTGGATAAAGATATCGGTGTTCACTGATAAACTTGAGCCATCCTTGAAATTCAAATAGAGGAAGAAGTTCTGGTAAAGCATTTTTTAAATCTTCATCATGGATGTTAATTGACCTTGGCTTCAAAATCTGACGCATTTCAGTCACTGTAGATCTTTGGATGTTTTCTGATTGAGACTCAGATTAATCAGATGAATAAGATGCTTACTATTCTGTGTTAGGGTTTGGACTATTGGTGATTTCTTTTGTAGAGGAATTGGTTTCATCTGAAGAACTGGATTCTCTCCACACACTGTGTCGTGGACACTTGGGTTGCACAATAGACTTTCCTTTGCTCTGTGTAGAAGCTTTAGCATGCTTGGGGGATGCAGCAGAAGAAATGGTAGCACCCTTCCTCTTGGTACGATCATGCTTGAATTTGGACCGGCTCTCCACTGGTTCATCTTAGATGACCACTCCTTTTGGTGTCGTTGGTGCATTTCCTCCACACCTAGGGGTTTTCTTGGGAGCCATGGAGATTGGAGAAGGATTAGAAGAATCTGGATGAAGATCTAGGAGCTGTACGGTTACTTTCCTCTAGAAACGAGAAGGAATACGGAAGTTCAAATGAAGGAAGTTTGAAGGTGTAGCATCAACCTAGGGTTGGGGTATTCGAAAAAGGAATCAACCTTCATGTAATGATGGTAAGATGAACGGGCGGTTCATCCGACCTAAACCTGAAACAAGTTGTAGATGAAGGTGTGTAGATGCATGATGAATGTGTCGACCTGAGATTCAGAGTGTGTCGACACATGATGAGAGTGTGTCAACCTGTTGAAACAAAAAAATCAGTGTTTTACTGAAATAGAAGAGAGAAAAACTTTAATATGATAGAAATGACTTTTGTAAAGGTTTCAGGAATGTGTAAAGAGATCACTTTCAATTTCTTATCATCCTTCCCTTTCTTCTATTTAATTGTTTGAAAATTTGCAAGATAATGTTTAACCATTAAGAGATCTAAATATCTTAGGAAAGTTTAATAGAATTAAAATACATCTTTTAAGTAGCAAACTATTCTCTTAATTCTTACTCAGCAATTTCATAATAATTCCTCCAGGATAATTTTGACCAATATTGAAATTAAACATTTTAGATGATCTGAGTTAAGCAAGGTGTTAACCATTTGGAAGGAATTTACTTGAATTTATCTTGTAGCATTTTTACTAAGCAGTCAGATATACCACTCCCTTTTTCACACAAGGATACATGATTTTTAGGCACTAGAGTCCCTGGTTACTTGGGAGCACTAATCATTTTGCCTCAAAGGGTTGATGTAAACTTTTTGACATGAGAATATACGTTTATCAGACACCAATATTCTTAGTTAATCAGTTAACATATAATTGCACAAATTTTAATTTCACCCCTTAGAGCAGAGATAGCAAGGCACTTCATGACATACATGGCTCATCACTTTTTGTGAAGATTCATAGTTTCTCAATATTCAAGCCATTGCTCTGCCAAGAGAGAATTAAAATTTACTGGATACACTCTTAACCTTTCTCAAAACATAAAAAATATGTTTAAAGACAATACTGAGTCAATGATTTTGCAACCAAAGAAATTATATTACTCTTGACTTTCAGGGAATAAGGGAATGTGAACTTGAAGAGTTTTTTAAGGCTATTAAACATTCACTCTGTGAGTGTTCTCAGAAGATTTAATGATTAAGTTTTGATCCTTACAAGTTCCAACCCACTAAACTATTTTGTGGTTGATAAAAGAAAAATCAGTAAATTCTTTAACTCCCCCTGAATTATTGACGCGGTCAAAATTTATCATGTTAAAGATATATTTCTCTTGACATGAAAGGTGATCAAAGGAGTGTATCTACTGAGAGTATGGAAGATAAGAGAGCAATCTAAGGAAGGGTGTGTCGACACAAGAGGTTCTGTGTGTCGAAACAGGAAGTTGATAATCCAATCTCAGTCACAAAACAAGGCACTAGTGTCGACACAAGATCAAATATGTGTCGACCTGACTCTGAGCATATACAACATTCCAAACTTCTTTCACAGTTCTGATTAAATCTGACCAAGTAACACTGTTCCAACAAGGCATTCTGCACTGACTCTGTTGCCACTTGTCCAAAAATTATTACTCCCCCTTAATGTGTGCATGAATGACATGTATGATGTGCAGATGATACAAACATGCTTATGATGCTTATACACACATTTGAAATATGAAATTCACAAAAAGTCATGGACATGACTAAACAATCATGGTTCAGCAGTTTATTCAAAATAAAAGATCAAATTTGTTTATTGTGATTTACAAATACCAATTTCTCTTAATAGTGTAGTGAATCTGTCTTCAGCTAATGGTTTTGTGAATGTCAGCCAATTGTTTATTTGATTCAATGAATTAAAGTTCAATGTTTTGTTTGGCTACATCATCTCTAAGAAAATGATGCCTAATTTCATGTGTTTAGTTCTAGAGTGTTTAATTGGGTTTTTAGACAAATTAATAGCACTGGTGTTGACACATAAGATGGGTGTGCATCCAAGATTGATGTGATAGTCAAGTAATTGACTCTTTATCCACAACACTTGGCTGCACCACTCCCTGCAGCAACATATTCAGCTTCTACAATGGAGAGAGCAGCTGAGTGTTGCTTCTTGGATGTTCATGAAACCATTCACCCACCTATGAATTGATAATACCCACTAGTGCTCTTTCTATCAATTTTATAGGCTGCGTAATCAGCATCACTATAAGAAAACAAATCAGTTTCACATCCAACAAGGTACCACGAACCCAAATCAATAGTTCCTTTCAGAAATCTAAAAATTCTTTTCACTACAAACAAATGTGATTCTTTAGGACATGATTGAAATCTAGCACATAAGCCGACAGAAAATTGAATATCATGTCTTCTTGCAGTGACATATAGAAGTGAGTCAATCATACTTCTGAATTGCTGAGCATCTACCATTTTACCTTTTTCATCAACATCAATTTTGATGCTTGTACTCATTGGTGTGGATGCTGGCTTTGCCCCTTCAAAAATGAATCTTTTCAGTAGCTCCTTAGTGTAATTTTCTTAGTTGATAATGATTCCTTCTTCAAGTTGTTTGACCTGCAGTCCTAGGAAAAGTTGAAGTTCTCCCATTAAGCTCATTTCAAATTCATTATGCACGAAATTAGAAAACTCCGCACATAAGTCTGGATTAGTTGATCCGAAAATGATGTCATCAACATACACTTGAACTACAATAATGTGATCATTAACATGGTTTGTAAAGAGGGTTTGATCAACACTACATCATGTGTAATTCTTACCAATCAGAAAAGTACTCAACCTATCATACCAAGCTCGCGATGCCTGTTTCAAGCCATGAAGAGCTTTGTGCAACTTTTACACATCGTTAGGCTTGTCAGCAATTTCAAAACTAGGTGGTTGAGACACATACATTTCTTCTTTTATTATCACATTCAAAAAAGTAATTTTCACATTCATTTGAAACAATTTGAACATACAAAAGCTAGAAGTATTCTAACTACTTCTAACCTGGCTACTGGTGCATAAGACTCTTCAAAGTCTACACCAAACTCCTGGTTGTAACCCTTCGCTACCAAGAGAGCCTTATTTTTGACCACTTTTCCTTTTTCATTTACTTTATTTTTAAAAACCCATCTAGTTCCAATTATGGTGTTATCAGTGGCCTTGGGAACCAAGCTCCAAACATTGTTTCTTTCAAATTGATGTAATTCATCATGCATTGCCTCTATCCAAGATTCATCAGTTAAAGCTTCATCTATGTTCTTGGGTTCCACTTGAGATATAAAAGCCATGTGATCTTATTCAATTCTGTCCTTAAAATGAGACCTAGTGTGAACCCTATCATGAACATTACCTAGAACATTTTCATGTGGATGATCTTTGGATAACTTGAGATTGATCCCAGTTGATGTGCCAACTCTATCTGTCCACATAGTCTGGACTGGTATCGGCCTGCCTGTGTTGTGTGTCGACACATCTTCATTTTCAGATGATTCTTTTGTTTCCAGTGGCTTATCTGATTCCTTCATAAGGATGTCTACATCATCTTCTTGGTTTCTACAAGAATTAGAGTCATCAATATTCTCATGACATTCATCAAATATAACATGTGGAGTTTCTTCCAAAATTGTTAATTCATTATTGAAGACTCTATATGACCTTGAATGTTCAAAATAGCCTAGAAATATACCTACATCACTTTTCTTTCAAAATTTATCCAAATCTTGTTTATCATTGTTGTGAATAAAGACTTGGCATCTAAAAACTCTAAAGTAAGCAATGCGAGTTTTCTTACCTTTGAGAAGCTCATAAGAAGTTTTCTTTAGAACAAGACTTACCATAACTCTGTTGAGGATGTAACATAAAATGTTTATTGTTTCTGCCAAAAAACTTCTTGAAAGTTGACTTTCAACTAGCAATGTGCAGCCCATTTCAACCAGTGTCATATTCTTCCTTTCAACTACTCCATTCTGTTCAATAGTTCTTGGTGAGATAAATTTATGTTCAATTCCTTTGCTCCTATAGAAATAAAAAAACAAGTTGTTGTCAAATTCTCCTCCATGGTCAGTGAGTATGGAACAAATTTTATTTGTGTTTCCCTGCTCAATCTTGTTGAAGAAGTTGTGAAAGTTCTTGAAAGTGTCACTTTGGTGAGACTAGAAGAACACCTAGGAAAATCTAGAAAAGTCATCAATAATAACAAACCCAAAACGATGGCCACTAAGACTGAATGTCCTAGTAGGACCAAAAAGATCCATATGCAACAATTCAAAAGGCTTTGAGGTTATTAAAGGTGCAAGAGATTTGGAAGACTTTCTAGTTTGTTTCCCTTGAGAACATGGAGAACAAATACTAGCTTTTTTCTTTTTCTTTGTTTTTGGAAGACCATTTACAAGATTAAGTCTAATCAAAATTTTCAAAACATTTTCACTTGCATGACATAGCCTACGATGCCACATTTGATAGAGATCATGTTGAATTGCAACCAAACATAAATTTTCACTTCTCTGTCCATTTAAGTAAACTAGATAGACATTGTTTATTCTCAAACAAACAAATTTGATTTTTCTAGATTCTTTTTCAATGATTTCACATGCATCAGAATCAAATATTACTTTAAGACCCTTGTCACACAATTGATTCATGCTAAGCAGATTATGATCAAGCCCTTTGATAAGTAACACATTTTCAATGGAGTTTGGGAGATTCTTACCAACATTTCCTGTGCCAATGATTTGGCCTTTATTTTTACCTCTAAAAGTTACTTGACCTCCATCTTTTTCAACTAAAGAATAGAATTTTCCTTTGCTGCCTATCATATGCCTTGAACAGCCACTGTCAAGATATCATTTATCCTTCTTGTGGGCTGTAAGGCATTCCTACAATGGAATTTAGAAAGAAGATTTTGGTACGCAAATTACATTGGGTCCCACCAAAATTTTCAATTCACAAATAATGTGCTTAGGAATCCAAACCTGTTTGATTTTACAAATATTCATGTTGTTTCTTCAACTTAAATAAAAATGTCCAAATTTTCCACAAGTTTTACATGACTTGTATTTGTGAGACATGACTTTTTTGTCAGTCTTCTGATGATCAGTTGATCTGACAATATGTTTCAGATTTTGTTGATCATTGTAATGAATTATTTCTTGCTGACCTTTTCTTTTGAAGTTGTTAATTTGATTTTGGTTTTGATGCTTGGAGTTTATGGGTTGTTTCACTTGATCTTTTAATCTTGATTCATGATGAGAAGTTGTTCCTTTAACAAAGGATGTTATCAATGTTTGTCCAAAAAATTTTTTGCTTTTAGATTGAAAACTTAATCCATGCTTAGTTGTGTTCATACGAGCCCCTAAGATGGCATCTAGATTTTATTTTCCTTTGACAAATTTTGACAGAGTATCATTCTTATCATGAAGTTCCTTTTGAGTGTTTTCTAATTTTTCTTGAAGCACTTCTTTTTCTTTCTTGATCTCTTCAACCATTTCAGTCAGATTCTATTTTTATTTTTCAATATTTTGATACTTCTTAACATCCTCAAGCTATTCATTGAGAATTTCCTTTTCATTGTTCAAATTAACTACTACATTGTTTAGAAGATTGATTTGTTCATAATTTCAAGAATCAAGCAAGATGTTGTTAACTTTCCTTTTCAGATATTTATTTTTAGATTTATATTCACAAACTTTTTCAAATAAAATAGCATAAGCTACTTCCTATTAATCAATTGAAAAGTCTTCAAATGAGGAGCTGACCTCAATATTTTCTTCATTCCTTGCCATGAGAGAAGCAACTTCCTCATCATCAGATTCACTCTCTTCTTGCATGTCCTCATCTTCATCACTCCAGGTGGCTAGCATAGCTCTAGTCTTCTTGAACATTTTGTTTTTCAATTTTCTTTTCAAGTCTAGGCATTCTCCTCTCATTTGCCCTTGCTTCCTGCATTCATAACAAATGATGTCAGTCTTCTTATTTAAATAAATTTTCTTATTGAACTCTTGTTTCTTAGAGAAATCTTTCTTAGTGAAAGGTTTGAGTTTACCTTTCCCTCTCTTTCTTAAAAACTTCTTGAATTGCCTTGTCAGTAAGGCCATTTCACTGTCATTTTCTTCATCACAGGATTGATCACTATCATCATCATTTTCAATGACAATTTTAGAGCTAGAAGAAGCTTTTAATGCTAATGGTTTCTTTTGGGTCACTTTAGATACATTTCTTTTCAAATTAATTTCATATGTCATCAATGAACCTATTAATTCATCCAATTGCATGGTGGATAGATTTTTGGAATCTTCAATGATAGTGATTGTGAGACCCCCGAATTTTTGATCATTTTATATCCTATGTATGCAATGTTTACTTGTTATTGTACATAGTGTGTGTGTATTAATTTTGTGCATACAATAATTATTAAGTACTCATGTGCAAATGTATGCATATATGTATATGTATATTATTTCTGTGAATATAAGAAATTAGCTAATTTTGTACATATTGTTCTTATTAAAACATATGCATCTTGTATTTAAGTAATGTTCTGCACATAATATGTAATTATTGCTATACATCTTGTAGATATATATAAGAGTTTATTTCGATGCATGTAATATATTTAAATGTGCATGTAGCATTTGATTATTAATGTGCATATTATATAAATATATATATATACTTATACCATGCATATTGTATTTATTTATTTCATGCATATTGTGTGTAACTATATTGTGTATCTATATATATATATGTTTATCTTGTGCATATAATATCTATCTATTTTCTGTACATATTAAATTGTTTATAGTGTATATTGTACTTAAATAATACTGTGTATGGTGTATGTATCTATATAGTGTATGCATGTGTAATTATTTTTGTTTTCTTACCGAAATGTTAGTTAACGTCAAGAACAATTGACGCTGATTGCATGTTGACGGCAACATGCATGCCGTTGACTGCATGGCCAGAGGAGGTAGATGTCCAGATCGATGGACATTGACCCTTTTTGAACGGTAGCATTTTGGCTGTTTATTTCCTCAGTTTTGCTGCGATTTTAGATTTGGTAACGCCCACATTTCCTCCGATTCTAGATTAGGAAACCTAGGTCTAATGGTAGGAGAGCTACCCTAATGCGTACCCCGACCCCTTAGCTTATATGAATCACCCTATTTCGGCTGGATTAAGCCTTTTGGGCCTTTGTGAAACCCTAGAACCCTTTGTGGAGAAAACCAATCTTTGAAGAGCTAGTCCCGGCGACTGAAGGAGTCTTCTGGCATTCTACAACGACTGGAGGGTACACCAAGCATCAAGGAATGATCCCCGACTGCAAGAATTGAAGCACGTCGACCGGAAGGACTGGATGTGAAGTGGTTTTGAGCAGCTTCTTGGCCTGGCCGAGGAGGGCTTCTTTGGGTTAATTAGACCATTGTAGATTTTGTTAAAGGCAAGTGATCTAGGGATTTTATCCCTACCCATTTTTGGATTTTTATTCGAGTCCTGGAACCCCATTTTCTCATGTATTTCCAGGTTTAGTCTACCCTTCTGTAGACAGCAGGTTGGTAGCCACTTGTGTGCCGCCAAGTTCTTGAGTTAGCGGCAACTTATTGTTTCGTTAACCCTGTTGGCGGCAACACCTTTGCCGCCAAGTTCTTCTAAGTTTGATAGAATGACTGTTTGATATCTATGATGAGTTTATTGGACTTCTGGGTATGTGTGCATGTTGTAAAAATTTTATATGGTCAAGAACAGTCATTAGATCATATCATAAGGATAGGTCGAATTTCTGTATTTAGTTCTAATTATTAAAAATTTTGTAACTAGATAATGTGCATGAATTGACCATGAAAATCCCTGAATAATTAGACCCATTGTATATTAGGGTTTTATAAAATTCCCATGTTCGTATGATGACTGTTTTCATGTTTTAAAACTGTTAGATACTATTGTTTTGCCATGAAACCTGATTAAGTGAAATTCTTGATAAATGTACCTTTTTTTGGCAAAAGCAAGTGTAACAGGATCAGCGACCGGTCGAGTGCATTCCACCCCAGCACGGTGAAATGAAACCACTCCCCCAGGTGATTAACCAGTGACACTGAAAAATTTAATTCATGAAACGTAGATAGCTTACAAATAACGACGGGGCATACCCCTGAACAGGTACAAGGCCAATAAGCGCCATGGTAAAGGAGGGGAACAAACCCCATTCAGACCATTCTAATATGCGCTAGGCCAGTTCTATCAAGAACATCCGCACCTTTACAAGAATGTGGGAGGCTATGGGCTCCCCAGAAGACCTAATTACAGCCGGTGTCTACAACAAGATTAGCTAACTAGTCAGCCACCATGTTCGCCTGACGGTATACGTGGGTGAGAGGGATGTGATTAGCATGCAACATGTTCCTGACCTCACGCCACCACCTGAGAGATAGCCAGGATATACATCTGTCTTTATTCAACGAGTTGACGAGGGAGTGAGAATCTGACTAGATGTGTGATAGCCGAACTCCAAAGGATTCAGCAAACCGAAGTCCATCGCACAAAGCACGGGTCTCCGCCTGAAGGTTGTTCCCTATTCCATAATAATGGGCAAAGGTAGCTATCACTTCACCAGCATTGTTTCTAATGCAGCCACCACCTCCAAAAATTCCTAGGTTCCCTTTAGAAGCCCCATCCACGTTTAAACAAAAACTGTCGTCAGGGGGGATCCATCGAACTAACTTTATTTGTTTTCCGGTGAATAGAGGATTAAAACCATAAGTGTGCAGCACCTGCTGCTCCTCCAGCATTGGTTCAGATTTGAAAGATGTCTTGCTAAGGGCAAAGGATATATTAAACTTGATACTTTTAATAATCTCAGAAGCACGGATGTGTTATCTTCAAACCTTGCAGTACATCTGCCTTTCCATAACTCCCATATCATAATCATAAAACCATAGAGAGACGAAAACCCCATAGGGAAGCGAATGTTACAGAATTTAATAAAGTTCCATGTCCTGACTGTGATATGATCATGCAGATGAATCTTATTACTCACCAAAGGAAGAAACCAGCGCCATAGCTGGAGTGCAATGTCACTTTTAATGAATACGTGACCTAAGTCTTCAAGCTGTGGGGAAGAGCAGCAGTGGCATCTTGAGACCATGGGGACTCCACAATCAAAAATCATGCTGTCTACAGGGACAACGCCATGCAACAATCTCCAAGTGAACAAGGAAATTCTCGAAGTAAATGCAGATATGCAGATCTTGAGCCATTCAGAGCGGCGGGTTCCCTTGTTTCTAATTAAGTTACAGGCCGATGAAGCAGTGAACAACCCATTAGCGGAAGGGGTCCATATACTTCTATCTTCTTCTTCATTAAGTTGCACACCCTCAAAAATGTCATTAGGAAGAACTTCTCGAAGTGCATGAGATGAGCTGTTCACAACCTCCATCAATGTGGTTTCATCATTTTCTACATGTGTAGGAGCTAGATCTGACAGAGGAATGTCGCCCCTCCAGCAGTCATGCAGAACTTTGATTTTATCTCCCTTACCATGGATCCATTTTGTGTTCTTCTGGATAATAAGATTAGTTGTCATCAGTGTCCTCTTCGGAATACCCGGGATGTGATACCCCAAATTTTCTTCTTTTTATAATGTGCATATGTATTTACTCATTGTGTGTATAGCATGTGTATTTCATTATGCATATTATAATTATATGCTTCTCATGAGCATATGCATGTATATATATATGATATTTCATGTGAAAATAGGCAATTAGCTAAATTGATGTGTATTGTGAATACTAAAATTCTAGGCATATTATGCTTAAGTAATATTGTGTATGTTTGATTTAGGTACCGATATGCATGTTGTATTTATCTATTTTATGCATAATATATATAATTATGTTGTGTACTTGTGTGTATATTTATACATATGTCAATTCAAGTGTGTGCATGCAAGAATTATTTTGTTGTATAGATTATTCCTAGTTAACTTATTTCATATTGCATCTTAATGATACGATGTATGTACTATCTAAATCTTGAAGTGCATATTATACTACTTATTCCATGGATATTGTGTGTAAATATATGAAGTACATAAGTATATAGGTATGTTATCTTATGCATGTGATATCTATCAAATCCTATGTACATAAAATCATCGATAGTATATGAATAGTACTTAAATAACATTGCGCATGTGATAGGTAAGTAATGCTATAGGCCATGTAAGTACATGAAAGTTATTTTGTATAAGTATATATATAAATGTGCATGCATTATCTAGCTATCAATGTATGTAGATCTCATGCATATTGTATGTGTTGTGCACATAGTAAGAAATCATTAGCATATATTTTGTAAATAATCATGAGTTTATTTCCGAGCATGCAATATATATTTAAATGTATATGAATTATTTAATTATTGATGTGCCTCTTGTATTTAATTATTTTATGCATGTTGTAAGTAATCATAGTGTGTATATGTATGCATACATATGTTATTCTTGTTTAAATGAAATCTATCTACTTTAAGCATGTTAAAGTATTTATGGTGTGCAAAGTACTTGAATGATAATATACATGTAGAATTTAACTAATGAGGAATTCATTTCATTATAAGTTCATGCATGATGTATATAATCATGTAATGTGTATGTATATGTGCGTATATGTATGTTATCGATGCATATTATCCTTAATTATGATTAGAGTAAGTTGTATTTAATTAAATATTATGTAATGCATGTACTTTATGTGGTAAGGATATATGTAATTATGTTTACATATACTAAATTGTTTTGGTGTATTTATGCATTTATTTTAGGTTTTGGCAGGGTTTTGAGTACATTGTGCAGTTGGCGGCCAAGGCCTAGACGCCAACTGCCAGGACTATGATTAGAGTCCACATCCCTGGACGCCAATACACAGTGGGCGGCCACCCCCTGGACGACAATCCCCTGTTAGCGGCCAGACCCTTGACGTCAACTGTGCAGTTGACTACAACCGATGTTGGCGTCAATATCCTCATGTGTAACGGTTCTAGATTTGTTAATGCTCGCATTTTGGCCGGTTCCAGATTAGGAAACCCATCCTAATGCGTAGGAAACCTACCCTATTGCGTACCCCGACCCCCAAGCCTATAAAATACCCATCTTAGGTCGAGGAGAAGGTTTTTAGAATTTTGTGAAACCCTTGGACCCGAGATGAGGAAAAGCTGATCTTTGAAGGGCCGGATCCATCAACTGGAGGTGTTCCCCGAGGAGCTACACCAACTGGAGGATAGCCTATGCATAGGAGAAGAGATCCCAACTCCGAGGAACCGTTTGCATCCACAAAAGAACAAGATCTAAGGCGTTTCTGAGCACCTTCTTGGCAGGGCCAAGGAGGGCTTCACCGGTGATTCTTGATCTTTGTAGATTTTTTTCGAGGCAAGTAAACCCTACATATTAATCCTATACATGTCCTCTAAGTCCAAGGTATTTTTATAGATTTTTCCTCGAGTCGTGGAACCCCAAATTCACCCTTGTATGGAGTGTTGTCTCTGTGTGCTACTGGGAGCAGGTTGGCGGCAGCATCTGCTGCAGTCATGTTCCTGAGTTGATGGCAAGGGATGCTGCAGTTGAAAGTAAACGACCACATCTCTTGACGTCTACTTCTTCAGTATCATGAAATTTTGCTTTTTGATCTTTTTAAGCTGTTTAAATGATTTCTGGACGTAGTTACATGTTGTAAATTTTATGGGTGATTGTAAAAAGTCATTAGGTCATATCATGAGGTTGCCCTAATTTATGTTGATTGTGTTAATTATTAAAATTCAATAATTGCATTATGAGCATCATAGAAACATGATTAAATTTGGTAAAAATAGATTTGTTGTAAGTTAGAGTCTTATAATTTTTACAAGATAGCATGAGGTCTGCTATTTGAATTTTGAACTGTTAGCACCCAACCATGTTCATATGTACCATGTATAAAGATATTTCAATGAATATGTCTGAAATATTGGTTAAATTGTAGAAATTATGTTTACTGTTTGAAAAATATGGGAAATTGTATAAGTGATTTGTTTACTGTTATTAGCCTGCGATAAAATTTTTGAACTAAATTGATGACAACAAGTATGATTACTAGTTAAACCATGGAAATTGCTCATATTAGACATGTTAAATCTAATCTTGTGTAATTCAGTAACTAACAGCATGTTTAGGATTGTAATATGATTTGTTTTAATTCTACAAACAATAGTATCATGTTAGGTTAACTTAGATATGTGTAATTGATCAATGATACATGTAAAGTGATTAAATAGTTTATATGAAGTGTGTAAATGATGAGGGAAAATGTGATAAAGTAAATGTGTAATAATTGGGCCAAGAATGACACTGCTACGCTAGAGGCTTTGAGAGCTGTACATAGAAAAGTCTCTATAGAGGCTTCGAGAGCTGTATATAGAAAAGTCTCTATGGAAGGCTCTACATTGTAAAAGTATGACCTAAGGGCATTAGGAAAAAACCTGGAGGTAGACAAGTACCACTGGATAGGGTGGAGAGGGCTTCTCTCGGTCTACGCAGTTACCAAGATTCACCACTACATTTCCTAGGTGGTGGGTATGTGATTATGAGTTGTGTTATGAAATATGTGTTATGAGATGCGATGAGTTGTGCTATGAGATGAGTTATGAGTTATGAGATATTGGTTTGTGTCCTCTATTAGGTAGTTAGGACTATGTGTCATGGCATTTTAAGTAATGAAATATGAATAAAGTGTGAGATGATATGCGAATGTGACACGTGATGAGTGCAAATGATATAATATGTGATAAGTGAAAACCAAAGGGTAAATGATATGAAGAATGTGTGAAAGGATATGTAAGAGAGAGAGAGTAAATATGAATGAGAATGTCATTTCATGTGAAACCAATATGATAGTGCACATGTTCATACTTCCATGTATTAATAGTTAAATTGCAATATCATGTTTAATATCATGTCATGCATTCATTATTCTTTTTGTAATAACGTATGTGAGTATATAAATATATATATATATATATATGTGTGTGTGTGTGTGTGTGTGTGTGTGTGTGTGTGTGTAAACATGCGAATTATGCAACACAAAAAGGTGAACATATGGAATTGCTAAATGAATAAGATAAAGTGTAAATAGCTCTAATTCTATGTAATTGAGTTTGTTTCATGTCAAAACAGCAAGTAAAGTGTGGCTATGAATGTGATAAATACATGTAAGAATGTTAGTTCCATGCTAGATGTAATGTTCAATTAGTATAAAGTTTCATGCTCAAGTGCTTGTTGTTGCCAACCAATTTGACCATCTTTTAACTTTTCAATTCATGCTATAAAATATGAAACCATGTGTATGAGATTTAATTATATTAATACAGCAAGCAAAATGTACAATTAAATGTGAAAAGTGCATGTGAAAAGTGAATAATCATCATATTAGGTTGTTCTTTTCTTTATGCTCAATTCTATGTTCTAGTTGTAGAAATATATCATGACATGAAATAATGTGTGGATGGATGAATCATGCTACATGTTAGGTGTAGAAAATATGTACAAGTGCATAATATAGTACCCATGATTTAGAATAAACACACGTTAGACTAAAGCATGTTTAAGTGATTAAAATATGCGTTGATAGTTAAGAGTAAGTACCTTGTGTATTTTATAGTTTAAATGATAGTATGTATTCTTTAGTGTTTAATAGCTTAACATGAATGTGATATGTTTAAGATTAAGCCTTTGGTTTGCTTGCTGAGTCTTTGGACTCATCCTTGCTTCGGCGTACAGGTGAGACATGTATTCACTTTTTGGAGGAAGGCTTAGCTATGGTTGATCTCTTGGAGGAGTAGCTTTTGAGGAGCGATTATCAATTGTACTTTTCTTTTTCGTAGCTTGAATAAAGTAATTATATGGAAAATACTAGACAATGTATATCTTTTATCATGTAATAATGTGGACATTGTCATTTTATTACACTATATAGACTGTGGATTGTGTGATGGTCAATTGCTATCCACGTAACTTTCAACCTATCGGCTAGTGTTGGGTTATTATCCTACTTTGACGGTGCTCTTTATACCGATGGGGATTGGTATAATCCTACCCATATGAGGAGGGTCATTAGAGAGATTGGTATCCGAGCCCAAGGTTGACATGGTACATGGATAGACCATCATCATCAAAATATTGCAAAGTCTTTATAAGAAATTGTCCATATATGTAGAAACTACTAATAACGAATGGAAGATAGTTAAGGAAATAGTTAGGATTTAGTAATCTAGATTCTAACTAAATTGATTATTTTGCAGACTATGGCTAGACGTGATAGACGTAGTGCTCAGTCTCGGAGGTATGAGCAGAACCGCAAGATAAAGAAGTTTGTGAATGGGCTCAAACCTTCGTTGAAAGATAGGCTTCTGGAGCTTGATCCGCGTAGTTTGGAAGAAGTTCTTGGCATGGCAAATTAGCAAGAGAATAAAGTGGAATCATATCAAGGATAAAATGAAGCTCAAAAGGAGGGAGTACCAAAACCATTTCAAAGGCAAGATAGGAAGAAGAAGAAACTCATGGAAGGTCAAGAATCCACTGTGGCATCAGGCAGCGAGAAGCCCGAGTGCATACATTGCGGGAAGCATCATGGCGGGAACACATGCTGGCGAAAGGAAGGAAGGTGTCTTAGATGTGGCAGCAAGGATCATCGGCTTAGGGAGTGTCCGAACCTGGAGACGAAGTTCAATTCAAGAGATGTTTCATCAATAGCAATAAAGGAGCAAGGATTAGCCGAAGATGACCTCGGCAACGTCACCACAGGTACTCGATTCGATCTTCGAGGACAAAGATCTTTTTCCGGGGGGGAGAGTGTGATACACCGAATTTTCCTCTTTTTATAATGTGCATGTGTATTTACTCGTTGTGTGTATAGCATGTGTATTTCATTATGCATATTATAATTTATATGCTTCTCATGAGCATATGCATGTATATATATGATATTTCATGTGAAAATAGGCAATTAGCTAAATTGATGTGTAATGTGAATACTAAAATTCTAGGCATATTATGCTTAAGTAATATTGTGTATGTTTCATTTAATTACCGATATGCATGTTGTATTTATCTATTTTATGCATAATATATATAATTATGTTGTATAGTTGTGTGTATATTTATACATATGTCAATTCAAGTGTGTGCATGGAAGAATTATTTTGTTGTATAGATTATTCCTAGTTAACTTATTTCATATTGCATATTAATGATACGATGCATGTACTATCTAAATCTTGAAGTACATATTATACTACGTATTCCATGGATATTGTGCGTAAATATATGAAGTACATAAGTATATAGGTATGTTATCTTATGCAAGTGATATCTATCTATCAAATCCTATGTACATCAAATCATGTATAGTATATGAATAGTACTTAAATAACATTGCGCATGTGATAGGTAAGTAATGCTATAGGCCATGTATGTACATGAAAGTTATTTTGTATAAGTATATATATAAATGTGCATGCATTATCTAGCTATCAATGTATGTAGATCTCATGCATATTGTACGTGTTGTGCACATAGTAAGAAATCATTAGCATATATTTTTGTAAATAAACATGAGTTTATTTCTGAGCATGCATATATATTTAAATGCATATGAATTATTTAATTATTGATGTGCCTCTTGTATTAATTATTTTATGCATTTTGCAAGTAATCATAGTGTGTATATGTATGCATACATATGTTATTCTTGTTTAAATGAAATCTATCTACTTTAAGCATGTTAAACTAATTATGGTGTGCAAAGTACTTGCATGATAATATACATGTAGAATTTAACTAATGAGGAATTCATTTCATTATAAGTTCATGCATGATGTATATAATCATGTAATGTGTATGTATATGTGCGTATAGGTATGTTATTGATGCATATTATCCTTAATTATGATTAGAGTAAGTTGTATTTAATTAAATATTATGTAATGCATGTACTTTATGTGGTAAGGATATATGTAATTGTTTTTACATATACTAAATTGTTTTGATGTATTTATGCATTTATTTTAGGTTTGGCAGGGTTTTGACTACACTATGCAGTGGGCGGCCAAGGCCTGGATGCCAACTGCTAGGACTGTCATTGGCGTCCACATCCCTGGACGCCAATACACTGTGGGTGGCCACCCCTAGATGCCAACCCCCTGTTGGCGGCCAGACCCTTGACTTCAACTGCGTAGTTTTTTTTTTTATACGCAGTAGGGTCAGCGACTGGTCGAGTGAACTCCACCCCCGCTGGGCAAAGTTGAACCACTCCCCCGATCAACCTGCTACATAAATTTTATATATGAATAAGGGTAGAGTACAAAGACAACGGGGCATACCCCTAAAGAAGCAGAAAAGAAGAACTAAGTAAACCTAAAGTTCCAAAGACCCATCTGATCCCCAAGGAAAGCTGGAAGACAAAGACGAGGCAGCTGCTTATAAGAGCAGTAAACCTCATTACAGCGCATGAGGCAAGTAGAATTGGCTAAAGCATTAGCCACCTGATTGGCCTCCCTAAAAACATGATTGACTGGGACGCCAAGAAGTTGCAAAAAATCCAGCACAGGCCTCCACCATCTATAACAATCCCAAGAAGGAACGACATCAGTACGAAGGGAGTTCACCAGAATCAAGGAGTCTGAGCAAATACTGGAATGAGAGAATCCTTTCTCAATAGCCAAAAGCACACCATCATGCATAGCACGAACCTCAACAGAAATGGAAGAGCCAGCACCATGGTAATGAGAAAAAGCCATAGAGACATTGCCATTTGGATCTCTAAACATTCCACCACCACCGCAAGGTCCCGGGTTACCTTTACTTGCACTGTCAACGTTGAGCATGAGACCATGAAGTGGAGGTATCCATCTCACAAACTTAGTCATCTTAGGGGGAACATTAACCAAGAATCCAAGATGGCGGATAGCATCCAATTACTGAGGAGTGGAGCTGCGTTTAAATGACATCCTTCTCAGGGCGAGAGAGATGCATACATGAATATTATAGCGCATAGATGCTGGACTGTTGCTGACCTGCTCAAACTTCATTTTGCACCTAGTTTTCCACAGCTCCCAAAGAAGCAGAATAGAACAGTAAATAGTAACAAAACCGTGAGGGTTAGAAAGATTGCAGGACTTAAGGATATTCCAAAGGGATATGGAAATATTATCCCGAATACCAAGACCAGCAACAAAGAGAGGAGAAAGCCATTGCCAGAGGGGTTTAGCAAGATCGCTATTGAGAAAAAGGTGATTCATATCCTCCACCTGCGGAGCACGACAACAACAACAATGGGAGGGTAAAGGAATACCGCACTCCACAATACGAGAATCAACAGGGACAGCTCTGTAAAGCATCTGCCAGCAAAATAAGGATGCACGCCTGCTGAAAAAAGGATGCCAAATGCAAAGAAGAGGCATGCATTTAACACCATAGCTCCGAGATAAATTATAAGCGCTCTTAGTGGAGAAAGCTCCATTCCTGGACGGAACCCAGACACAGGTATCTGCAGCAACAGTAAGCTATAGGTGGCTCAAATTAACATCAATCAAGGATCACAAGTGGTGGTTGTCATCCTGCAACACCTCACGGACTGAGGGAGAATGACCTGAGAAGGGAGACTGTAAATTACTCCGCAGGGACCTCTGACCGATCCAAGCATCATCCAGAAACCGGATAGTATTCCCATTACCCAATATCCATCTAGAATTCTGATTAACAAGATCAAGCGCAGCATTAAAAAGCTTCCTTGAAACTCCATTGGGGTGTCTAACTAATTGGCCAGATTTAAAAAGCCTATCTTTGGCATAGGTAACCCACAAAGAAGATCCATGATAAATGTTCAAAATCAGTTTGATCACCATGGAAAGTTGAACGTGCCATAAGCTGCGCACACCAAGGCCTCCTTCAAGAATAGGCTTTTGGATAGTGGACCAAGAAACCTAGTGCCTACGATTATCGTTAGGGGAACCAGCCCAGAAAAAGGCAGCACAGAGGCGCTCAATGAAAGAAAGGACAGACTTTGGAATGCAAGAGGCAGACGCAAGATACACAGGCATAGAATTAAGAACCAAATTAATGAGGGTGAGCCTACCGGCTTTGGATAGAAATCTAGATTTCCAGTTGCTGATTCGGGCAATGATTCTATCTGTCAAAGTCTTGTAATCAGCGACCATATTCCTGCCTTGTTTAATTGGCACTCCCAGATATAGCATGACCCCATTTTGACGATGAAATCCAGTGATGCGGGTGATCTTAGAAGCAGCGCAATGAGGAGCAGATTTGGAGATGAGAAAGATGCTTTTACCATGATTAACTCTTTGGCCAGATGATTCCTCATACCTCTTGATGAAGTGCATAAAATGGCGGATGTTATTAGCTTGGCCATTGAGAAAAATAAGTGCATCATCAGCATATAGAAGATGAGAAATGATCATGCAATTCTGAGGACCAGAGTAAGGGAGGAGGGAGCGGCTATCAAGCAGGTGGCGGATTCCCCCACTGAGAGTTTCTTCCATGATAATAAAAAGAGACGAAGCTATCGGGTCTCCTTGACGAAGGCCTCTGGAAGACTTGAAAAACCCGGCAAGAGAACCATTGAATAGAACAAAGAACCAACAATTAGAAATTAGCATAGCCACATAGGAAGTGAATCTAGTAGAGAAGCCGAACTTTCGGAGAACCGCCAGGAGGAAGTCCCATTCCACCCTGTCATAGGCTTTCATCATGTCTAATTTAAGAATCACATTATGACCACGAACTTTCCTGCCAAGATCAGAGACCAACTGTCGAGCCAGATAAACATTATCCATAATGTTCCTTCCTTTGACAAAGGCGCCCTGCTCCATGGAAATAATTGCAGGCAACACAGTTGACAATCTGTTACAAAGGATAGAAGAGACAATCTTATAACAGAAATTGCAAAGACTTATCGGACGATAATGACTATAAGTAGAAGGGTTGTCAACCTTAGGAATGAGAGCGATGATGGAAGAGGAGACTCCTATTGGAAGTGGAAAACCAGCGAAGAAGCCACAAACAGCATCAATAACATCCTGACCGATAATATCCCAACAAGTAGTATAGAAATTCCCTGAAAATCCATCTGGAATAGGAGCGCTTTCACCATTTAAACTCCAAACGGTTGATTTAACCTCCTCAGGGGAAGGCATGGCAGTAAGCATATGATTGTCTGCAGCGGAGATAAGACTTGGGATGGTATTTAACAATTGAGTATCAATGCCATGAGACTCGGTAGACAACAGGTTATGAAAAAACCGCTCAGCCTCCTCCATAAGCAAATTTTGATCATCACACCAATTACCGTTAACTCGAAGCCTGGAAATATAGTTTCTAGAACGCCGGCCCTGGACAGCTGCGTGGTAGAATGCAGTGTTGCGATCACCCTCTTCTAACCATTTAACTCTAGATTTTTGATGCCAAAAAATTTCCTGGGAGTGGAGAATCCGTCGAAGATTAGCATTAGCTTTATTTAAGTTGGCGCGATGCTCCTTCGTAGGGGATAAGTCGAAGTTGCCTTGCATTAAAATAATGTCCTGCTCAACCTTTTTAATGTTATCCTGAAGATGACCAAACTCAGTTTAATTCCAGAGTTTCAGCGAAGACTTCACAGCCTTAAGTTTCACCTGAAGCTTGTAAAAGCGATTAGTGAACTCGAAATCATGAGCCGCCCAAGCAGTACTAACAAAATGAAGATAAGTGTCGTAGGAGGTCCACATTTTCTGAAAGATAAACCGGGATGGCTTGGGGTTGGAATTGAACATGTTAATTAAGAGAGGAGCATGATCAGAGGGACCACGAGACAGGTGTTGAACACATAGGGAAACTGTCATAACATAAGCTGTTAACAAGAACTCTGTTCAGTCTAGCTTTGATCGCCTGATGGACTACGTGATTATTAGACCAAGTATACGGAGACCCTTTGAAGCCAGCATCCGTTAGACTGGACGCCGAGATGAAAGCATTAAAATCCAGAGTTGAAGTAGAGTTGTGCATCAGGCCACCTTTCTTTTCAGAAGAACTGAGAATTGCATTAAAATCACCCCCTACCACCCAAGGGGTATTCACTTGATGGGCCATAGCCAGAAGATCCTCATACAAAAGTCTCCTTTCATGATAGTCACAACTTGCATAAACAGATGAGACAAAGAGCAGAGGCGAAGCACTATAAAAGATCATATCGGAAACATGCTGAGAGGAGTGAGATGACAGGCTAAAAGATAAAGGTTTGTTATAAAAAATCCAGATTTTGGAGTTGTCCAAAATGCCTTCAACGAAGGAATCCATGCAAATGTAGTGGCAGAGGCAAGAGATCTTGCTGACGTTGGATTTCGGTTAAAAAATAGCAATAAATTGCCCGTTTGGAAGCCTTATTGGAAAGGCCCCGGATATTCCAAAATAGCATGTGCGGAATCATGAGGAAACATACCCATTTTTCTCCACAGTAGCCTTGGCTTTGGATCTTGTACAGATACCATCATTTTGGAGGATGCTACCATCCTTAGAAACCTCAACATGAGGCATTAAAAGATTGTCCACCATTGCCTTGTGTGAAACAAGAGATTTGGATTTGTCAATATTAGGTAAGAGAGCGGTTGTGTTACCATGCACCAGCAAAAAATTCACCTCGTCTCCCACAGCTCTGGCAGCCGGCCCCGCCGGAGAACTGGGGGCGTCAGGCCCATCATCTTGTTTGCATGGGATGGAGATCTGATCAATCTCAGCACCATGCACACGTGAACTTACTTCCATATTATCCAAAGGCAGGTACACACCCCAAGGGGGATTAGAAGGGACGCCCGAGCCCGAAGCCTGGGCATCTATATCATGTTGCAGCATGAGGTCCTTTTGACCACCGGTACTGGAACTTGGCATGGATGAAATTGGAGTTGCACCTTCTTGGGACCCCTGTGCTTGGGCATGAGCCTGGGCATCTATATCATGTTGCAGCATGAGGTCCTTTTGACCACCGGTACTGGAACTAGGCATGGATGAAACCAGGGTTGCACCTTCCTGGGACCCCTGTGCTTGGGCATGACCTTGCTGAACTGGTAGCTAAATGACAACTGGTTGATGATTAATAACCGGAGCCTCAAGGACATCCTCCCGTAAACGATCAAAGGCGTTGGAGACAGGAACCTCAAACGCCACAACAATGGCAGGTTTACGACCACGAACAGGCTTCCATTCATTAGAAGTTGGAGCAGGAGCACCTGTAGCTTCAGGTTTTTTCTGCGTAGAATTTTTAGTCTTCTTAAAACAAGAATCTTCCTTATGACCGATCCTGTTGCAGAACTTACAAAGGGGTGGGACCCTGTGATAGTTGATGTTCTGCAAGAAACCCTCATCAACATAGCCAATCCATATTTTCTCTTGCAAGGGAAGAGCAATATCCAGATCAATGCAGACTAAAGCTTCAGCAGTCTGGGTCCATGCCAGCATAGCTTCATGAATTCTAAGAACCTGGCCAAGGATATTAGCAATAGAACACAAATAGTCTTCATTGTACAAGCTGACTGGAAGGCCAGGAAACCCAACCCAGATGGGCATCATAGAAGGGTCCTTCTCATAATCAAAGGTTGCAGACCAACGAATGAATCAGAATAAAAATCCCTTGATGTAAAGACTCTTCCGAAGGAGGACAAGAAGGAAATCCTCTTGAGACTCAAACCGGAATAGGAGGTGACAGTGGTTAAGGGAACTCACAATAAAATCTGATTTAAGGCCAAGTCTAAACGATAGGCAAGATTTAATATCCAGTATAGAAGGCCTACCATAGGAGAACATCACAATGATGGCCCGTTGAAGAGGCTCTTCTGACTTGGAGATCTCCTCACCAGAGAAGAAGACCGCGGGAGCACCTGCATCTGTGAACGCCGGGGGTTTGACAAGTAGATCCGCCTTCGCCGGACGCAAGGAAGCAGACAACGCTTGAGCGAAAGAAAGCTTCTTCTGCGACAAACCCTGAGCGGACTCCAGTGGAGCCAGCTCTATGCTAGCCAGCAAACACATGGGAACTACAAAGCCTCCAACCGCCGGAGCGGTGGGGACTGCGGGGCACACCCAGAGAGAACCAAAAATGCAGAGACTGTCTCTCTAGAAAAATAGAGAGAGAAGCACTTCTTCATTCCTTTTTACATCAGAAACTATCGACTTTCCCTCAACTGCGCAGTTGACTACAACTGATGTTGACGTGAATATCATCCTGCGTAATGGTTCCAGATTTGTTAATGCTCGTGTTTTTGCCGGTTCCAGATTAGGAAACCCATCCTAATGCATAGGAAACCTACCCTATTGTGTACCCCGACCCCCAAGCCTATAAAATACCCATCCTAGGTTAAGGAGAAGGTTTTTAGAATTTGGTGAAACCCTTGGACCGAGATGAGGAAAAGCTGATCTTTGAAGGGCCAGATCCGTTGACTGGAGCTGTTCCCTGAGGAGCTACACCAACTGGAGGATAGCCTATGCATAGGAGAAGAGATCGCAACTCCGAGGAACCGTCTGCATCCACAGAAGAACCAGATCTAAGGAGTTTCTGAGCACCTTCTTGGCAGGGCCAAGGAGGGCTTCACCGGCGATTCTTGATGTTCGTAGATTTTTTTAGAGGCAAGTAAACCCTAGATCTTAATCCTATACATGTCCCTAAGTCTAAGGTATTTTTGTAGATTTTTCCTCGAGTCCTGGAACCCCAAATTCACCCTTGTATGGACTGCTGTCTATGTGTGCTGCTGGGAGCAGGTTGGCGGCAGCATCTGCTGCAGTCAAGTTCTTGAGTTGATGGCAAGGGATGCTGCAGTTGAAAGTAAATGGCCACATCTCTTGACGTCTACTTCTTCAGTGTCCTGAAATTTTGCTTTTTGATCTTTTTGAGCTGTTTAAATGATTTCTGGACGAAGTTACATGCTGTAAATTTTGTGGATGATTGTAAACAGTCATTAGGTCATATCATGAGGTTGCCCTAATTTTCTGTGGATTGTGTTAATTATTAAAATTTAATAATTGCATTACGAGCATCACATAAACATGATTAAATCTGGTAAAAATAGATTCGTTGTAAGTTAGAGTCTTATAATTTTTACATGACAGCATGAGGTCTGCTATTTGAATTTTGAACTGTTAGCACCCAACCATGTTCATATGTACCATGTATAAAAATATTTCAATGAATATGTCTAAAATATTGTTTAAATTGTAGAAATTATGTTTACTGTTTGAAAAATCTGGGAAATTGTATATGTGATATGTTTACTGTTATTAACCCGTGATAAATTTTTTGAAAAAATTGATGACAACAGGTATGATTACTAGTTAAACCATGGAAATTGCTCATATTAGATATGTTAAATCTAATCTTGTGTAATTCAGTAACTAACAGCATGTTTAGGATTGTAATATGATTTGTTTTACTTCTACAAACAATAATATCATGTTAGGTTAACTTAGATATGTGTAATTGATCAATGATACATGTAAAGTGATTAAATAGTTTATATGAAGTGTGTAAATGATGAGGGAAAATGTGATAAAGTAAATGTGTAATAATTGGGCCAAGAATGACACTGCTACCCTAGAGGCTTCGAGAGCTGTACATAGAAAAGTCCCTATGGAAGGCTCTACAAGGTAAAAGTATGACCTAAGGGCATTAGGAAAAAACCTGGAGGTGGACAAGTACCATTGGATAGGGTGGAGAGGGCTTCTCCCGGTCTGCGCAGTTACCAAGATTCACCACTACATTGCCTAGGTGGTGGGTATGTGATTATGAGTTGTGTTATGAGATATGTGTTATGAGAAGCGATGAGTTGTGCTATGAGATGAGTTATGAGTTATGAGATATTGGTTTGTGTCCTCTATTACGTAGTTAGGACTATGTGTCATGGCATTTTAAGTAATGAAATACGAATAAAGTGTGAGATGATATGTGAATGTGACACTTGATGAGTGCAAATGATATAATATGTGATAAGTGAAAACCAAAGGGTAAATGATATGAAGAATGTGTGAAAAGATATGTAAGAGAGAGAGAGTAAATATGAATGAGAATGTGATTTCATGTGAAACCAATATGATAGTGCATACATTCATACTTCCATGTATTAATACTTAAATTGAAATATCATGTCATGTATTCATTAATCTTCTTGTAATAACGTATGTGAGTATATATATATGTGTGTGTGTAAACATGGGAATTATGAAACACAAAAAGGTGAACAAGTGGAATTGCTAAATGAATTAGATAAAGTGTAAATAGCTCTAGTTCTATGTAATTGAGTTTGTTTCATGTCAAAAGAGCAAGTAAAGTGTGGCTATGAATGTGATAAATACATGTAAGAATGTTAGTTCGATGCTAGATGTAATGTTCAATTAGTATAAAGTTCCATGCTCAAGTGCTTATTGTTGCCAAACAATTTGACCATGTTTTAATTTTTCAATTCATGCTATAAAATATGAAACCATGTGTATGAGAATTAATTATATTAAAACAGCAAGCAAAATGTACAATTAAATGTGAAAAGTGCATGTGAAAAGTGACTAGTCATCATGTTAGGTTGTTCTTTCTTTATGCTCAATTCTGTGTTCTAGTTGTAGAAATATATCATGAAATGAAATAATGTGTGGATGGATGAATCATGCTACATGTTAGGTGCAGATGTACAAGTGCATAATATAGTACCCATGATTTAGAATAAACACACGATAGACTAAAGCATGTTTAAGTGATTAAAATATGCGTTGATAGTTAAGAGTAAGTATCATGTGTATTTTGTACTTTAAATGATAGTATGTATTCTTTAGTGTTTAATAGCTTAAGATGAATGTGATATGTTTATGATTAAGCCTTTGGTTTGCTTGCTGAGTCTTTGGACTCACCCTTGCTTCGGCGTACAGGTGAGATAGGTATTCACTTTTTGGAGGAAGGCTTAGCGAAGGTTGATCTCTTGGAGGAGTAGCTTTTGAGGAGCGATTATCAGTTGTACTTTTATTTTTTCGTAGCTTGAATAAAGTAATTATATGGACAATATTGGACAATGTAGTTCTTTTATCATGTAATAATGTGGATATTGTCATTTTATTTCACTATATAGACTGTGGAATGTGTGATGGTGATGGAATAAACATTGAGTAATTATTTTTATTTCCGCTGTTATCAATTGCTATCCACGTACTTTTCAACCTATCGGCTAGTGTTGGGTTATTATCCCATTGTGACGACACTCTTTATACCAATGGGGATTGGTATAATCGTATCGGTATGAGGAGGGTCATTACACGGGTTGTTGTTGTAGCTGCTCGTAGCATATTGCCGTCTAGCATAGTTTGCCCAGAAAGAAGTTCCATGTCGAATGTTCCATAGCTGTTTGCTAACCAGAGACATTTGGACATCACTCAAGCTTCGAATGCCTAGGCCACCTTCAGCTTTCGGGCGTTGCATTGAGTTCTATGCAACCTAGTGGCGTTTATGAGTTGCTTCAGTTCCATTCCAGTAGAAAGTAGCAACAGTCCACTCAAGAAGGGATAAAACTGCTTTGGGGAGAACAGAGGCAGCTGCCAGGTAAATGGGGATAGAGCATATAATAGAATTAATTAATGTAATTCTCCCAGCTTGAGAAATAAATTTGGATTTCCAGCTTCCTAACTTTGCATGAACCCTGTCAATATGGTGTTTAAAATCTGCTACCAACACTCTTGCAGGCCTCAAAGGGACTCCAAGATATAGTAGCACACCTTGCTGTCTCTTGTACCTGGTTATGTCTTTTATTCGTTGAATTACAAGGGGAGGCATCTTATCATGGACCATGAAACAACTTTTATTGGCATTGATGTGCTGCCCTGACGATTGAGAGTATATAGACAAGAACTGCATAAGCTTTTGGACATTGCGGCTACTACCATTGGTGAAGATGAGAGTGTCATCCGCATAAAACATATGAGAATGGGGCGGATAGCCTCTGGGACCTGCGTAAGGATTCAAAATTCCACTAGAAACCATATTTTTGAGACCTCTACTCAACGCTTCCTTCATTATAATAAAAAGAGTAGGAGCTAATGGATCCCCTTGTCTTAAACCTCTTGTAGATTTAAAATACCTGCTGAAAATCCATTGAACAAAACAGAGAACCAACAATTGGAAAGCATCATGCCAATGTAAGAAATGTGTTGCCCAGGTAGCTAGCCCAGAGGGGGGGTGAATGGGATATTAAAATTATTTGATACCCAAATCCTGTTCACACAATAGTCACAAAAACAACACTTTGTAGAATGCTAGTGTTAGTGAAGACAAAGATAAACACGCAAAAGCATTCACACAACAAAGAAATTATCCTGGTTCGGATCTCCTCTCCTTAGGAGTCCTACGTCCAGTCCCTGAGCAATATCTCAGGATTTCACTAACACAAGGGTACTGTCCCCCTTATGGACCCTTACATACCCATCCGCAGCTGATCTTCCTTCAATCTGAAGGGAAATACACCCCCCTAGATACCCCACCAGGTCTTCCTTCACAACCGAAGGGAACAACACCCTGGATACCACACCAGGTCTTCCTTCACAACTGAAGGGAACAACACAAGAGAATGTGTTCAAAGAGATGATGCCCCTAGGTCAAGCTTATAGAACACCACTTGATCTGAAGTAAGGACTGAGAAGAAAAAGATCTACAATCATGTACTCTTCCCAGAACAAAAGGCTTTCTCACAGATCTGAACTTAGCACAAAGAGCATGAGCTAAGACTAATGGGAGTTTTTGCTTGGCTCTAAGAAAAGCTTGCTGAAAAATTGTAGGCGTTGTAACTTCTTGTTCTCTAGTCGCTCTTCCTCGTACTTCAGGAACTTCATTCTTCTATATATATATATATATCTTTTGAAATTTGAACATTGAAGTGCCCGTTGTCTCTATGCATAAGTGTACGTTAGACTGTTTGACACTTGGAAGCTTCCAGTCAACAGTCCTTTATCCTTTCATCCATGCAAAGAGAGAGAGGATCTTCTGTAATCTTCTTTGGCTTCCATTTTATCCAACGTTGTATTACGGATGCTGTCAGAGACCTGCACATATTTAAAGCTTGAACAATAGACAACTAATCTGTCTCTTGTTGTCAGTCAACGTTAGAACGAATGTTCGTCAAAATAGTAATGCCATTTTTGTTATTCTAAAAGATGTTTGCAGAGAATATACGATAATGGAAGACATCATCTGCATTCATGCAGTGATACGTTCAGTCTTCATAAATGCACAACTGACATAAATATGCGTGAAGACTTTGACTTTTCAACGTATTAAAAATTAGCTTGAAAATCGAATTGTTGTCTTCCATGAAATCGTTGTATACATGACTTATGAAATCGTTGTGCAAATGAGTGAATCGTTGTGCATTCATGAGTAAAGAGATGCATACACAAATCATTATATGTATTAATAATCAAATCGTTATGAAGTATAAACAAATTGATGTACAAATCGTTATGACGTTATGAACAAATTCATGTACAAATCATTGTGATGTTATGAACAAATCGATGTACAAGTCATTATGATGTTATAAACAAATCGATGTACAAATCATTGTGATGTTATGAACAAATCGATGTACAAGTCGTTATGATGTTATAAATAAATCCATGTACAAATCGTTGTGCTTCTTTAAGAAATCTATGTGAGAGCAAATCGTTGTTCTTACTTAAGGAATCGTTGTGGAAAGCAAATCGTTATGATTACTTAACGAATTGTTGCAAGAAACAAATCGTTGTGATCACTTAACGAATCATTGTGAGGGCAAATCGTTGCGATTACTTAACAAATCGTTGTGAGGGCAAATCGTTGCGATCACATAACGAATCATTGTGAGGGCAAATCGTTGCGATCACTTATCGAATCGTTGTGTGGGCAAATCGTTGCGATCACTTAACAAATCGTTGTGAGGGCAAATCGATAAAAGCACATAGTGAATCCATATGAATATGAAATCGTTATAGCTCTATAGAAATCGTTATGACCTATAATGGAAATCGATGTGTACTTAGAGAATTTTTATGTGTACTGAACTCTGAATACTTCAGTGTGAGATACTTACAGAATTTGCTTGACTTATCTTGATTCATTTTCTGTGCTTAAAACTTGTACAAAATATGTTAGATTAAACTTTATTTAGTTTTGTTAATCACCAAAATAGATATGTAATTTATTTAAATTACACGGGGATAAACTGATCATCAATCTCCCCCTTTTTGGTGATGACAAAATATAGCATTGAACCAAGATATTCTGAAATAAAACATTAGTGATATTTCGAAATCATAAGAGATGTATTTCAGAATTGCCTATATTTTCTCCCCCTTTTTGTCATTTAAGCAAAAAGATCAACACTTTCGACAAAGAAGAAGAGAAAAGATGAATGAGAGAGCACAAAATGATTGAATTATTCTTGAGGGGGTACAGGAAGATAGAAAGTAGGAGACAAAAGAGAGGCATAATGGGAAATAGTTTCCCAGGCCTGTTCTTTCTGCTTTTCAAAAAACTGTCTAAAAACCCAGGTTCAATAGAGTAGGAAGGTCCCATGATGAGAGCCATCCTTCGAAGATGATGAACTAGCTGCTCATCAAGAAGCCAAGCATACTGATTGGGTTCAAGAGAGTCCTTAAGGAAGGAGACATTCCCAAAGCTGGCACAGGCAAGAAACTGATCCACAGAGACTGGATAGAAATTCTGCTTGTGCTTCAATTCTATCCGCATAGCTACATATACCTGGTACAAGGTGAATGGAGTTCATGTCTAGAAATATAGCAGCTAAAATTTGAGGTTGACCTTCCTTGTCTAGAGATTCATTCACATCAGATAATTGTTGTGCTGAAAGAGGATAGAGCCTGGTCCAATCTGTAGGAGATAATAGTTCACATTCTGACATAGCAGAAGCAAAAACATGAGCAGTGACATGGCCCTGGTGATACTCTCTAAACAGAAACCTATGGAAAGCAACCAGATAGCCTTTCTGCACTTTGATTCTGCCCATGACTCTGGCAAAACGCTCAAAAATAATTGAGCCTACAGAGGAATCCATAATCAGAGAGTGAAGAGGGGGAAGAAAGGTAGAGTCAGGCAGCTGGAGGGTTGCAAAATCTACTTGGACGGCTTCAATGAGAGCTCCACCTGGTCGAAGGGCTCTAATGGCCTGTATGAATTGAACCAACTGAATCTCAAGCAAACGATGAAGATATCGGTAATCATTGAACATTTCGAAGTGCCTGATCATCTTGATCTCCTTTTGAATGAAAGGGGCCCAGATGTCCTTATAGTGGATCAGGAACTATTTAGATAAAGTGAGGGAATGGTCCCTTGGAGGGAACCTAGCAGATCTGGGAAGAAGAAATTTATTGTAGAGAGCTTTATTAGTCCAAGCCCACTGCTCTTCAGTTTGGGATTTGGCTGCAAAGAAGATCTTTGATTTGAGGGAGTTGGAAAGAAAGGTGTAAGGCAAAATAGTGTTTAGATGGTCGGTGAGATGTAGATGAGGAAGATTAAAAATAGAGGCAAAAACAACTTTCTAGAGGAATTCCCTGTAGAGAGGTTTATTTTTGGTGACCTCTGTTAGACAAAACCATAAAGGAGGATAATAGGGATCTAAGGATTTAGAGAAAGTGGAGGTTATTTTGCGTTTCTTAAGAATAGGACTAGAGGAGTCTGTCCTATGAATATGTTCTCCAACCTTCAGAACAGATCAGAGAATGGCTTCCTCAAACTCATCTTTGATGGCCCTAAGATAGGGACCATCAATTTGAGCACCCTCCAGAATGATAGTAATGAAAGAGGGAGGAGCAGAAGGATGAAGAAAGGAATGAGAGGTGAAGGAAGGTATGGTAGCTGGTCCATAAGAGGAAAGACCAGAGGAGGAGGAGGCTGGAGCTGATGAGGAGGCTGGAGGGTCCTCAAAAAGAGGAGGAGGTGAAGGAATGTGTGTGGAAGAGACAGGAGATGTAGTGGATGGTGAAGGAAATGGGGCTGGAGAGGAAATGACTCCGGGTAGAGGGTGTTTGAAAGGTTGAGGAGCTGGAGGTGCTGTGGAGGACGAGGGTGGAGGAGGGGCTGGTGTTGGAATAGGTGAAGGAGCTGGGGGCTCTGGAGCAACAGCTTCTTCTTTTGCTTGGACCTGCTCAGACTCAGTCTCCACTGGCCCGGTTGGCCCTGACAAATCCTCAACTGGCCCTGTTGTCCCTTCAGCTGATGGCCCTGTAGGTCGAGGTGCTTCTTCAACAGGAGATGGCCCGGATGGCCCTAATTCTGCTGCAGGCATTGACCCTGATGGTCTAGGGACATCTTCTTCGGTTCTCTCGGATGGTTGAGCTGCAGGAGGTGGAGAAGCAGGAGGTGGTGATGATCTTACCTCCTTTAAAATATCTGAAAGTATAGCCTTCATGATTCCCATTTCATTATTAAACCACCTGATAGCATTCTTCACTTGTGACAACTGTTTTGCAGCTGAGGCCTGGCTCATAAAGATTGAGTTAACATCTGCTTGTACTGAATAAAGGTTTTCACCTTAGGCATCCAGTCTCTTTATCACAGGCTTCAAATTTATAATAATATTCTGTTTCTGAGCCCTCTGATGTGGAGCATCCACAAGGAGAGGAATATCTGAAGCAACTTTCTTTCCTTTCTCCCTTGCTTTGTCCACAGTATCCTGCTCATCTGATTCGGAAGAACTGGCGGTTTCTCCTTCTATAAACTGATTTTCTGGGGGATTTTTAGTTCTCTCCCCCTTAGGCTCACTTCATTTTCACCCAAAATCTCCCCATTAGCAGGGGCATTGTCACGCCCCAACGCGGAATATCAGAGCGCGAAGGCATTTGCAAGAAAAGGTATAGAGCATATACTAGACATCAAACCATTGCACATTGAATATTACTAAAGCAAATCTTTCTCATTAATAATTTTCCAAATGTCTAGTTACAACCACTAATATCAGAGCCATTCTATAGGGCCCAATTACATTGCAATAAATGGAAATAACTAACTACAAACTCTAAAATGACATAGTGACTCGAGGGTACTCCTGGCTTCACTCTTGGTCATTCCCTTCCTCGTGAGTGTATGTGTCATCCTCGGTCTCACCTGAGAACACAACATCAAATAATGTAGGGTGAGCGATAACGCCCAGTAGGACTTAGATCTCAGGCTCAAGCAGGCTTAAATAATTAACACATTTAATGGCAGAGTATCTAAAGATAGCAGGTACAAGAGAGTCAAAATATAGCAAGAGATAGCACACATGTAACAGGATAGTACAATAGCACGAGATCGAGTATAGTTTCCAAAAATAGCACAAGTATCGAATATAGCACGAATAGCAGGATGGCCATAGCACAACTAGCACAAGTATGGTAATAGCACGACGAGTATAGCACTTGTTTGTCATTCTAGACATCGAGAGAGTATAGCACGTTTTGTGCTTTGATTGTCATGTAGATAGTCGAGATAGATAACACTTGAGTGTAATGCCAAACACTCTGATCATTTAACTCCCATGGGCACTAGCACTTTCGGGCGCACATCCCAGGACCTGATTGGGCCCTTTATATATTGCCAGGCATTGGTTATATTGTTTATCTTTAGACAATCAGTCAATGGCCAATATAGAGTACCAAGAATTAGTTGTGAGCACTAGATGAATAGACGAGATAGTAGAGTGAATGTGAATAGACGAGTGAGTAGAGTACAGATGAGAGCTAGTGGACATTCCACGTAATGCGACGAGTAAACAGGCGATAGTAACAGTTGCACAACACGCGCACTTGGTGTTGGCAGTCAGGTGGAACTCACGATCTTCCCACTGGCCATGTTATGCACAAGTCCAGAGGTTCGACGTAATTCAAGGTAAGAGCGAACTTTTAATAGCCGTTTGGACCATATAGATCCCTAAAGATGTAATGGGTGTTAGGGTACAACCGGCTCGTCGACCATGTGGGAATCCATGATCAGAGGAGATATACGGAGGCCTTGTGAAAGGGTTCACTAGTCCGGAGAAAGGAACATCCGACGGAGAGTTCACCACAAGCCAAGTAAAATGTGTATATATGAACAGTTACTCGACGTTCTAGAGGAATTCTAGAACAGTGGAGCGTCGATATCGGTATATAAACAACGCAAGAAACGAATACAAGTCCTTTAAAAAAGGGCCATTAATATACTTTATTGCAATAAATTACCAGATACATTATGAGATATTTATTCCAGATTTCAGTCATATATGGGTGGTTCATGTGTGTGTATGTGTAAGAGAAATCATAGATAGAAATAAGTCGTGAATTTGTATTTTAAATCATTCAATGTAGCTCCATTTTTTTTAAAACAAGTTTTACTGGGCGTATAACTGTAAAAAGTCGTAAGAATTATTTAGAAAGCGACAGAAATAATTTTTATGGGTTTTAATCAAAAACCTGTGAAGGCGACATAGGCCTGTAAGGATAGCGACATGGTCAGGCCAGATCGCGACAGGGTCTGGTGCAGGTCGCGACAGGGCTGTCTGTTCAGGCGGCCAGAACGCGACGGGGTGTCCTATCATGTTCAGAACGCGACAAGAAAGGCATCGCGACGGGCTTGAGAACGCGACCTGTCGGGCCGTCGCATTCTCAGGTCCGTGGCCTGAGTCTGACAGAGCTCTGATCTGTCTTGGATTACGGTCCAGAAACTTGCGTTTTTGACATAGGGTAGTTCAGAAAATCATACCTAATTGTATACACTACGAAAAATCATGAAACCAATTTTAAACTGATCTAGACATGCAAGGGTACTTCCAGTAATTAGGAATTTGGAAATAATCATGGTATCGATATAGTTCTACTAAGTTGAACAAGAAGCAACCTGATTCCTGGTGCAGCAGAGATGAATGATTTAATTCGGGCAACATGCTTCATAAAAATTAGGGCTTTTAGGGGCAAAATATCCCTATCTACGTGAAGTATTTACAGAAAAAAATTTCGTAGCATGGGATCAAGTATGCATAGGGATTTGAATTAAACATGATGTCTCGGGGTAATCATGTTTGCAGATCTTCAAAAATCAAGAACAAAATATTGGCTTGATGAAAAATTATGAAACAAGAGGGCTTTTGTTCCTGGTGATTGGAACTACCTATAGATGGATTTGTTTTGGTTTGCTTATGAGAATCCCTACCTTTGACTCGATTTATCTTCTAGGGCTTAGAACTCCAAGAACGAAGGAAGAAGCTCCAAGAACTCCTTCTTCCCATGAGATCTTCTCCTCCTTGGCCTCTTCTCCACGTCCAACAACCTTTGACAACGAGCTAGGGTCAGCCAAGAGGGTTTAAGAAGTGTATTTATATAAATACAAGTTCCTATTCCTACTACTACTCAAATTCCTCTTAATTCCGAGATTTCCTAACTCCATCTTTCCTCTGTTGCTTTCCAATCTCTAATTGGGTTAGGATAGTGTCTAAATTCGTGCTAGACTATATGGGGTAGGTTTAAGAATCCTATTCCAACTCTAATTGTCACTTTATTGCTTTAATAACCCCATTTCCAATTATGAGATAATTAAACTTTGAATTTAGGGTATTTTCTTATTATTCTCCCTTTGTAAATTCATATTTTGACCCAATAAATTCTAGAGGTCCATTAAGCAAAGCCCATACTCTTTTCCATTTAATGGGTTTTATTTAATGCTCTTTTCATTTAAATATCCATTTAGCTAGGTTTTAATTTCTTTATTTAAATTTTTTTTTCTTAAAAATTCAGGTTGCTACATGCATCTTCCATGGGTACATCCATATGCACAGCTGCAGTTTGTTCCTCCTAGATAGGAGGATCTTCCATATGAATATCATTGCGGCCGGATGCCACATCTGTATTTGCTTGATCTTGCTCCCACTGAGTAGGAGCATCTTCCACTTGATCATTTTCAACATTAATTTCTTGCTCCCCCGAATGGGAGCTTCATCCAAAACAACATCTTCAGTGTGGCCCTATGTCACAGCTTCTGCAATGTGAACTTCACTAGCTACTGGATCCCTCAAGGAGCTATGGATGGATTCGAGTACATTTCTGAGTATTGAGCCTACTCGAGAAGAGGGAAGAGGATCCTCTGAACTACGCCCAACAGGCTCAACGTCCTCAGGAGGAATATCCTCAATCCTACTGCTTGATACTGCTACTGCTGGCTTTTTTGAACTACGACTAATGTTGCTGCTGGTTCTGCTACTTGGACTTCTTGGGCTTCGCCAATGTTGGCTTCACCCTCAGCCACAAAAGTCTTCGTCCAAACCCCATTGACAACTGGAAAACCGCTTTTCCTTAAATTTCTGGACCGGATTGCTTAGCCCATCTTTTCAGACACATCTCCTACTACACTTATGCCCTAGTGCTGAAAAATCTTCGTCAGGAGATGGGCATAGGGTAGAGAAACATTCAGCTTGCTCTATGTGTCCCATACCAGTGCGCTTGCAAACTTCATCCTTTCAATCATGAGCTTTGCCGTGTTGATTTCTTGGTTCTTGATGGCCCAGAACATTAAATCTGAATCAACCCTAGTGCAAGTTGAAAAAGTAGCACTTCTGGGAACCACAATCTGAAAAACTACAAAGTGCAAGATGCGATTGAATGCATTCAATGGTTTACATCAATCTTTTCATCTTTCAGTCTGAACTCGGGACCAACTATCCCTAAACCCTTTTCTTGGATATTCACAATGTGAGCTCCACTGTGTCCGGAGGTTGTCACACCAAAGAGAGATGCTAATAAGTCTCGTGTGACCCTAATCTGGGTTCCCTTGACCATGGAAGTCAACGTCCCGTCTGCCTCTGACTTAAGACACACATAAAAAGCTTTTACCAGGTTCGGAAAACTTACTTCAGAGATAGTGGCCATCTTCGTCCACTTCAATCTGTCCAAAGTTTCGATGATGCTCCCCATTCCATTCTTCTGCAAATCTGCCACATCCACTGCTTTGTGACCGCATAGCTTGATTTTCACAGACGCAAACCTTACTTTCTGCTCAGCGGTAAGAAATTCAGCTCTGTAGCCCTCGACGCTCCGAAAACACCAGAGGAGGCCATGGATTTGAACGGAGAATGTTTCTGGAGGATTGGAAAGAGGAATTGAACAGAAGCCATCAAGAAATTTCTGGCGGGAAGTGGTTGAAAGCTTGAAATCCCAGAGAGTCGATGCGGAGTCGCTAGGATATCGCCTCAGGCAGCTGAACGAGATAGAGATAAAGGTAGGAGGTGAATTGTTCTCACACAGATTTCATGATATATGAAAGGAATAGACCTTTTTCCAAAACTGAACCGCCATTATGACAGAAAACAACAAAGTAACAAGTTCAAAAGGAATAAAGGACTTATATAAAATAGCGAACCGATAGGAGTGGCTTAACACAAAAGTTTATGTGGAAATTTGCTTAAATCCAGGGAGGAAAAATAATTAGCATTCTGATAATTTATATTTCAGTTTCATACAAATGAATCTTTCACACTTTACACATGCCTAATTCCTTCTAAGAGATATAAACCTCTCTTCAGGCATGGGTTTTGCCAAGATATCTACTAACTAATTGTTTGTATCAATAAATGAAATATCTATGTTACCATTAGCTACATGATCACGGATGAAATGGTATCTAACCTCAATGTGTTTAGTCCTTGAGTGTTGTACTAGATTCTTGGTTAAATTTATAGCACTGGTGTTGTCACATAACAGTGGAATTATCTTGATATGTAGCCTGTAATCCTCAAGTTATGCTTGATCCATAGGAGTTGTGTGCAGCAACTTCCAGCAGCTACGTACTGAGTTTCAGCTGTTGACAGTGCTACTGAATTTTGTTTCTTGGAGGACCATGATATCAGACATCCTGTAAGGAATTGACAACAACCATTGGTGCTCTTTCTATCTATTTTGCATCTGGCATAGTCAGCATCAGAGTATCCTACTAAATTAATTTCAGAAGATTTTGGATACCAAAGACCTAAGTCATAAGTTCTAGTTAAATATCTAAAAATTCTTTTTACTGAAATTAGATGGGATTCTGTAGGATCTGCCATCAGCACACATGCATACACTAAACAGTATATCAGGTCTACTGGCAGTTAGGTAAAGTAATGAAATATCATACCTTTGTAGATATTTTGATCTACCTTCTTTACTATCCTTGTCACTGTCCATCCTTGTTGATGTGCTCATAGGTGTTGACAGTGGCTTGGCATTATCAAATCCAAACTTCTTTAAGAGTTCCTTGGTGTACTTAGCTTGGCAGATGTGAGTCCCTTCCTTTCCTTGTTTGATTTGCAATCTAAGGAAGTAGTTGAGCTCTCCCATCATGCTCATCTCGAACTCTCCGTGCATAAGCTTCTCAAAGTACTTGCAAAGAGATTCATCAGTAGAACCAAATATTATATCATCAATATAAATTTGACAAGCAATATATGTTTGACTTTAGATTTGATGACAGAATACTATCTACTTACCTTGATAAAACCATGGTTTAATAGAAAAGAGCTAAGCCTTTCATACTAGGCCCTAGGTGCTTGTTTTAAACCATATAATGCTTTGTGTAATTTAAAAACATGATTCGGAAATTAGTATCATCAAAGCCAGGAGGTTGTTCTACATAAACTTCCTCCTTAATAAAACCATTAAGAAATGCCGACTTTACATCCATTTGGAATAATTTCACATCTAGTGCAGATGCATATGTAAGTAAGATTCTAATAGCCTCAAGTCTAGCCACAAGCGCATAGGTTTCATCGAAATCTATGCCTTCATGTTAGGAATACCCTTGAGCTACCAATCTGGCCTTGTTTCTTAAGATCACACCACTTTCATCCAATTTATTTCTGAACACCCATTTGGTGCCAATTACTGGATGATTTGATGGTCTAGGAACAAGTGACCACACATGGTTATCTTGAACTGATTCAGTTCATCTTGTATGGTTAAAATCCAAGATTCATTAGTAAGAGCTTCATTGACTGTCCTAGGCTCTATTGAGAAACAAAAGCTAAATAATCACATGGAATTATGTTACCTCTTGTTCTTACCCTTACAGATGGATCACCAATGATGTTTTCAGGAGGGTGATCTCTCTTATATCTCCATTCCTTTAGAAGATTTTCATGTTCTATGTCCTTTTGTTGCAACTCTTCCATAGGTGGATCTTCCTGTCCTCAATTGATGAGTTCTTTAGCTTCTTGGACATTTCATCTGCATCATCATTATCACTATCTTCTTCCTTTCTCAAGGAAGGTTAGTTTCATAAAAAATAACGTGTACTGACTGCTGAATCAATAATGTATGCTTATTGAACACTCTATATCCTTTAGGTTTAGAAGCATACCCCATAAAGATGTATTCATCTGATTTGGCATCTAACTTACCAATGTCTCTTTTGCTGTTGTTGTGGATGAAGCATGGACATCTGAATGTCCTGAAGTGAGTAATCTTAGGCTTCTGTTCCTTGAACAACTCATACACAGTCTTTTTCAAAATCATCCTGATCATTACTCTATTGATGATGTAGCTTGCTGTGTTGACTGCTTCAGCCCAAAAATATCTTGGCAGATCATATTATGACAACATTGTTCTTGCCATGTCCAATAAAGTCATGTTCTTTCTCTCAGCAACTCCAATCTATTGTGGTGTCCTTGGTGCTGAGAAATTGTGTTCAATTCCTTGGTCATCACAGAACTTGGAAATTTTCTCATTCTGGAATTCTCCTCCATGGTCTGATTAGATTCCAATAATGCAATACTTCTTATCTTTATGGACCTTTTTGTTGAAGCTCACAAAACTGTCAAACGTATCATCCTTGTGTTCCAGGAAGGATACCCATGTGAATCTCGAATAGTCATCTACAATATCAAATCCATATGCTTTCCTCCTAGACTGGTGGTCCTCATTGACCCAAATAAGTCCATGTGTAAGACTTCTAAGGGTTTAGAGGTTATCACCATAGTCTTTGACTTGAAGAGGATTTTACATGCTTCCCTTTCGCACAAGGACCGCAGATGCCATCCAATCTTGTGCTAATTTTAGGTAGACATTCCACTAGGCTTTTCTTAATCAGCTTCCTTATGCCATCCAAACTGCAGTGGCCCAATCTTCTGTGCCACAGCTCAATTGACTGCTCTTTGCTGGCTGCTAAACAAATGTCTTGATCTTTCAGCTGTTCAAGGTAAAGCACGTACAAATTCTTCTCTCTGTTCGCTTCAAAAATCACTTCTCCATCCTTCATAATACTGCATTTGGATTCTTGAAATCTGATCTGATGTCCCTTGTCGCATAACTGGCTAATGCTGATAAGGTTGTGCTTCAAGCCTTTTACACATAGAACCTCTTCAATTACTATCTTGCCCTTGCTACTCACTGATCCACTGCCTATCACAGTCCCTTTTCCATTATCTCCATAGGTGATTATGCCTTCTTCAGCTTCTAAATGGGTAAACAGCCTTCTGTTTCCTGATATATGCTTTGAGCATCCACTGTCCAAGTACCACTTGGATGCCTGGAGATTTTCCTGAAATGAAAACATCAAGCTTTAGGTACCGAAGTTCTTTTGGGTCCTGAATGGTTAGTGTCATCAATTTTCCTTTTGATTATCCATCTTTTATATTTAGTTGGACATGCTATTTTGGTATGTCCGAGCTTGTTGCAGTGACTGCAACATGTTGTTCTAGTTATTTTTTCATATGGAGCATATTTAACGTTTGATTTGTATGCTATATCTTTTTCAGGTACGAATTTTGGAGTGGATATGTTTTAGGGTATACTATTGTGTCTTCATTATATGGTGGAATGTAACCTAATCCATTCTTCTTTTTACCTGATCTTCTAGCTCCTCTTAGTATTAAGGAATTTTTACCATTAGTAAATTTTTCTAACGTACTTGATAGTTTATCATTTTCTTCTGTTAGTATTTTGATTTCATTTTTTAGTTCGTCTCAACTTTCTTGTTTTTCTAATTTTGTTATTGATTATTTTTATCTTTTAGATTTTCGCATAGCAAACTCATTTCTTCTTTAAGTTCATTAACTTCCTTCTCTAGTTGTTCTATTCTGATTTTAAATCTGAATTGGAATTCTCTAGACATGCAACATTTTTCTTACTAGCTTTTAGTAATTTAGATACTTCTCTATATTATCATAAAGCTCGTTGAAAGCTTCTTCTAAATTATATGAATCAGAATCATTACAGGAATCGAAAGATGAGTCAGAAGTACCTTCTCTTCAGTATTTACCATGAAGGCCATGTTGGCTTCTTCTTCTTCCTCACTGCTTGAGTTTGACTCGCTGTCTGAGTCCTTGCTGTTGCTCCAAGCTACTGTCATTGCTTTCTTCTTATATCTGCTGAATGTTTTGGAGCTGTCTTTCCTTTTTGAATTCAGATTTTTGAGCTTCAGACATTCTGCTTTGATATGTCTGGGCTTCTTACACTCGTAGCAGATGGGCTCACCTTTCTTTGAGTCCTTTCCTTCTACCTTCTTAAAGTCCTTATTTTTATTGAAGTGGCTTATGCCGGACTAATATCATTTGTTTTTGGCTAAGATCCGTTGAAGCCTCCTAGATAGCATAGCTTCTTTGTCTTCACTGTCTTTGCTACTTGCTTCATCTTCTGATTGTTCCTCAGAGCTGCCTTCTGCTGGTTTGAGGGCATTTGAGTGCTTCTTTCTTACTAGATGATTCTCCTAATCTTTCCATATTTATCTCATGGGCCATGAGGGACCCAATGAGTTTTTCCAATGACATCCCTTTCAAGTCATTGGCTTCTTCTATAGTTGTTACCTTGGGAGTCAAAGAAGATGGTAGGGATCTATGAATTTTCCTTACCATATCTCCATCTCATAGCTTTTTCCTAGTCCGACCAATCCGTTTGTAATATCTGTGAATCTTCTGAACATTTGTGTTATAGATTCTTCTGGCTACATCTGGAACCTTTCATATTGAGTCACCAGATTGTCTATCCTGGTTTCCTTGACTTAGTCAGTTCCTTCATTAGTGATCTTGAGCTTTTCCCACATTTCCATGGCGGATTTGCAGGCAAATACACGGTTGAATTCCTTTTTACTAAGGGAACACACAAAATGCTTTTGGCTTTACAGTTGAGAGATATTTTCTTTCTATCATCATCAGTCCATTTGTCCTTTTCGTTGGTGACTAGAAGATCTCCTTCTTCTATAATTGACCAGATCTTAAAATCAATCCTTGCAAGAAGTATTCCATCCTGGTCTTCTAGTAGGTGTAATCTTCTACATCGAATAGAGGTGGCATGTTGACTGACTGGCCTTCGGAGGGACCTTGGGCTGCCATTTGATCTTTTCTCTTCAAATCGTTGGATCTTCTTCTTTTTCGAAGAGAATAGCTCTGATACCACTTGTTGCCCAGCTAGCTAGCCCAGAGGGGGGTGAATTGGATATTAAAATTATTTGATACTCAAATCTTGTTCACACAATAGTCACAAAAATAACACTTCGCAGAATGTTAGTGTTAGTGAAGGCAAAGATAAACTCGCAAAAGCAATCGCACAACACATAAAATTATCCTAGTTCAGATCTCCTCTCCTTAGGAGACCTACGTCCAGTCCCTGAGAAATATCTCAGGATTTCACTAACACAAGGGTACTATCCCCGTTATGGACCCTTACACACCCAACCACAGCTAGTCTTCCTTCAATCTGAAGGGAAATACACCACCCTGGATACCCACCAGGTCTTCCTTCACAACCGAAGGGAACAACACCCTGGATACCACACCAGGTCTTCCTTCACACCGAAGGGAACAACACAAGAGAATGTTTCAAAGAGATGATGTCCCTAGATCAAGCTTATAGAACACCGCTTGATTTGAAGCAAGGACTGAGAAGAAAAAGATCTACAATCCAGTACTCTTCTCAGAACAAAAGGCTCTCTCACAGATCTGAACTTAGCACAGAGAGCAAGAGCTAAGACTACTGAGAGTTTTTTGCTTGGCTCTAAGAAAGCTAGTAGAAAAATTGAAGGCGTTGTAACTTCTTGTTCTCTAATCACCCTTCCTCATACTTCAGGAACTTCATTCTTCTATATATATATATATATATCATCTTTTGAAATTCAACGATGAAGTGCCCGTTGTCTCTATGCATAAGTGTACGTTAGACTGCTTGACACTTAGAAGCTTCCAGTCAACAGTCCTTTATCCTTTCATGCACGCAAAGAGAGAGGTATCTTCTGTAATCTTCTCTGGCTTCCATTTTGTCCAACGTTGTATTACGGATGCTGTCAGAGACCTGAACATATTTAAGCTTGAACAATAGACAGCTAAGCTGTCTCTTGTTGTCAGTCAACGTTAGAACGAATGTTCATCAAAATAGTAATGCCATTTTTGTGTTCTAAAAGATTTTGCAAGAAGATACGATAATGGAAGATATCATCTGCATTTGCAGTGATATGTTCAGTCTTCATAAAGGCACAGGTGACATATATGCGTAAAGACTTTGACTTTTTTCCTGTGAGAAAAAGACTGCTGGTTTGCCTGCATCAGTGAAACAAGGTGCTTGATTCCAATATTAACCAATGGGTGGCGGGTTTGATTCTGAAATTATCTGGGCAAAGGATCTGCGCCCACAGAAGAGACCTCCCCGTCTGAACCTTCATAGACTCAGGACCTGTCGCTGGAGAGGCCATGACACCCACTGGCCAGAGGCCGGCGGTAGCCCCCCCAAAAACCGGACCTCCAGAAAATCCAGAGCTTCTCTCTATAGGATTCTAGAGAGAAAATAAAGGGGGACACTCGTGTCAATCACGTTGATAAATGTACCTGAAATCTGTTAAATGCTATAATTAGTTTACAGATCCAAAAAATGTAGAAAATTGAGTATATGATATGTTATTTGTTTAGAACCTGTGATAAAAATTTGACATTGATGTGCAATAGTAGGTACTGTTTGTATTAAAATAAGTGAAATTGACCATAAAGAGCATGCTTAGTTATAATTATGTAATTTCAATGTTAGCAGCATGTTTTATCCTGTTGTGATTTATTTATCACTGTTAACAACATGGTCAAGTTCTGTAATCTAAATGTAAATGTTATTCAAAGTGCATGTGAAAAAGGATTAAAGTATTATATAAGTAGGTAAACTATGTGACGAGTGTGAAATGTGATAATGTATAAAAGTGGGCCGAGATTGACACTACTACCATAAAGGTCTGATAGCCATACTATAGAAAAGTCCCTATGGGAAGGCTCACATTTAAGTGATATCCTAAAGGCATTAGGATGAAATCCTAGAGGTGGACAAGTAACACCTGGTTACAGTGGAGAGGGCTTCTCCCGGTCTGCACACAGTACCAAGATTCCTCACTAGTTTGCCTAGGTGGCGAGTGTGTGTTAAATGAAGTGAAGTGCTATTGAGCTATGTGCTTAGTGCTAAGTGATAAATGTGTGTGTTCCTCTAGATGGTAGTTAGGACTATGTGTCACGACAAATTAGTGTAAAAATGTGAAAAATGTGAAGGTGGGCACATGGTAAGTGCAAGTGAGTGTTAAGTGAAAGTGCAAGTGAAAACTAGGTGAAAAATGTAGCACCCCGAGAATTTCAGTAATTGAAAATTGGGATAAATAAAAAATATGACCACTTAATAATTTAAAACTAGTTAAATACGTACGCACCATTATCCCAGATGTAAAAACACATCTAAAAATTTCGTAAAAATCATAGTTAGACTTTAATTATTATTGTCAAGTGACTCATAAGATATTTGGGCCAATAAAAATATTTTGGATTGAATTTAAGAATTTTTGTGACTAGTATCTTAATTAAGGAATAAGTCGAAAAACTATTATCACATATACATAAAGGGGTCAATAATTAAAAAAAATTATGGATGGACTTCAAAGAATGGGTATTGACAATCCAATGAAGGAATGGGCCGAAGGATGTCCCTTGGATCACAAATAAATTCATGCTAGGAAAATGACCCAAAATTCAGAAATATTCACTAATGGACCATGATATGGTAAATTCTCACCCTATAGACCATCATTAGACGTCAAACAAAGCCCAAATTCGTGGTTACCACCTAAGGTAAGCTTCCATACCAATTCCATCATGAATTAGGGAGAGAATTCTCCAAGTTGAGGAAAGGATACCCAAATCCGTGCCTAAAGTTTCTAATTTAATTAGGCAACTAAAGGCCCCTCTCTCTATAAATAAAGCCTCTCTCTCACCATGGGACGATCCCTAGGTTATTGGAGGCATTCTTGGAGGCAATGGTGGCTGGAGATCTCAAGGAGAAGGTTGGAGTATGGAGGAATTCCGTGCTCTTCCCAACTCGGATCTGCAACGACCTGCACTTGAGTCCCTTCAGGATCATCACCAAAGGTTAGTGAAACCTCGAACAAACTGTGCAAACCATACATCCTTGGAAAGCTCTTCGAGTCTAGTTACTTATGACACTATTTTGCACAATTTTTACTCAATCGTTCATGAGTATTAGCGTTCTCCTATGACTGGTTGAAACTAGGTTTTTCGGGAAGCACGCCTTTCTTTCACCTAAAGGTAGGTCATCTCCATGCCAAACTCTAATTAAACTTGTCCACGTTTGCATCCATATGTATAGATCATGTTCTTACAGTTTTCCCCAATTTTTATCTTGAGAGTTTCACGAATTAAATCTTGTATGACCTTGATGCTATACTATCACGATTAACTGACTTGTCTTAAGAGTTCTGTACCTCTTTGTCGAGTCATTTTTGTACCAAGTGTTTAACATAGAACTGGTTACCCTATGAGTCTACTTTCATTTGCACTAGTTTATCCAATGTTTGTTGACCGTACAGAGAGTATGAGCCCAAAGAACACTATGTCAGATCATGTAGTCAGTCATAATATGTTTTATTACCCAATCAAACAACCTTTGTTTCTCGATTATTTTCTACTGTACAAGGTATTAGAAGTAATCAAACAACAAAGGTGGTTTCACCCAATTGGATTACCCTAGAATTTGGTTTGAGTTTTTAAAAGCCATAGGTGTCAAACCCAATCCAAGTCGGAGTTGGAAATAGGTAGATAAAGCAACCCAAACGTCATATTTAGGTGGCGACGGGTCAACAAGTCGCTACCAGAATGCGACAACATTATGGTCACGACCCATACAAAAATCAGATAGTTTCGTGGTCTTCTTCAGAAGGCGACAAGATGATGGTCGCCTTCATGTTCTGAAGGCGACAGGCAATGTGTCGCCTTCTGCCTATGTCCACTTATTACCCATAACGTTTTCTATGAACCTCGGATTGAACAGCCATTTTCATTGATGGATTCCTCATTTAAAGGGATTCAATATGGTATATTCATGTGTGAGATTTGAATAAAAAAAATCAATGATGTATGACCTAAGGATGTGAGGGATGTGACTGCATTTGCCTTATAAGGGGCATACATCTCGATTTTCGTCGTTTTGTGTCGTTCCTTGCATGTGTGAGTTTGATCTATTCTAGGAAGGTTTAGAAAGTATTATCATGCATTTAAAAAACCCATATGAAAGTTAAAACATGTTCACATTATTTTAATTAATCTTAAGTTCATGATCAAGCTATCTACCTGCCGATTATTCACGTTCTTGCCTTGTTACCGAACTAGCTAAACATACAATGATACTTGCTAAAATTGGTAATGCATGATTAGTGTTTTCCTAATTTAGCACTCGTGATACTTTCCAAGCATGGAGATTCCTATAATGAAATTTCTATAACTGAGGTTCCATAATCGTATTCACACATGCACTGGAGCGATTCTCACGTGCGGCATGCACATACACTCTAGCACGATAGGAAAGCCCCTTCTTGACTTGTGGTGAACTCTCTGTCGGATATTCCTTCTGCCGGACTAGTGACCCCTTGACCAAGGCCTCCGTAAGTCTCCTCTAACCATGGATTCCCACATGGCCGATGAGCAGGTTGTACCAATGAAGTACCCAGAAGTTAGTGTGCACGTATCTCTTCTCTTTTAGCATTCTTGACGAGATCTTTCTCTTCCATCTTAACATTCTCGGAGTGATCGAGTATAACACATGAAACGAAGTTATTAAAGATAGATCTATATAAATGTGTCATTATGCTTCCGATTGAACTCTTGACTTGATATTCCTAATGTATCCTTGAACTCTATATCACTGTTGATATGACACTCTCGATAATCATATTATTGACATGATAGTCCTGAACTTCTCGACCATCTATCTTATTGACACACATTGCCTTCTTGTGATATTTCTTGAAGTACATCAGTGATATTGGAGTCAAGGACTCAAAACTCGTTCTTGTCACCCATGAGTCGACGGGCTCATTGGGACACATGCCAGTGTTGCGCAATATGAACTTGACTGATGGCCCATATCTAGTCCTGGAGATTCTGGCAAAGTCTTGTTACCTATGTGTGTGATTGTCGGATTCGCCCCCGATAAAGTCTTGTTTACCCAAGGTATGATTGCCCAGTTTTCCCAAAGATGTTCGTTGCCCCAGGATTTGATTGTTAGGTTGATCCCCTAACAAAGTCGTGTGCCTGGCGTGGTGCGGAATCATGATTGGTGCTTGGCATGGAACGTACTTGTTGCACATGATAAACTTACTTGCTTGTTAAATGCTACTGTGTGCTGATCCTTAACCCGAGTGGCTGAAGGACGTACTTGCATGAGGTATGAGTGCACCGAGTGGGTTACTCAAAATGCTTGCTAGTGAAATGGCCATCTTGTTACATTATCTTGCTCTTGTTCATGAAGTTACCATCTTGCTAGATCATTGTTCACAATATCTTGAACTCTTGAATACAACCTTATTGCTAGATTGATCTTACAGTCTCTTGATCATACTATCTTGCATGATACATTATACACTTGTTACTACCGACGTTTTAATTGCATTGTACATATCATGTTCATACCTTCTACCTTTTAAAATGTAATACTTACATCATTGCTGGAAGATGTAAATCCTACTGGGCGAGTGCGCTCATACCTGCTCTCTTTAACATTTTAGGTAGTGAAGGTAAAGCTAAATGATGGGACTTGTGCGCCGAGCGTGGTACACTTAGAGAGTCCATTCCTATTTTTTATTTAGATTGGTCATTAATGTAATTTTTCCCTTTTTTTTTAGAGATAGATTGATTGATGACAAGGAGTGTTTCATTTGACATTGGAGGTTGTAATAATCGTTTTGATAAATAAGGAATGAAATTTATATTGCATTGTGGCCCTATTTGTAATAGCTATTGATCTATAGCTTCTAAATGCTGGCTTGTTCGTCTCGTCTCCCAATTTATTCCGCTGCTAAAATTAAAATTGGGAGCGTGACAGAGTGGTATCAGAGCCTAGACTTTCTAAAGTCCTAGGATACATTTAGAGGCTAAGTTATGAAACTACGTTATGGGTCATGCTGTAGGATCTAGGTTCCTACACTATTTGCGTCCAGCATAAGCTAGGTTTCTTGCTAGTACCTAGTGAGATGGTTAGAGCCCGTGGTTAGAATAGTTCAAAAGTTAATAAATTCATATTCAAAAGAATACTTAGACTATAACTATTAATCTTCTCTCAGGATCCCAAACATTCTTGGAGATGGCAACCAAGCGTGGCCAATGGTGCGATATGCATAACACATACAGGAGTTGGCGCAGGCCTTGCAACAAGTCATACAAGGTAGAGCTCGTCTCAGGTAGGGAGTTACATAGGAATTTTCGAGGAATGGATCCTCCTAAGTTTGATGGATCTCCTGACCCTGAGGAGGATGAAACTAGATGCAAGAGATGGAATAGATGTTCAATGTAATATAGTGCACGGACCAAGAAAGGGTCTTATTGGCAACTTTTCAACTAGAACGTGACGCAATGGCGTGGTGGGAGGCCACCAAAGCTACATTGCCTGATACTCCTACTACTTGGGCTGAATTCATAGAACACTTCAACAATAAATATTTCTCTGAAAGGGTTCGTGAGAAGAAATGTAACACTCGGGCTTTTCGGCTGCGTGTGGGATGGCTAGCCACTAACACGTCCGGCGTTGGTGATGCGTTAGTGTCGTGGCGGTGCTGCTCGTCGCGACAGCCATCAGGTCAAGACCGTGGTCGCGTTGCGTTCTTGTCACGCCCGATCACGGGTCGCGACAAGGTTTCACTTTTGGTCTTTTGACTAGCGTTTGCCGCCAGTCAGAGTGGCAGGCGTGGCAGGGGACCTGTTAGCTGTCGCGGCACCCAGGTAGGGCGCGTTCTGGTCGCGGTGGGGGCGTCCATCGCGTTACGGTTGGTAACGCAACATCCCACCCCGTCACATTTTGGAAGCCGCAGGCTAAAAGCCTTGGTCGGCTCTCCCTTCCCCTCCTTTTGGCTTTTCCTCCCCTTTTCCTTCTCCTCTTCGAAGAGGAGAGGTCTCCTTCTTCTCCGACAGTTGGAGCTCGGAGGTGCCGGCGGCGGCTCGTGCGGAGCTTGGAGCGGCGGCGAGGAGCGAGGAGGTGGCGGTCGGGCTTCGTGAAGGCCCCTTTGGGGGTTTTGGTTCTTCAAATGTGTAGGGATGCGTTTGCCCTTTCTTGTTAGTGTGGATTTGTAGCAACCTGGAAAATTTAATACAAAAAAATAAATTCAAATAATAATTTCTTTAAAACGAATAATAGAAACATACGTACCAATATCATATGTGCAAGAATACATCGAAAATTTCTTAAAATTATAAATCAACCCCAAACATTATTTCTACCTTTTCCATGAAGGAATTCATGCAACGGAAAATCCGATTGGCCAGTGTACATTGCAACGTGACGAATTATCCACATTAGGAAAGTAAGTCGGAAAACCATTAACACGGAAGATAACGCGCCCATAAATTAAATGAACATGTCGAAGAGATTCCAACATCATGTGATGATTAACCATTATGGGTTTGGACCAATGGACCTCTCATAGCCCATGAATAAATTCAAATAAGAAAATGCAATAAAATTCATAACCTATTATTCCCTAATTAAAAGGGAAAACCTATAAGATAAATTCCAATAAATAACGGGCTTGGTTAAATGGACCCATTAGAAATTAGTGGGAAAATAAGGATTTTAAAAAGAAGAATAATAGTAAAAACCCTAAATTCGCAACTTAAATTACTGAAAAGAAAAGAGGTATTTAATGCATTAAATAAGCAATTTGGGTTGGAATTGGATTCCTAAACCTACCCTAGTTGCTTGGCCACGAATTTAGCTCCCTCCCAACCCAAATAGAAGTTCTAATGCATAGAAAGGGAAGAGGAAATAGAAAATTCAGAATTAAATAGGAGTTTAGAGTCCTGTTAGGAATAGAAAGCAAAGAAGCATAAATACTCTCCTAATCGCCCAAGGCCGGCCCTAGCTCGTTGCTGGGACTTACTGGAGGTGGAGAAGAAGCCAAGGAGAGGAGGATTCTTGGGGAAAGGCTTCATCAAGCTTCATCCCAGTTCTTCAAGTTCTAGCCCTAGAAGAGTAAAACGACTAAAGGTAGGCATTCTCACGAGCAAAACCTCATTAAATCCATCTGTAGATTGTTCCATACATCAGGAACAAAAGCCCTCTGTTTCACTCTTTTTCATCGAGCCAATCTTTTGATTTCTATTTTTGAAATTCTGCAAATATGATGAAGCCGACCCTTCTTCTTTATTCTTGATCTCCATGTATACTCAACCTCGTGCTCTCAATTTTAACTAGAGTTACTGATGGATGTTAGGCATCTTTTGCCCCTAAAAGCCCTAATTTTTATCCATCCTTTGTCACGAATTAAATCTTGCATGATTTCGACAATGTACTGTTGCAGTTTAACCTTGACTTGTGTTACAAGTTCCATACCTCTTTGTGGAGTCGTTTTTAGACCAAGTGTTCAACAGAGAACTTGTTACCTCAGAGTCTACTTTCATTTGGCACTATTTTCCAATTTTTGTTGATCGTACTATGAGTATTAGCCCGAACATTAACACTGTGTCAGATTCACGCAGTCAGTCACAATACAATTTATTACCTAGTCAAATGACCTTTGTTTCTCATTATTTGCTACTGTACAAAGTATTGGAAGTAATCTAACTAACAAAGGTGGTTTCACTTGATTTGGATCACCCTAGCATTTGTTTTGATTTTTCAAACCCACAGCTGTCAAACCCAATCCAAGTCGGAGTTGGAAATAGGTAGAAAAAGCAACCCAAACGTCATTTTCAGGTAGCGACAGGTCGACACGTCGCTACCATAACGCGACAACATCATGGTCGCGACCCATACCAAAAATCAGATCGTTTCGTGGTCTTTTTCAGAAGGCGAAAGTTCATGGTCGCGTTCACTTTCAGAAGGCGACAGGCAATTGTCGCTTCTGCCTGTGTCCACTTAATCGGCCATAACTTTTTTAAGACCTCGGATTGATGAGCCATTTTCTTTGCTGGATTCCTCATTCAGGGCTTCAATTTGGTATATTCATGTGTGAGATTGGAATGAAAAATAATGAGTTATGACCTTAGGAAGTGAAGGGATGGGATTGCATTTGCCTTCTAAAAGGCATACATCTTGGTTTCGTCGTTTTGCGTCGTTCCTTGCATGTGTGAGTTTGATCTCTTCTAGAAGGTTCTAGAAAGTCTTAACATGCATTTATCAACCCATATCAAAGTTAAAACATGTTTACATAATTTTTAATTGATTTTAAGTTCATGATCATGCTCTCTACTTGCCGATTATCACTTCTTGCCTTGTTATCAAACTTGCTAAAACACATGTTATAAAATGGAGTCATTTGAATTATTTAAAATGTAATAACATGACATATTTCTATCTATGATTTCTCTCACATGTTCACACACTTGAACCTCCAATTATGGCTTGACTTAACACAAAATATCTCATAATGTATCTTGTTAATTTATTGCAATAATATACATTAATTGCTTTATTTTAAATGAACTTGTCCTCGTTTCTCGCGTTGTTTGGGAATACCGTTACCGACGCTCCACTGTTCTAGAATCCTCCATAACTGCAGGCACTTGTTTCTATATACACACTTTCCTTGACTTGGACGAACTCTCTGTCAGATATTCCTTCTCCGGACTAGTGAATCCTTGTTCAAGACATTTGTAAGTCTCCTCTGTCCATGGATTCCCACATGGTCGACGAGCAGTTGTACCCTAACACCTATGATACCCTTTAGGGATCACATGATCCAAACACTTAGTTTCTCTCATTCTTACCTTGATTCACGCCGGACCTCTGGACCTGTACATAATGGCCAGCGGAAAGGTAGTGTATTCCACCTGACTGCCAACACCAGTGCGCGTGTTGTGCAACTGTTACTATCGTTCTTTACTCGACATTTCACGTGCAATGACCATAAGATCTCATCTATACTCTACTCGCTCGACTATTCACGTTCACTCTACTATCTCGTCTCTCTCGTCTATTCATCTAGTACTCTCTTGGTACTCTTTGAGCTGTGTGGCTCCTACTGTTTGTACTGTTCATGACTGTCTAAGCTATAATATGGGTCTTGTGACTCTACTGTATCCAATGCATACTGTGCAGGGCACGGAGAGTGTCTGAGGGGCTCCAATCTAGTTCTGGGGGCAGAGAGCCACCCGAAAATACCTGCAGGGGCTATAGACGGTGTTCTGCATGCACCGGTTCTGACTATACTGTATTGGCTAGACATCTGACTACTATCCTTTTAGTCTGAGGAGTTCAGACGTACTGTGATATTTCTGTGCTATCACAAACTGTTATACTATTAGTCTGAAGAGTTCAGACATACTGTGCGATTACTATGCTATCGCAGACTGTTACTGAATGGCTACTGTCCTAAAGTGACTATTGTCGTATTCTACTAGTGCACCGTTGTGCAACCATACAAGCTATCTCGTTACACGCTATCTTGTCATACACTCTACTTGCTCTACTTAATACTTGCTATCTTGAGTTATTGCGTACTATCGTGACTTAATCGCATTCAAAGTGCTATACTCTCTCATTATCTATTGACAATAAAAGTGCTATATTTTCTCTCGGCTATCTACGGATAACCAAAGTGCCATTACTATTTCGATTGACAAAAGTTAATCAAAAGTGCTATAGTATCTCGATTGATGAAATCAATCAAAGTGCAATTTACTCTTTACATGACCAACTACTATCTCTCCTTGCTATACCTGTCGCTTGCTATTGCTTGCCATTGTCGCTACATGCTGTTGCGTTGTTATCGTTTCTATCGTGACTTGACTTTAATCATCGTGCTATACTTGATTCATCTTCTATCTGAACCATGTTACTTGTGCTATTACTTTCATCGACTTTACATGACTCTCTCTATCATTAGTTACTCTGCCATTAATGCATTAATCACTTTAAGCCTACTTGATCCTGAGATTTAAGTCCTACTGGACGTTATCGCTCACCCTTCGTTATTTGTCATGTGTGTTTCAGGTAAGTCGAATGATGACGTTACTCTTACTATTGGGACAGGACCCGAGTGATGAGCGACCCGGAGTCAATGACAAAGTTATCCTAGCACAATTGAGTCTAGCAGTTATTGCTTTAGATTTCTTTTCAATATAATGATGTCATTGAGCCCTATGTATTGGCTTCGAATTAGTGGATGTAATAGTTGGATGAATTATCAATAAAATAAAGAATTATTGTAATTATTGTTCAATAGATGCTCTGATATTTGCGAATGTATGCGCAATACACGTTACCATACTCTTGTTCGCGTCTCCCTCTGATTTATTCTGCTGCTAAATTGGAGGGGCGTGACACGATTGGAGGTCCTCCTGGGTGTTTGCATGCTTTTATTGCTTTAACCATGCTCCCCTCCCCGTGTTGTGCTAGTTGTAGCGTTTGTGGGCGATCACGGGATGTGGATCCCGTCGGTCGGCCTTCCATCGCTATGTCGCGATCGCCGAGCGCGTCGCGACATCAGAGAAGGTGTCCCCCGGGTCCGACGCGACCTTATTGCGGAGCGGGTTTCCGTCGCGATAAGGTCACGTCGCGACCTGATTCCCGTCATGACAGGGTTGCTGTCGCGGCGTAGTCGGCTGTCGCGACAAGGGTGTCGCGACCCGGTTTCCTGTTGTGACAGCTCTGTTGTCGCGACCCGCTTACCTGTCGCAACAGAATGATTGTCGAGGTGGCCCTGAGCATCGCAATGTGATCACGACGGGCTAGGAGGGCGCGACAAGGCTTGTGTTACCGTGGGTGTTATCCATGGCCACGGTTGGCGTGTCGGCGTGTGCCACAGGGCAGGGCGTACCCTTAGGACCTTCTGGTGGGAACGCGGCATGTTGCCTCCCTGCATTCAGTGACCGAAGGTGACACCTTCGTGGCCGTGTCCTAGTGATGTCGCTAGGAGGCTCACGTCTGTCTAATAATCGATGGTCTGCTCGTTGATTGATTATTAGAGGAGCGTTGGTTTCTATGTTGTTTGGTGGTGTTCCGGTATCTCGGGCCGTGCCGGTGTTGGCCGACGGCCCTTCTGGAGGATGTTCCCAGAAGGGGTGCCGTGCGTGCCTGTGCTAGCTGGGCTTGTCTTAGTTACAAGCCGTTGTGTTGTTTCTGTGGTGGTTGCCATGACAGTTCTCTTTCGCCCGGTGCTCGGCACTTGAGGGCTTGTCTGCGGGATAGTTGTTACCGTTACGTGGGACCCCTATCCCCGTGTGTCTGTTGAGGGAGTTCTCCAGGCGACAGGTGTGCTCAAGTTTCGGACATGGAGAAGAGGGGAAAATGATGGGGAAGCAGCGTAAGCTGTTTGTAGAGCTCTCTTAGCTGGTCTGGGTCTCCGAGTTGGTTAAGGCGCTCGTTCGGTACTAACCAGCTAGTCCTTCTCACTGCCTCGCTCTGCGCTGGTTTCGGAGCCACGTAGGGAGGTCAGGCGTGGGGCCGCATTTTGGCCGGACTGTGGTGTTTGTGGTGGTGTTCTTTGCTGTGACTCGCTAGCCTCACTCTACTTAGGGAGGTCGTAGGCAGAGTCAACGGCCGGCGTGCTAGAGGGGTGGATTGTGTGTCCCTCTCTTAGATGCTTGTGGCGGTGGCTTGGTTGTTCTTGCTGTGACGTTGTTTCACACGATGTTTCCGAGCTTGCGTACTTGTTGCCCTGCTTTACACGGTAGTTGTAGCCTAGACGTGTCTCGCTTCCTTGGGCTTGGTTGGTTTTGCCTCGTGGGCTGTGTTTAGTGGTTTTCACTCTGCGGGTTCTCTCGGGGTGCCTGGTGCAGGCACCCAACTACTGTTTCGGTAACCCGTTCCTTGGTGCCGTCCATGGTGGCACCGGAGAGTGTAGTTCCATGACCTTGTGGAGTGTCCGAGATGCAGGGTGGTTCTGCTTGTGGGCCCTCGACCTTGTGGAGTCTTAGGTGGTCGTGCCTGTGGTGAGACGGTGCTTCTCACGTGGTTGCTCGGTGTCTCTCGTGGTGACACCTGGTTGTTCCTTCCCGACCTCGCGAAGGTCTGGGATGTTGGTGCTTATCTTGAGACTCTGGTCTCTCTTGGTCGCTCCGGTGTTCCGAGAGCTCCGTTGTCTCAGCGATGTGCGCCGAGGGTTTGCTTCCGCATTGTGTTGCTCTGGCCTGACCCCGGTTGCGGGTCGTGGCATTGCTCTAGTTGCTTGTGCATGTGTTTGACTCCGCTGGTTCTGCGGAAGTCGTCTTTGGCCTGACCGGGGTTGTGATCGAGGCGTTTACTCTATTTTCGCTGGTTTGTAGTACTCTGTAGTAGGTGTTTCTCGCTTTACTACTTTGTAGAGTAGTTTTGCTTCCGCTTGTTGGAGTTCTTACTACTCTGGCTGGTAAGGGACTGGTTATCCATACTGAGCCTGATTCACGAGGCTCACCCCCTACTCTCTTCAGGTAGGGACACACTGTTGCAGGAGTCGTTACCGGACGGTCATGGTGGTGGCTTTTTGCGCCATGCGTTGCCAGCAGTGTGAGTTGTGAGCGTGAGTGCTCTTGTAGCGTGAGTTGAGAGTGGCCTTTTTGCAAGTCCTCGGGGTATGCCCCTTAAGGACTGTGCCTTCTTTCTGTACCTGTACTTTTATTGGGACTTGTTGTACATAAGTTCTTTATTAAATGTACGAGATTCTTGTTATAGTTATTTGAATTCATTGCTTATCTCACCAGACTAAATTGTAACCCTTCCGGGTCTTCAGATCTGTGGGTGGCGGCGCGACCTTCGGGGGTCCCTAGCGGGGGTCTGGAAGGTCCGTTCGTTATAGTGGTATCAGAGGCAGGGATCCAATGAGATTTGAAATGATTAATAACTATGGTTGTCCCAAAGAAAGGTACTCGTGCGCTGCTGGCCCGTCTGTGTAGAGTGCTGTTAGGTGAGCTTTTGGTTCTTTGTTGCAGGTGGTTAGCTTCCTAGCAAGGTCCGAGTGTGAGCTACAGGAGAGCGTTGATGCTGTTGTTCGGTGCGCATGCTTCCAGCGTGATTGTTGTTTCGCTCGTGCTGTGGTTGGGTTCGTCATCAGCCTGTGCATCTGTGTGGGTGTGTCGCGAAGGCTGAGAGAGCCTGCGTGTGGTGTGACCTTCACCGGTGGACGGTTGTGGTCTGCGGAACCAGTAGAAGGTGTCCTTGCCTTGTTGGTTGTCCCCTTCTAGTTGGGGTGTGTCATTATTGGATGTCCCCTTATTGTTGGGGTGTGTCCTTGTTGGATATCCCCTTCTGGTTAGGGTGTGTCCTTGTTGGATGTCCCCTTGTTGTTGGGGTGTGTGTTATTGGCTGTGTGTTTGGCCTTGTGTGCCTGTGCGCCGTTGGGCGTTGTGCTTTGCTCAGTCAACGTCGTTGCTCGAGCTAAACAGATGCTTTACGTGCCGTGTTGCACCACTGGTTAGCATTGTGACACATGTTTGTGGTTGTTGTCGGCCAGGTGTTGACTGGTTGTGAACTCTGGTGAGGTGCTCCCAGAGTTCTTCTCTGTTGGTTCTGGTCGAGGTGAGGTTTTCCCCAGAACATTGTTGTGCTCGGTTCTGGTTGTTGCGGCGTTGCCCTCTGGTTGAGGTGCATCGCATGGCTACTGTGTTCTGGTGTGTTTCCAAGAACTGTTTATTGTTCTCCTAGTGAGAGTTCCTCTCCCTCTGGGACTGCTTCTGTGCTCATTGAAGACTTCTACTATGTTGCCTCCTTGGTTCGAGGCCTCTGTTGTCTGGTTGGTTGCCATTGCGTTGCCCTCGAGGTTGTGGTGCATCGCTTGGTTGCCTTGTGTTCTGGTGCGATTTCCCAGAATTGTTGGTTGTTATCCTAGTGTGGGTCGCTCTCAGGACTGTTCCGGGCTTGTTTCTGCCGGTTGTTGTGCTACCTCAGGGTTGAGGTATGCTGCTGTTGTGTTGGCCGTTGTATTCTGGTGGGTTTTCCAAGAACGGCGCCTTGGTGGTTCTTGTGGAGGTTCGCCTAGAACTAGTTTGTGTGCCTCCATTGTCTGCTGTGTTCCCTCTATTGGTCGTTTGTTTGGGCTGCATTCTGGTGATGGTCCCCGGAACGGCTCTTGGATCTTTGGGTAGAGGTCCTCCCAAGCTGCCTTGTGCTGTTTTGTTTGTCGCTGCTCTCTCTCTGTGGAGATGAGCTATCGCCGTTGTCAGTTGAACTGTCTGTTTGGGCATTGTGGGTCAAGGTGTTGTGACCTTGGCCATATGTCTGGCTGTGGTGCTGGACAGGTTGTCTCCCTGTCCATTTTTTAATTTTCCTGGCTGCGCTGGTGGGACTTCGTGTGTCCCCATGGTCGGGAGGTCGACTTCATTTCTCGCGCCCTGTGGACTCTGCCAGATTGTAGTCTAGTGAGTGCCATGGGTGTCTGGCTGGTTGTGCTTCTGTGGAAGTGCCAGTCTCGTTTAGTGGTTTCTTGCGTATGGAAGAGACTCGTGGTGAGAGTTCTCCTCCTCTATTTTTTGTGGTTGCTCGGGGTGGTGGTGCTCTGCCATGGCAGTGGTGCCATGTCGCGCACTGTGGTGACCTTTATGGCGAAGGTCCCTCCCCTTGTGCTGTCTTGAGGTTGAGCTGGTTGCTCCCCTCGTGCGTATTGGTTCTTCTGGCACGATGGGTCATTGTGACCTATTGCACCGTCTCATGCTGTGCAGGTTTTCTTCTTGCCTAACCAGACTAGGTAGGGCAACGTGCCCTGTGTTCAGTGTGAGGCAGCACCAGTTGTCTGCTGTTTGGCTTGCTTGTGCAAGCATCGTCATGGTGTGTGTCTTCGCTTGAGCCTCAGCTGTGCTTGGAGGTGTTTGTTACTGCTTAGTGTGTGGCCCTTCCCACCTATGGTGGTAGGAGCGGTGCCCTGTGTTTGGGCGCTTCTAAGAGCCAATAGGGTTGTTGCGCTCTTGAAGCTATTAGTTTCTCGCGCGTCTCTCTTGTGGGTCTCTGCTGGAGAGTCCCTTTCGGTTGGCCTTGAGTCGTTTCAGACCGTTGGTACGGTTGTGTATGCACTTGGAGCATGTTTCTTTTTTGATGTTTTGTGTCTATGTGCCTTGAGGGTTCGTGGCCGGTGTGGCCTGTTCTACCCTTTTTGGCTTGCGACTTCTTGTGTGTGGCTTCTGGCAGGTCTCTTGTGGACAGTCCTCCCTTTTAGCCTGTGTTGTTTCAACTGTGTTGCATCTTGCCTGATTTTGGTGCTTGTGGTGGCATCCTCTGCTCGTGCTCGAGTGGTTTGTTTTTGTGCCATCTAGAGCCCTGGTGCATTGTGTTGTACCTTGGGTGGCTCCTGGTGCTGGCGTTAGCACTGTGTGCTCTGTTCTTGAGCCTTGTGCGTTGTTTCGCAAGTTTGCTCGGTGTTCGAAGCGTTGAGTTTTCCACCTCTGGGACACTTTGTGCTGCCCGTGCCTTGTGGTTGTACCGTTACCACGGTGGGGTAGCTGCTTTGCCTTGTCAACGTAGCCTTATCGGTGGTACGCCAGGCTTCGGTCGTGGCCTGTGTCCGGTTGTGGTTCCTTGTTTTAGTTTGCATCCCTTTGAGGTCGATGTGTTGTCCTCGACCTCTGCAGTTGCTTCGATTCCTGTGCAGTTTGCCGACGTCTTGAAATGCTTGGCCTTGCTAACATCAGACGTCTTCTTTAGATTTGCCTCTATGCGTGTGCCTGTGGAGCGGGTGTTGTAGCTTTCTGTGCTCCACAATCGTTGTGTGTCCTTGTCGTACCACAAGGATGATCTGGGTGAGATCTAGTGGTGCAGGCGGACACTGCCTTGCTTGCCGGGGTTTCTCCACATGCGTGTTTTCTCCACATGCATGTTTTCTGCTTGGTTTTGGGTCACCATTAAGAAACTCTCGTTTGGCCTTGCTGCCGGTGCTAGCTGTTGCTAGTTGTGCGGAGCCATTCAGTGGAGTCTTAAGGATGACCTCTTGGCATTTTCCTCGGTTGTTGTCAGTAGCTGGGACCTCTGTCTTGTCGTTGGTGATAGAGTGAGTTACGGACTAGTTGGTCTCAACAGTGTGGTCTGTTGAGGGTTCAGTCGTGTGGTTTCCAACTATGGCAGTTTCAGTGATTTTGGTCCGCTCGGTGTGCGTTGTGCCTGTGGAGTTATCGACATCTGATTGTGTGCTTTGCGCGGTTGGTGTGCGCTCGATGAGCTATCAGATGTCTGGTTTACCACTCCATTTGTGGCGAGGTCATGGTGGTGACCACCAGGAAGTCGTGTACGACTTAGTGGTTCCCTTGCACTGGTTGGTTTCTCCGACTAGGGGTGTTAAAAAATCGGTCCAAACCGAAAACCGAACCGACCGTTCAGTTCGGTTCGGTTTGGAGAGCAGCCCAATTGAGTTCGGTTTGGATTTGGAGAACCGAAATGAACCGAATATATGTATATATAATATAAATAATATAATATATTATAAACAAAATAGTGGCGCAGTGGTTGGAGGCGCCTGGTATCAAGGGGGAGGTTGTGAGTTCGATGCTCACAACCCCCTCCTTTACACACTTTTTTTTTTGTTTTTTCCAGTTCGGTTCAAACCGAACCGAACCGGTTCGGTTCGGTTCGGTTTGACCTTAAATTCGGTTCGGTTCGGTTTTCTAAAAAAAGAGGTGCAAACCGAACCGAAACGAACCGTGAACACTATCACTGATCGGGTTTCGCCCTTGATTTCGAGTACAAAATTATTAATTTTTTTGTTGGATGTATTGTAACATCTCATGCTTTCCGGCTGTGTGTGGGATGGCTGGCCACTAACGCGTTCGGCATTGGCAATGCGTTTGTGTCCTGACCGTGCTGCTCGTCGCGACAGCCATCCAGGTTGTGACCGGTGGTCGCGTCGCATTCTTGTCACGCCCGGTCAACGGGTCACGACAAGGGTTTCACTTTTTGGTCTTCTGACAGGCGTCTGCCGCCTGTCAGAGTGGCAGGCATGGCAGGGGGACCTGTCAGGCTATCGCGGCACCCAAGTGGGGTGCGTTCCGATCGCGGTGGGGGCGGTCGTTGCGTTATGGTTGGTAACGCAACGTCCTGCCCCGTCGCATTTTGGGAGCCGCAGGCGAAAATCCTTGTCCGACTCTCCCTTCCCCTCCTTTCGGCTTTTCCTTCTCCTCTCCGAGGAGGAGAGGTCTCCTTCTTCTCCGGCAGTTGGAGCTTGGAGGTGTCGGCAGCAGCTCGTGCGGAGATTAGAGCGGTAGCGAGGAGCGAGGAGGTGGCGGCCGTGGCTTTGTAAAGGCCCTTTGGGGTTTCGGTTCTTCAAATGTGTAGCGATGCTTGTGCCCTTTCTTGTTAGTGTGGATTGGAGGTCCTACTGGGTGTTTTCATGCTTTTATTGATCTCACCATGCTCCCCTCCCCGTGTTGTGCTAGTTGTAGCATTTGTGGGCGATCACGAGATGTGGATCCCGTCAGTCAGTGTTCCAACTGATGTTGTGACCGCTGAGCGCGTCGTGACATCAGAGAAGGCATCGCCCCCGTCCGACGAGACCTTATCGTGGCGCGGGTGGCCGTCGCGATAAGGTCACATCGCGACCCAGTTTCCCGTCGCGATAGGGTTGCTGTCGCGGCGTGGTCGGCTGTCACGACCCGATTTCTTGTCGCGACAGTTGTGTTGTCGCAACCCACTTACCCTTCGCAATAGAGTGATTGTCGCGGTGGCCCTGACCGTCACGATGTGATCGTGACGAGCTAGGAGGGTGCGACAAGGCCTGTGTTGCTGTGGGTGTTTTCCGTGGCCACGGTTGGTATGTGAACGTGTGCCTCAGTGCAGGGTCTGCCCTTAGGACCTTCTGGTGGGAACGTGGCAAGTTGCCTCCCTGCGTTCAGTGACCGAAGGTGACACCTTTGTGGCCGTGTCCTAGTGGTGTCGCTAGGAGGCTCGTGTCTGTCTAATAATTGATGGTGTGGTCACCGATCGATTATTAGAAGAGCGTTTGTTTCTGTGCTGTTTGGTGGTGTTCCGATTTCTCGGGTAGTGCCGTGTGTGCCGGCGTTGGCCGACGACCCTTCTGGAGGTTGTTCCTGGAAGGGGTGCCATGCGTGCCTGTGCCAGCTGGGCTTGTCTTAGTTACAAGCCAGTTGTGATGTTTCTGTGGTGGTTGCCACGCCAGTTCTCTTTCGCCCGGTGCTCGGCACTTGAGGGCTTGACCGCGAGACACGTTGTTACCGTTACCTAGGACCCATAGCCCCGTGCGTCTATTGAGGGAGTTCTCTGGGTGGCGAGCATGCTCAAGTCTCGGACTTGGAGCAGAAGGGGAAAATGTTGGGGCAGCGGCGTGAGCTGTTGTTGAGCTCTCTTAGCTGGTCTCGGTCTCCGAGGTGGTTCAGGCACTCGTCCGATGCGGACCAGCTAGTCCTTCTCACTGCCTCACTCTGCGCTAGTTCCGGAGCCACGTAGGGAGGTCAGGCGTGGGGTCATAGTTCGGCCGGACTGCGGTGTTTGTGGTGGTGTTCTTTGCTGTGACTCGCTAGCCTCACTCTACCTAGGGAGGTCGTAGGCAGGAGTCAACGGCCGGCGTGCTAGAGGGGTGGACTGTGTGTCCATCTCTTAGCTACTTGTGGTGGTGGCTTGGTTGTTGTTGCTGTGACGTTGTTTCACACGATGTTTCAGAGCATGAGTTCTTGTTGCCCTGGTTTACACGGTGGTTGTAGCCTAGCCGTGTCTCGCTTCCTTGGGCTTGGTTGGTTTGGCCTCATAGGCCGTGTTTAGTGGTTTCCGCTCTGCGGGTTCTCTCTGCTATTTTGGTAACCTGTTCCTTGGTGCCGTCTGTGGTGGCACTGGAGAGTATAGTTCCCTGACCTCGTGGAGTGTCTGAGGTGTAGGGTGGTTTTGCTTGTGGGCCCTCTACCATGTGGAGGTATGAGGTGGCCATGCATGTGGTGAGACGGTTCTTCTCATGTGGTTGCTCGGTGTCTCTCATGGTGACACCTTGTTGTTCCTTCCCAACCTCATGGATGTCTGGGATGTTGGTGCTTGTCTTGAGACTCTGGTCTCTCTTGGTCGCTCTGGTGTTCTGTGAGCTCCGTTGTCTCAGCGGTGTGCACCGAGGGTTGCTTCCGCATTGTGTTGCTTCGACCGGACCCCGGTACGCGTCGTGTTGTTGCTCTAGTTGGTTCTGCATGTGTTTGACTCCGCTGATTCTGCGGACGTCGTCTTTGTCCTGACTCGGGTTGGGATTGAGGCGTTTACTTTGTTTCCGCTGCTTTGTAGTACTCTACAGTAGGTGTTTCTCGATTTACTACTTTGGTAGAGTAGTTTTGCTTCCGCTTGTTGGAGTTCCTACTGCTCTGGCTGGTAAGAGACTGCTTATCCCTACTGAGCCTTGTTCGTGAGGCTCACCCCCTACACTCTTCAGGTAGGAACTCGTTGTCGTAGGAGTTCATTGTCGGATGGTCGTGGTGGTGGTTTGTTGTGTCGTACGTTTCCAGCAGTGTGAGTTGTGATCATTAGTGCTCTTGTAGCGTGAGTTGAGAGTGGCCTTTTTGTAAGCCCTTTGGGTATGCCCCTTAAGGACTGCGCCTTCTTTCTGTACCTGTACTTTTATTTGGGACTTGTTGTACATAAGTTCTTTATTAAATGTACGAGATTCTTGTTATAATTATTTGAATTCATTGCTTATCTCACCGGACTAAATTCTAATTCCAGGTCTTCGGATCCGTGGGTGGTGACGCGACCTTCGGGGGTCCCTGGCGGGGGTCCGAAAGGTCCGGTCATTACAAGAAACTTGTGGAATTCGCTACTCTTAAACAAGAAGGATCATCAGTGGCGGAGTATGAAGCCCAATTTTGCTAGGTTGTCCCGCTATGCACCGCACCTAGTCGGGATAGAGAAGATGAAGGCAAAAAGATTCCTAAATGGATTAAATCCACCATTTATTCCCCTATTGGCATCAATGGACTTTCAAGTTTACAACAAGATGGTGAAACGAGCTCAATTAGTAGAAGATGCCATAGAGATGACTAAAAAAGATAATGGAAAGTCCACCCCAATGAAAGGGCAGAACATTGACTCCAAGGGTTATCAACCTAAAGCCCTAAGAAGAGATTAAATAAAAACAAGGGTCACTTAAAGAATAAGAAGCCTAAGAGAGGAGACCAACCACATGATGCAATCCTACCATTCAAGGAGAATTGTTGCCATTGTAGTCCAACGAGACATAAGACTGAGGAGTGTTGGAGAAAGATGGGGACTTGTCTGCGATGCGGAAGTATGAGCCACCAGATCAGTGGTTGCTCTCAATTGAAGAATAAGGGATCTCAACATCAAGGCCGGCTTCAAGCAACAACAGGAAAGGAACGCTCTTGGAAGAATAGAAGGGGCGGAGCGGCATGAGGTAGATCTACTCACATTGGCATTACAAGCATCATGTAATCTTGGTGCTTCTTCTAAATCTCCTCGTTAGTATCGTCTTCTCCTATTGATCAAATCATAATTGATAAGAATTAATATATTCACACCAATACAATAACCTCAAAGTAATCTACTTGAAAATTTTCCTCTACATGCGTAATCTTAAGTGGGGGAGATTCGACGTAGTTTAGAAAGAAGAAATTGTCCTATGATTTGGGGACCAAATTATTTTAAGTGGGGGAGGATGTAGCACCTCGAGAATTTCAGTAATTGAAAAATGAAGACAAATAGAAAATATGACCACTTAATAATTTAAAACTAGTTAAATACGTATGCACCATTATCACAGATGCAAAAATGCATCTAAAAATTTCGTAAAAATCATAGTTAGACTTTAAATATTATTGTCAAGTGACCCATAATCAAATTTGGGCCAATAAAAATCTTTTGGATTGAATTTAAGAATTTTGTTACTTATTATCTTAATTAAGGAATAAGTCGAAAAACCATTATCACATATACATAAAGGGGTCATAAATTAAAATAAAAATTATGGTTGGACTTCAAACAATGGGTATTGACAATCCAAAGAAAGAATGGGCGAAAGGATGTCCTTTGGATCACAAATAAATTCATGCTAGGAAAATAACAAAAAATTCAGAAATATTCACTAATGGACCATGATAGGGTAAATTCTCACCATATATACCATTATTAGACTTCAAACCAAGCCCAAATTTTTGGTTACCACCTAAGATACGCTTCCATACCAATTCCATCATGAATTGGGGAGAGAAATCTCCAAGTTGAGGAAAGATATACCCAAATCTGTGCCTAAAGGTTTCCTAATTTAATTATGCAACTAAAGGCCCCTCTCTCTATAATAAAGCCTCTCTCTCCCATGGGACGATTCCTAGGGTTATTGGAGGCGTTCTTGGAGGCAATGTGGCTGGAGATCTCAAGGAGAAGGCTGGAGCAAGGAGGAATTTCGTGCTCTTCCCAACTCGGATCTGCAACGACCTGCACTTGAGTCCCTTCAAGATCATCACCAAAGGTTAGTGAAACCTCGACCAAACTATGCAAACCATACATCCTAGGAAAGCTCTTCGAGTCTAGTTTCTTATGACACTATTTTGCACAATTTTTACTCAATAGTTCGTAAGTATTAAGTGTTCTCCTACGACTGGTCGAAACTAGGGTTTTCGGGAAGCACGCCTTTCTTTCACCTTAAAGGTAGGTCATCTCCATGCCAAACTCTAATTAAACTCGTCCACGTTTGCATCCATATGTATAGATCATGTTCTTAATGTTTTCCCCAATTTTATCTTGAGAGTTTACGAATTAAATCTTGCATGACCTTGACGCTGTACTATCATGATTTAACCTTGACTTGTCTTACAAGTTCCGTACCTCTTTGTGGAGTTGTTTTTAGACCAAGGGTACAACATAGAACTTGTTACCCTATAAGTCTACTTTCATTTGGCACTAGTTTCTCCAATTTTTGTTGACCGTACTAAGAGTATAATCCCAAAAATGAACACTATGTCAGAACCATGTAGTCAGTCACAATACATTTTATTACCCAATAAAACAACCATTGTTTCTCAATTATTTTCTAACGTACAAAGTATTAGAAGTAGTCAAACTAACAAAGGTAGTTTCACCCAATTTGGATCACTCTAGCATTTGTTTTGATTTTTCAAACCCATAGGTGTCAAACCCAATTCAAGTCGGAGTTGGAAATAGGTAGATAAAGAAACCTAAACGTCATATTCAGGTGGCGACAGGTCGACACGTCGCTACCAGAATGCGACAACATTATGGTCACGACCCATACCAAAAATCAGATAGTTTCGTGGTCTTCTTCAGAAGGCGACAAGATGATGGTCGCCTTCTGAAGGCGACAGGCAATGTGTCGCCTTTTGCCTATGTCCACTTAATCAGCCATAACGTTTTCTATGGACCTCGGATTGAAGACCCGTTTTCTTTGCTGGATTCCTCATTCAAAGGGCTTCAATATGGTATATTCACGTGTGAGATTTGAATAAAAAAATCAATGAGGTATGACCTAAGGAAGTGAAGGGATGTGACTGCATTTGCCTTCTAAGGGGCATCCATCTCGGTTTTCGTCATTTTGTGTCGTTCCTTGCATGTGTGAGTTTGATCTGTTCTAGGAGGGTTATAGAAAGTATTATCATGCATTTATAAACCCATATGAAAGTTAAACATATTCACATGATTTTTAATTGATCTTAAGTTTATGATCATGCTCTCTACTTGCCGATTATTCACGTTCTTGCCTTGTTACCGAACTTGCTAAACATACAATGATACTTGCTAAAATTGGTCATGCATGATTAGTGTTTCCTGATTTAGAACTCATGATACTTTCCAAGCATGGAGTTTCCATAAATGAAGTTTCTATAACTGGAGTTCCCACAATCGGATTCACACACGCACTGGAGGGATTCTCACGCGCAGCATGCGCATACACTCTAGCACGATAGGAAAGCCCCTTCGTGACTTGTGGTGAACTCTCCGTCGGATATTCCTTCTGCCAGACTAGTGACCCCTTGACCAAGGCCTCTGTAAGTCTCCTTTGACCATGGATTCCCACATGTCCGATGAGCAGGTTGTACCAATGAAGTACCCGAAAGTTAGTGCGCACGTATCTCTTCTCTTTTGGCATTCTTGACGAGATCTTTCTCTTCTCATCTTGACTTTCTCGGACTGATCAAGTATAACACATAAAACGAAGTTATTAAAGATAGAATCTATGTAAATGTGTCATTATGCTTCCGGATTGAACTCTAGACTTGATATTCCCAATGTACCCTTGAACTCTATATCATTGTTGACATGACACTCTTGATAATCATTATTATTGACATGATAGTCCTGAACTTTCTCAACCAGTTTATCCTTATTGACACGCATTGCCTTCTTGTGATACATTCTTGAAGTACATCAGAGATATTGGAGTCATGGACTCAAAACTCGTTCTTGTCACCCATGAGTCGGCGGGCTCATTGGGACACATGCCAGTGTTGTGCAATATGAACTTGACTGAGGGCCCACTGTAACCTATGGGTGTGATTGTCGGATTCTCCCCCGACAAAGTCTTGTTTACCCCAAGGTGTTGATTGCCCATTTTTCCCAAAGATATTCGTTGCCCCAGGAGTTGATTGTTAGGTTGATCCCCTAACAACGTCATGTGCCTGGCGTGGTGCGGAATCATGATTGGTGCTTGGCATGGCACGTATTTGTTACACATGATAAACTTACTTACTTGTTACATGCTACTATTTGCTGGTCCTTAACCCGAGTGGCTGAAGGACATACTTGCATGAGGCACCAGTAGATCCTGCATGATATTCTTGTGGAGTGCTCTGAGTGGGTTACTCAAAATGCTTGCTAGTGAAATGGCCATCTTGTTACATGTTATCTTGCTCTTGTTCATGAAGTTACCATCTTGCTAGATCATTGTTCACAATATCATGAACTCTTGAATACAACCTTATTATTAGATTGATCATTACAATCTCTTGATCATACTATCTTGTGTGATACACTGTGTACTTGTTACTACCGATGTTTTAATTGCACTGTACATATCATGTTCATACCTTCTAGCTTTTAAAATGTAAATACTTATATCATTGCTGGAAGATGTAAATCCTACTGGGCGAGTGCGCTCATACCTGCTCTCTTAACATTTCAGGAAGTGAAGGTAAAGCTAAATGATGGGACTTGTGTGCCAAGAGTGGAGTACACTTACAGAGTCCATTCCTATTTTTTATTTAGATTGGTCATTAATTTAATTTTTCCTCTTTTTTTTGAGTGATAGATAGATTGGTGAGCAAGGAGTGTTCATTTGACATTAGAGGTTGTAATATTCGTTTTGATAAATAAAGGAATAAAATTTGATTATTGCATTGTGGGCCCTATTTGTAATAGCTATTGGTCTATAGCTTCTGAATGCTGGCTTGTTCGTCACGTCTCCCATTTATTCCGTTGCTAAAATAAAAATTGGGGGCGTGACAAAAAATGTGTGAAATCATGTATAAGTGAAAGTAAATGTAAATGAGAGAGTAAATGCATGTGAAAATCAAGGTGAAATGTATATATTTATATCATTCATGTGCTAATATATTAATGTAATATCATGTTTAGTACCATGGTACATAGTTTAATAACATCCATGTACTAGTGCTATGTGATATGAGCAAATGTGAAAAGTGAATATGTATTAGGGTAGTATGAATGGGTAAGCATGTGAAAGAATGTAAATTCATGTAAATGTGATTTATCCATATTAAAACAGCAAGCTAAATGTGTGAAAAAGTATTATAATTACATGTTAAAATGGTTAGATACCATGCTAGGATTGTATTTACCATGTACCTAAATCCATGTTTTAAAATTGCATAGAATTGTGATGTGAATTGAATAAAATTTGGAACCTTAAATAATGTTAGACATAATGTATAGACAACATTCTATAGGTCATTATAGATATTTGATTATGCTAAGAATATGATTACTATGTACAGTGTTTAGTGTCATGAACCTATTTGTTTCTCATACTTAGAAAACATGTTTAGGTTGTTGATGTATATTGTAAATTGAAATGAAATATGTACCATGTACTTTTCTTTATTGTGTAAAAGAGAGCATGTGTTTCCTCATTGTTATTAGATTAGCATGTGTGTGATATGCGTAGGTTGTGTCCTTAGATTGCTTGCTGGGTCTTTTAGACTCATACTTGCTTCGTCGTATAGGTGAGATGGTGTTCCCGTACGTGGAGAGGGTGAAGTGAGGAGCGACGTCGAGCACGAAGAGTAGCTACTTGGAGAGAGACTGTTTATTAGTTGCTTTATTTCATAGTATGAATAATGTCATTCGTATGGGCAATGTAATAAACAATGTAGTTCTTTTGAAATTCTAATAATGTGGATTTTGTCATTTTCTTTTGCTATGTAGACTGTGGAATGATGTGATGATGATGATAGAATGAAGTTTAGTTATTTCTTTTATTCCCGCTGTACTCATTTGTATTCATGTACATATTAACCTATCATTTAGTGTTGGGTTATTATCCCACTGTAATGACGCTCTTTGTACTGATGGGGATTGGTATAATCGTACCGGTATAAAGAGGGTTGTTACAGTGATCTTCTTGTGCCATGCAGATGGAAGAGACCTTAATACCTTCCTTACAAGGCCATTGTTAGAATATTCCTTTCCAAGACCCTTAAGACCATTTACAAATAACATGAATATATCAAACATTTTAGATATCGTTTCATCATTTTTCATCCTAAACATCTTATATTTAAAAACTAACATACTTGCCTTTGTGTCTCTTACCTCAGAGGTTCCTTCATAAATGAGTTGTAGTTTATCCCAAATCTCTTTTACAGACTTACATGAAGACACTCTGGAGTGTTCCTTGAGATGAATAGCACACTGCATCATATTCATTGAACTCCAGTTGTGTGTAGCTTTACAAATTTGTTCTCTGGTCCATGTGTCTTCATCTTTTGGCAACTCAATAGGGCCTTTGTCTACAATTTTCCATAATTAACAGTCTTGAGCTCTCAGGAATACTTGCATCCTATTTTCCAATATGAATAGTCATTTCCAACAAAAAATGGAGGTCTAGTGACTGAGTGTCTCTTAGCCACGAACCCCTTGTTAATGTTCATAGTTGATCACTCTTCATCGTTAAATTAAACACCTAATTGGCACAATGAGAACCTGCTCTGATACCAATTGAAAGATTCGGAAATAGCTAAGAAGAAATCTAGAAGGGGGGGGGGGGTGAATAGATTTCAGATAATTTTAAACCACCACTTCTCAAAACAGATCTATGAAAGTTATGAAGTTCTAGAGTGAGTGCAAGACAAATTGAGATAAATTGAGTGTGTGAAAGAGGAAATTAAAGATAACTAGATGATAGTATAGTTGATCAAGAGATGTGCCTATCAATCATCTAGCGTTAGAGAGTTCAAACCCAATGACAAGGAGATTTTAGTTAGTTCGGACTACATAACTTGTATATCCTACATCCACTGTCCACACACACACAAAAAATGCTTATCTAGCAGGTCTGACAGCACACACAAACACACACGATTTGTGATGATCAAAATCTCAAATCAGAACACACACACGTGAAATTGAGCACAAGGATTGCTCAAATCTCACAGTACACACTGAATGAAATGAAGTGTAAGTACATAACCAGTTCAAGATTGAAAAATAGTAGAGCAGATAGAATTGGTTTGAATTCCCCCCTTTTCTCCTGGTTGCGGATTCCTTGTCATCAGGCTTCAGACAGATGATGCAGTTTCTTGAAGTTTAGAAATAAACTTGATCTTCAATCGAATTTAGCAACTGGATCTTCAATTTTGCAGATCTGGAGCTTCTACAGACTTCATATGAGACTTCTCTCTAGCCGTCGTTGCCTTCTTCTAGGAATTCATGAAATGATGTGTGTTATCCCAGTAGTATGAGGATGAAGGGCATTTATAGTCCCATGTGTCCACATGGTGCTTTGGAGTGCGGGCACAAAATTCCTGCTTGATTAACTTGATCCACAAGTTGACACATGTTCTGGATATTTCAAGATTTGATCAATCATTTGAAGTGTGTCGACTTAGTGACATTGTGTGTTGGCACAAGTAGCCTGACTTATTTTGAGATCTTTGCTGAAAGTTGACTTGTGTCGACACATGATTGACTTGTGTCGACACACCTATGCAAATAACTATTCACATGGAAGCCTCATGTGTCGACACCCTAACAGAGGTGTGTCGATGCACAATTGACTTGTGTCGACACACCTGTCTCATGTGCAAATAATTGTTGATAGGGAAGCTTCATGTGTTGACACCCTGACATAGGTGTGATGTAACAGCCCCTACGCTCGGATCCCCGGCTCCCACCATGGATCCGACCATCGGCACTGCCGCCCATGGGTCCGGAGACCCGGAAGGGCTAACGGATTGGTCTAACAAGATATGTAATAGAGATAAATAACAACAACGAACTAAAATGTAATACAAGTGAAGGGAAAAAGTCCAACACTAAAGTAATAGTCTAGTACGGTCCCAAAGTAAATAAAGTACAAGTGCTGAATAAAAAAAAGGGAAAGACAGGTCCCTTAGGGGCATACCCCGAAGGTGAAATACAACTGCTAGGGAAACACTGCTCACTAGAGACGCAGACAACTGCGGGCCTGTCTCCTCAGTCCGCCACGGAGGGAGCAGCTATTAAGTCTCACATACAAAAGAGGGAGTGAGCTTCATGAAGAAGGCCAGTAGGGACTACCAACCTCCCACTGGTTCTAACAGTAGAATAGAACTAATGCAGTAATTAAATAAAGTAGTAAAGTCTATTCTACTAAATAGAGTCAAGTGCGGAAGCATGAAAGAAACTACACGGTCGTCAGTCTATGCTACATAGCGGGACCGAAAAACCCGTGTAAACCAAGGCACCACAAGAACCCAGCTGCAAACATAGACGGTAGACACTGCCTAGACAAACACACTAGTTACAGAATGCTACACTGGTCATGTGCGCCACGCGCCTTACCCTCGACCAACGGTCCATGTCTAGCACCTCCCGTCGGAGTGAGATGTGGAACTAAGAACAAACACGACTGCCGTAGTTTGACCGGACTACGGTCCCATGCCTGACCCATCTAAATGGTTCTGGAACCACGTAGAGTGAGGCAGTGAGAAAGGACTAGCAGGTCTGCACCGTAAGAGCACCACAACTACCTCGGAGACCCAAACCAGCTAAGAGAGCTCTACAAACGACTGTACGCCGTTGTCCCCACCGTTTTCCCCTTTTGGTCCAAGTCCGTGACTTGAGCATGCCCGCCGCCCAGAGAACTCCCTCTAATAGACGCGTGGGGTTGTTGGTCCCAGCTAACGGTAACAACCTATCTCGTGGACAAGCCCTCAAGTGCCTAGCACCGGGCTAAGAGACTAGAGTAGCACTGCACTGGGAACAGTACAGGTGCCAAGAAACTAGAGTCGCAGTAGAAGCAAAACATCAAAACCTGCAGACAGTCCCTCTAGGTCAGAGAGGCGACGCAGCGATGTGTCGCGATTAGAATGCGACCATCCTGCCTACCGCGAAAGGAAAACCGAAGGCGGCCCTTATGCCCGTCGCGATAATATCGCGATGGCAAAGGGCGCCGCAACAAGCCCAGATCTTGGAACGTGACACGTACCCCGTCGCGATATCATCGCGATGGGCATGGAGGTCGTGATCCGTCGAGAGCCCAAACTCCTGAACACCAGCCACGTACCAGTCGCGTTTGCTAGACGCGACAAATGCCGGGACGCGTTCAAGGAGAACGAGACGCAACGATACGTCCCGACCGGGTCACAATTGGGAATCCCTTCCGACCACAGCCAAGTGCCCAAACAGAGCAACCTCTGTCACCCCTACTAAGCCCCATGGTACTAACGAGGGAGGGGAGCATGGAAATGAAATGATAGAGACAAATAAATATGCATTCAAACCACCCCAAACAACCCCCCATACATGCAAGGAATCCACTCACATATCCTCACATGCATCAAGTAAACCCTCATTACAACCCACACATCTCAAGCATGGTCTAAGCATGATAAAGCCATCCTCAAGAATTCCAAGACACAATGCACATCCTAAACATGCAATCTAGGCTTGGATGAAGAGGGTTTGGGTCCTAGCAAGCTAGAACTAGGGGGAAAGCTTGGATTTCCTACCTCCAAATGAAGAACCACCCCAGAGGGGACTTCTCGTAGGCTTGCACCCCTCTACCTCCGAGCTCCAATGCTCCATGAGCCGCCTCTCACAAGCCGAGCACGACCTCCTCCTTGAGCCGTTGGAGAAGATCCATGCACCACAGGGAAGAACAACCCACAGTGAAGAAGGGAGAAGAGAAAGAAAGAGTACAACTGAGCTCCAATCCTCAAAAACACATCACACACATACTTACCAAACAAGCCACACAAGAGATCACACAATCCAAGCCACAACAAGTCCACCCAAGCTCCTCACGGAGCCACCAAGCACGAAATTGCCGGAGGGGAAATAGACAGCCAAAAAGGGGTAAATGGGGTTCTGCTCTAGGGCAGAAGCACTTAAACACAGACGTTAAGAACGCGATGGACCTGGCCGTCGTGTTACCAATGCTAACGCGACACCCACCTACGTCGCGATCTGGAACAGTCAGCCAGTTAATCCACCAATCGATGTGCGTGTAAAACTGACAGCAAGAACGCGAAAGCCAATCATGTTGCGTTCATGCATGCACTTCGACACATGGTGCAACTGTCCCGACAACAAGATGACAAGAAGACAGTCTGCTGTCACGATCCTGTCGTGACAGGGGCAGCCGACGCATTCCCAACAGAACGCGACGGTCACCTATGTCACCTTCAGAACGCGACGGGTTGCTATGTCGCGACCACAGACGGGAGAGCTATCCCCTAAAGGTAACGAGATGTTACAATCTAAACAACAAAAAAACAATTTCGTCCTCGAAATTAGGGCGAAACAAGTGGGACAAATGGTAAACAAAGTACCAGTCACTCGAACAAGTAAGGAAACTGCTCTCGCATCTCGTCCTCACGCTCCCAAGTGGCCTCGCCACCGGCGCGGTGCTCCCAAACCACCTTGACGAGTGGCATCTGCTTCCTGCAAAGCTGCTGCACCCTACGGTCCACCACTCTGACTGAGTACTCCAGCACGGACAGGTCAGCGGCGACCTCTGGCTGTGAGTACTGGAGTATGTGCGACGGGTCTGGCATGTACTTCCTCAGCTGTGACACGTGAGGACGTCATGGACACTTGCCAACTCGGATGGAAGAGCCAACTTGTAAGCGACCTCACCAACCCACTCCGGGATAGGAAAGGTGCCAACAAGCCTCAGGCTGAGCTTGCCCCTCTTCCCAAACCTGAGAACGCCCTTGGTGGGCGAGATCCTAAGAAACACCTTGTCACCGACCTTGAACTGAAGTGGCCTCCTGCGGACGTCGGCATAGCTCTTCCGCCTACTCAGCGCTGTCTGCAACCTCTGTCTGATCAGCCTCACGGTGTCTGCACACTGCTGCACCAACTTTGCACCCAACAACTGCCTATTGCCAACCTCGTGCCAGTGCAACGGTGTCCTGCACGATCGACCATACAGAGCCTCATAGGGCGCCATCCCGATGCTGGAGTGATAGCTATTATTATACGAAAACTCCACCATGGGAAGGTGCGACTCCCACGTGCCGCCACATTCTAGGCAACACGCTGTCAACAAGTCCTCGAGGGTCTGTATGGTCCTCTTCGACTGCCCGTCTATCTGTGGGTGGTAGGCCGAACTCAACCTCAGCTCAGTGCCAAGTGCCCGTTGAAAGCTGCGACAGAAACCAGAAGTGAACCTCGGATCTCTATCGAGACAATAGAGATCGGGGTCCCGTGCAAGGGTACCACTCTATCCATAAACAACCGAGCTAGTCTGTCCACTGACCATGCTGCTCTGACAGGTAGAAAGCGAGCGGTCTTTGTTAGCCTATCAACGATCACCCAAACACTATCGTGCCCCTGTGAAGTGCGAGGTAAGCCGGAAACAAAGTCCATGGTGACATGCTCCCACTTCTACACAAGAATGGGAAGCGACTGCAACTCACTACTAGGACACTGGTGCTCTGCCTTCACCTGCTGAGAAGTAAGGCAGCGCGAAACAAACTCAGCGATATCTCTCTTCATCCCATGACATCAAAAGAGTACCCTCAAGTCGTGGTACATCTTGGTGGAGCCCGGATGAATAGAGTATCATGACCAGTGCGCCTCAGACAGTACCTCCTCCCTGACGTCCTCTGGAATGTAGAGTCCGTCTCGGAACAGAACCTCGCTATCCTCATCCAACACCACCTCGGGAAACTGCAACACGTCTGACAAGTCTGCATCTGCACTCTGCACCTCAATCACCTACTGATATATCAACGGGCGAACGGTCATGCTAGCCATCACTGCTCTCTCCTGGAGGCTAGACGGCGTGAACACACCCTGAGTGGTGTCCTCCAAGAGTCTCCAGTGTCTAACCAACAATGAACTAAAGTGGGCACTCCTACTCAAAGCATCTGCCACGACATTAGCATTTCCCAGGTGATAGGAAAGGGTAAAGTCATAGTCCTTCAAGTACTAGAGCCACCTGCGCTGCCTAAGGTTCAGATCTCTCTCGGTGAAGACGTACTGTAAGCTCTGGTGATCTTTGAAAACCTTGAACACCTCACCGTACAAGTAGTGTCTCCACAACCTCAAGGCAAACACGACCGCTGCAAGCTCCAGGTCGTGCGTCGGGTAGTGATGCTCATGCTACTTTAGCTGACGAGAAGCATAATCAACTACTCGACCGTGCTGCATCAGCACAGCACCCAAACCAGTCCCTGACGTGTCTATGTAGACAACAAAGCCGTCAATACCAGAAGGTACCACAAGGATCGGAGCTGAAGTCAGCCGGCTCTTCAGCTCCTAAAAAATGTGCTCGCACTCTGCTGTCCACACAAACTGAGTCTCCTGCCTGGTCAACCGGGTCTAACGCTCTGCAACTTTGGCGAAGTCCTGCATAGACCTCCTGTAGTAGCCTACCAGCCCCAGAAAACTGCGAACCTCTGCAACTATAGTGGGCTGGCTCCAACAAACTACGGCCTCAACCTTGGCAGCATCCACCTGCACACCTACACTAGAAACAACGTGACCCACGAAATGTACCTCCTTTAGCCAAAATTCACACTTTCTGTATTTAGAGTAAAGTTGGTGACTCCTCAAAGCCTCCAACACCAGCCTCAAGTGAACCTCGTGCTCCTCTATTGTCGCTGAGTACACCAGGATGTTGTCGACGAACACCACCACGAACCAGTCCAGGTACTCTCAGAACACACTGTGCATCAGCTCCATGAACGCTGCAAGTGCATTTGTGAGGCGCAAAGGCATCACGACAAACTCAATGTGGCCGTAGCGGGTAAGAAAAGCTGATCTGGCGATGTCTGACTCGCGGATCCACAACTGGTAGTAACCCGACCTCAAGTCGATCTTTGAGAAGACTGAAGCTGACTGCAACTGGTCGAACAAGTCATCGATCCTAGGCAAAGGGTAATTATTCTTCACGGTCACCTGATTCACCGACCGATAATCAATACACATCCTGAGGGTGACATTTTTTTTTCTCACAAACAAAATAGGTGCTCCCCACGGCGAACGGCTAGGACGAATGAAGCCCAACGCAAGCAACTCCTCTACTTGGCGCTTCATCTTCCATAGCTCCACTGGCGCCATCTTGTACGGTGCCTTGGATGCAGGCATCATCCCCGGAAGTAACTCAATGGAGAAATCTACCTCCTGCTCAGGCGGCAAGCTAGGTAGATCCTCCAGAAACATGTCGGCAAAATCACAAACAACAGGCACATCTGAAACAGAAATCTCACCAGAATCTGAGACACACACAGAGGCCAAGAAAGCAAGACAACCATCTCGGATGAGGCGCCGAGCTCTATAGAAAGAGACAAAAGGTCGGCGGACAGACCAGGTACCTTGGAAGCTAAGCACAGGTGCTCCAAGTAACTCGAACCTCACGGTCTTCCGCTGACAATCTACAAGTGCAGAGTGTGCCTCTAACCAGTCCATGCCAAGAATGGCATCAAAGTCGTGGAGCTGCAAGGCAAACAGTTTGGCTGGAAGATGGTGGCTCTATACCTCGGCGGTGACACCATCCAAGTAACCAAGAATATGCATAAAGTCACCCGTCGGTAGCTCAACTGCAAGGTCACAGGCCCTCTCCGGAGCAAACTCAGACAAGGTAGCAAAGAACTCCTTTGAAACAAAACAGTGCATGGCACCCGGATCAATCAAAACTCTAGCAGTCATACCAAGGATGGGAACTGTACCAACTACAAGATTAGAGGCCTCTGCCTCCTCTCTGGTGATGTTCATCACCTGACCACGTCCACGTCCTCGCTGAGGCTGCTACTGTTGGCGCTGCTGCGGCTGCTGGAACTGACCCTGGTGCTGCTGTTGGCACTGCACTGGCTGGGGTGGACGGTACTGCGCCTGAGGTGCCTGCTGGTGCTGCTGCCACAACGGACAGTCTCGCCTATAGTGACCCGACTGCCCACAGTGGAAATAGCCCGTGCCCTGCTGGCCCTGCTTTGCTCCTTACTACACCGACTGCTCCACTGGTTGCTACTCCGGCTGACGTCACTGCTGCTGCTGCCTGTACTGACGCCTACCTCCACGAGTGAACAACTTTCTCAACTCTGAGCATAGCCCGCTAATGAACCACTCGGTACGAGCATGCTCACTAGCTGCCACGTAAGGGACGAGTCGAAGAAGATGCACAAACCTCTGGTGGTACTGTGTTACGGTCAAGTCTCCCTGCACCAACTCGTGGAACTGGTCCCTCCTCTCACGGCAAGCGTAGTCGGGGAAGAACTCGCCGTGAAAAGCCACTAGGAACTCTGCCCAAGTAATCTGGTCCAGCCTCCTGCCCTAAAAATTGGTCTGCCTCACTGCTCTCCACCACTCGTGGGCTGACCCCTTCAGCTGATACACTGTTAACCTGACCTGATACAGCTCTGCACAGTACATGGTCTCGAAGGTGCACTCGTGCTCATGGACCCAACTCTATGCCCTGTCCGGATCATGGTCACTAGAAAACGTCAGAGGCCGAAGACAAAGAAACCTCTCCAGAGGCATTGTGCGGTCCTCGGGTGCTGCCGCTGCAATTGGAGTCTGCTGTCGTACCACTGGGGGTACCTTCGGCTGAACCAGTGCTGCCTGCAGGGTCGGTGGTGGCTGCTCCTCTACTGCCATCTCTGTGAACTACTGACCTCATGTCGGCATCTTTTGGTACGGCTAGTGCTGAGGGTACTGCGGGTACTTCTAGTACTACGTGTACTGTGGGTACTACCAAGGACCCCTGGAACATCGCTCTCCACCACTGCTCCATGACGGCCAACGGGGGCTGGGGTGGAAACCACTGCTGTTGTTGCTACTGCTGTGGCTCTCTCTTCCGCAACAGAATGCCTTGCGGCAACGGGTCCCCAGGCTGCTTGAACTACTGGGGCTCAGCATCGATCGACACGTGCTCGGCTGCAACCGACTCGTCCGACTCGAACTCCTAATGCTCCACCGGCTAACAAGCCTGTCTGGGAGTGCGTGGAGGCATGTTTTGCAAAATAGACACAATAGGAAGTTAACAGATAAACTCCGGCTTAGCAGTGTTACTTGTACTTTATAAGGGACTTTATGTTATTACTTATTTCCACTACAAGTCTTGATAGACCCCTTGCTCTGATACCATTGTAATAGCCCCGACGCCCAGATCCCTGGCTCCCACCAAGGATCCGACCATCGGCACTGCCGCCCATGGGTCCGAAGACCTGGAAGGGATAACGAATCGGTCTAACAAGATATGTAATAGATATAAATAACAACAACGAACTAAAATGTACTACAAGTGAAGGGAAAAAGTCCAACACTAAAGTAACAGTCTAGTACAAGGCCAAAGTAAATAAAGTACAAGTGCTGAATAAAAAAAAGGGAAAGATAGGTCCCTTAGGGGCATACCCGAGGGTGAAGTACAACTGCTGGGGGAACACTGCTCACTAGAGACGCCGACGACTGCGGGCCCATCTCCTCAGTCCGCTACGGAGGGAGCTGCTGTGAAGTTTCACCTACAAAAGAGGGAGTAAGCTTCACGAAGAAGCCCAGTAGGACTACCAATCTCCCACTGGTTCTAACGGCCGAATAGAACTAATGCAGTAATTAAATGAAGCAGTAATGTCTACTCTACTAAACAGAGTTAAGTGTGGAAGCGTGAAAGAAAGTACACGGTCGTCGGTCTAGGCTACACAGCGGGACCGAAAAATTCGTGTAAACCAAGGCACCACAAGAACCCAACTGTAAACACAGACAGTAGACATTGCTTAGACAAACACACTAGCTACAGAACGCTACACTAGTCAGCCGATTAGGTGCGCCACGCGCCTTACCCTCGACCAACGGTCCATGTCTCGCACCTCCCATGGGAGTGAGACGCGGAACTAAGAACAAACACAACTGTTGTAGTCTAGCCGGACTACGATCCCACGCCTGACCCCTCTAAATGGTTCCGGAACCACATAGAGTGAGGCAGTGAGAAAGGACTAGCTAGTCCTCACTATAAGAGCACCACAACTACCTCGGAGACCCAGACCAGCTAAGAGAGCTCTACAAACGACTCTACGCCGATGTCCCCACTGTTTTCCCCTTCTGTTCCAAGTCCGTGACTTGAGCACGCCTGCCACACGGAGAACTCCCTCTAACAGACGCGCGGGGATGGGGGTCCCTGGTAACAGTAACAACCTGTCTCATGGACAAGCCCTCAAGTGCCTAGCACCGGGCGAAGAGAGTAGAGTAGCACTGTACTAGGAACAGCACAGGTGCCAAGAAACTAGAGTCGCAGCAGAAGCACAACGTCAAAACCTGCAGACAATCCCTCTGGTCAGAGAGGCGACGCAGCGATGTGTCGCGATTAGAATGCGACCATTCTGCCTACCGCAAAAGGAAAACTGAAGGCGGCCCTTGAGCCCGTTGCGATAATATCTTGACGGCAAAGGGCGCCGCAATAAGCCCAGGTCTTCGGAACACGACACGTACCCTATCGCGATATCATCGCGACGGGCATGGAAGTCGCGATCCATCGAGACCCCAAACTCCTGAACATCAGCCACGTACCAGTCGCGTTTGCTAGACGCGACAGATGCCGGGACGTGTTCAAGGAATGTGATGCAACGATACGTCGCGACCTTGTCGCAACTTGGAATCACGTAGCTGTAGACGCGGGATTTGGCCCATCTCCCACAGGCTCTTTTGGCCCATTAAGCCTCGTTTGACCGTTTGTTGACTTGCCTCGGATGCCATGTAGACGGCAGCATCGATGGCCGCCGACTACTAATTGACGGTAAGCACCCTTGACGTTGACCAAAGTTGGCGTCCACATCCATGGACGTTTGCATGGGGTTGGCGGCAGAATCGTTTGACGTTAACCCGGTTTACCTGGTCTGCGCAACAACCTCGAGAATATAGCCCACTTGCGCCTATCTCTCGCCCATGCACCGCATGGGGCCGTTCTCAACGGGCATATGGGCCACCTTGGCACCCCTTTGACCCAGTAAAAAATCCTACATGGCCTCTCCCCATTGGTTGGAGCATTTATACAAGGATTGTCAAGTGTACAAGTGTGTTTCTTCGCACTTGAGCATCCAAGGCAGCTGAGCTCGAGCCCACTGTCTATATAACCTCCCTTTGGCCCTCTAAGCCAAGGGAGAGAGGCTGGACGTCCACATGCTGCCCTTTTGAGAGAAGAGAGAGAAAAATGCACCCAACCTTCCACCACTCATCCTCTTCATTCTCTCCCACTTGGGACGTCCAGGAGGGCTGCTTTGAAGCTGGAGGAGCTCTTGCAAGGAGCTACAACATCAACAACGAGGATCTACACCTCCCTCCTCTCTCTTTCTTACTCTCTTCTCTTAGTTACATGCAACACACACACACCTTTCCTCTCACTCTAGGCACGTAGGTCACCTTCCTACACACCTAGAAAGGGGTTTTCCAACCAAAAATGGAGGGAACAAGGGTGGTCATAACATTTGGCCACCCCTCTTCTCAAGTCCGCAACCGGTACGAGACTCTCCTTTTGGGCTTTTCATACTTCGTTTTGTGCATTTACCACACTTCTTAGAGTCTAATAGAGTATTTTTCTGTAGCAGGAACGATCTGTAGAAGACCGCAGAGCTCTTCTCCTTTGGCCGGCTGAAAGAGGAGAAGTTGAAGCCCTGTCTCCATCCGTTGCGTGAGGCCACTGCACTGATGTGATCACAAACTCCTTGGCACAGGTAAGGCCCTGGCGATCACAACATCTCCCTTACTTCACTGGTTTTCTTGGTTCTCTCCTCAGTCAATTCAGTCAACTGGAGAGTCAACGAGGTCAACCAGCAACCCCCTCATCGCCAACGAGGGAGCAGTGACGTTCGTGAAGCACCACTAGGGAGGGCCACGCAGTCATCCCCGAAAGTCGGAGGCGAAACGAAGCGTCCACAGTTCTCTTTTCTGGCGATCACGGCGGGACAACACTGCTGCTGCGGTCTTTGTTCATCCAGGTAGACGACAAGAGATCCTATCGTCTACCCATGTAACGTCCATGGTTCCTACCGTTTCATTCTGTTTAGCGTCCATATATCTTGTCGTCAGCTGTAGGTTAGCGTCAGTCGATCTTGTCGTTTACTAGTTTCTGATGAACTATGCGTCAACCTGTATGCCGTTTATATTCATAGAAGCATGTTTTTGACCTTTTTTTTTTACTGTTTTGCTTTGATTTTGTTTTCTGTGTGCTTACTGTTTGCCACTGACGGTCCTCAGTCACTGGGGGGTCACTCTTCTCACCTTTTCTAGCCTCCCCTCACATTTTAGGATCACCCTTCCTTGGTTTACAACTTTTACTCGGGGATTCCCTCTCGGGTAAATCGGGTTGGCTCCAAGGAAAACCTTGTAAGTCCTTAAATTCCGTGGATTCCCCCACGGTACGGGGCAGGAGGACCTTTACCCTCCCTGTCTAGCTCACCTACTCACCGGGATTCATGTGAGATTTGATAGAATGGCCTTTACCAGTCAAGTTAACACATAACTTTGACATTTAAAAATCTTGGGGACGTTGTTTCATAACATTGTTTGGTAGAATCCATACTTCTGCTAAAAATAGTGAAGTTAGTCAACTTTAACCATTTTAAAATCAGTAGGTTGTGTGCTAATGGACACTTGGTTGGACCCTGTCAACATGGCTAATAAACCGGCATTTGAGTATGATGATAATGTTAATTAGATTGTCGGTATGATAAACACTGATGTTCAGCATGAGGAATCAGTCCAATCATCCTCCCAGGCCAACAATGAGGAAGTCAGCTTGAGGGTCAACCCCACTCATGCCCAAAATGCTCAAGAAGACCCCGAGTTTTCTAAACTCATGTCTCGCGATCGATGATGAAATTATTTCTATGCTTTCCAAGCATACCATCCGGGTAGCGGCATCTCCTTCCACTCCATCCCTATCCCCTTTCAACGCCTCTACGTCTATGCCCACTCCTAGGCCGGTCACTCACCCCGGGTGCCTGTCTCTACCTTCATTCCTCTCCCCTACCCTCGCTCCGTTCCCTACTCCTATTCTCACTCCTCCTTCCGCCCATTCACCACCTGTCCACCCAATCCGAATCCATTCCCTGTTCCGAGGTGGAAGGTCTTGTTAGGAAGCTCCTAGCTAAGTCCCTATTTTTGTCAAAACCTCACTCACTCCAAAACTACTGCAAGCTTCCCAACACTTATTTTCCTCCGATTTCAAGGCCCCAAAGTACCGCAAGTATGATGGGACCTCTGATCCCCAATTCCACCTCACTGGTTTCACCATGGATTCCCATCGGTGGCTTTACGATCGGGTCCTTTTAGTTCACCTCTTCTAGCAATCGTTAGAAGAGGAAGCTTTAAGGTGGTTCACCTCTCTACCCGCATCAGATCTCGTTAATTTTGACATTGTCTCCGAGCGATTCATCTCACATTTTCCATACATGGCGACTCAAGTCCCTACACTTCCCGACTTGGTGGCGGAAAAGATGAAGCCGAACGAAGACTTTGTAACCTATGCTAACCGATGGAGATCCATGGCCTCCAGAGCCGACATACCCATCTCGGAGTCCCAAGCCATAACCCTGTTAGTCACCAACACCACCCTTGTGCTCCGCTCTGTCTTAATGCTAAGTGAGTTTCCTTCCTTCTCACATCTTTATAATAGAGCCAGGGTGATTGAAAATCAAATCAAAGACTCCTCTCTCCCACATTTCTTTGAGGGGAAGCCAAAGGCACGTAAGGCTCCTGCGGCACCTACCACCATAGGGGTGACCGTCAATGAGTCTGTCAGTGCCTGCAGTCAATTGCTGAGGCCTCCCAACAAGCCCTCTAATCCTCCTTCCAATCCTCACAAATTCCCGTCACATCCCTCCAAACCTTATTCTGCTATACCTCCCCCTTCTTCTGGCTACACTCGGCCTAGTCCTAAGAGGTCTCACTACCCTCCTCTTCTAGAGACCCTCGAGGATGTTTTCTTTGCCCTCATGTCTTGTGAGGCTATCCGGATTCCCCCGCAAAGGGAAAAACCAATCCAAGGCTGGATACTTCAAAGTATTGTCCTTATCACCGCACCCATGGTCACGACATCAACAATTGTTTCACATTTCGTGACAGGGTGTATGACGTGAACGATCAGGGAGGATTAACTGGGAGGATGCCAAGGTAGCCATAGCAAAGTCTAGGTATACCAAGAAAGAGCTAGGCATTTTCCAAAACCCCCTCCCCAATTACCAAAACAATAATCCCTCCTACTCCAAGCCCCAGGAAAATGTCCATATCATGATACACTCAGGACCCCGGGTTGTGAGGAGAGAGCAACAGTGGGGGGTAGAGGGCTTCGAGGAATGGTATCCATGTCCTACCATAGAGTCTCAGGAGCCCTCCACGTCAGTAGATGCCATTCTAGAGGAGAGACCCTTAGTGCTCATCCGACCTCCCCAAGATGCCTACCCACTATCCTCACCTCCCCTGCCGGTGAGTCATCTACCAGACCCCTCCAACTCATTCTCCCTAAGTCCCAGGAGGCCGTTCACGTCACACTCCGAAACTGAATTGTTCCTCCACCGTTGCGGCCATCCCAAGATGAGGAGGACAGTGGACCTCCACCTCCTGCCGGCACCGAATACAATATTCTACATCATCTGGATTAGACACCCGCAAGAGTGTCCATTTTAGAATTGATTCGGAGGTCGCCGTCTCATCAGTCCACCCTCCTCCAATTCCTCCAGAAGATCATGGTTAATGATGACCTCCCTCCCAGTGGGGTCACCAATGCTATCCTCTCCCACACCCAAGGACCTTCAATCTCCTTCTCGGACAAAGATCTTGCCACCCCTGATTGTCGTTCACTTCCTCTCTGTCTTACCGTCAGCCTTAACGGGGTTTCGGTGGACTCCACCCTCATTGACACCGGGGCATCTATCAATGTCTGTCCGATGAAGACCCTCAAGCAATTAGGTTTGAGGGAGGAGAATCTGGAGAAGAACTGCTCCACCATCACCGCCTATGATAACTCCAAAAGGGTTGCCAAAGGCAAGGTTGCTCTTAAGCTGGGAATCGGACCAGTCACCATGTCCACCGAGTTCTTAGTTCTTGAAGTCGACCCGGCCTACAAGGCCATCCCCGGTCGTCCTTGGCTAGAGCAGACTCTAGGGGTCCCTTCCACCACCCACCAATGCTTCAAATTTCCTTTCAATGGGTGGGTTTTCAAAATCAAGAGCATTCCTACCTTGGAACCCTCAATGCAATCACCTCAGAGCAGATGCCACACCTTTTCATTCCAGACAAGGGGAAAAAACCAGTCATGTCTCTCTTTGACTTCCCCTCGCCCTGTGATCTGAGCCAATCCCCCCAATCTGATGAAAAGCTTGAGCAGATCCCATACCCTCAAGGGAAAGGTTGGGAGGTAATGGCAAATATCGGTTATGTTCATGGCCGCGAACTAGGCAACGATAAGCAAGGACGAATCCATAGTGTTCAGGCAATTAGGAGGTTGTTAGCCAAAGCTGGTATAGGTTTCCACCCAGACCCAGTTCATCCAAATCCATTCATACCCTATCAACCTCTTACCTGGACTCTGAAAGAGCACTTTGTCCAAGGACCCACCCAGCTGGGAACTAGGGAGCCGTTAATAGAAGAACTATCTTGCTCTGAAAGCGATGAAGAAGAAGAAGAAGAGGTGACAGAAATGGAGGGAGTCTGTGATGACTTTGGCCTCCTCTCACTCTTTGGGTCCGATCCCCTCTCTTCACCATCTCCATCTCCGCCCTCATCTCCCCTTACTTCCGTGTGCCCTCCACACGATTCAGATCTTCCATCCACTTCTTCATCCCCTACTTCTCCTCCAATCGTTTCTCCATCTCCCACTTGGCCAGTCGAGACTGCCCTGAGCCAGCAGCTCATGGTTTTGGGCCTTGACTCCCCAAAAAAATGCCAATTATCAAAATTGGAAATCCGAGATCTCCATCGAGCACCCTTCCTCTTTGGAATCTCTTCCGCTCGGCCAAGGGCCGACGTTTTCCCGTCTAGATCCTCACCCCTCTCGGGGTGCTTCCCCTGTACATACTTTTGTACATAGTCCTATGCATAGCAGTCTAGATCCTAGTTTAGATTCAGGCTTAGAGTTAGGTTTAGGGTCCAGTCGAGAGTCAGGATTAGGAGAGTCTGGTCCCTCTCAGCCATGCATTCACAAAGAGAAGGGTAGGCAAGTCCCTGCCTGATATGTCATGGCATTGGCTGAGAGGTGTGCCAAGTTATGTCAAGTTCCTGAGTTTCTTGAGGAGTCTGCCCTCGTAGAAGCGGATTTCGAGGAAGGTGATTCTGTAGATGACGATTTAGGAGTTTACTTGCTAGATTTCAATGAGGAAGATGGGCTAGGAGATCTTGGGTTGGAAGAAGAGGACCCAGTGAGCTCCTATATGGATGGTACAAAGAGGTTCGACGAGCCCACCACGGCTGCAGATGAACCTACCAAAGAAGTCAATCTTGGCATTGAAGAATCCCCGAAGACAGTGTTAATTAGTGCCAACTTGAGTGAAGAAGAAGAGCAAGCCCTTGTAGCTATCTCAAATAATTCTCCGACGGCTTTGCCTGGTCCTACGTGGACATGCCGGGACTCGACACCTCTTTGGTCGAACACCGGTTGGTTCTAAAAGCCGACGCAACGGCCGTCAAACAAAAGATAAGGTGGCTACATCCTAAGCTTGCACTCAAGATCAAAGAGGAGATTGACAAGCTGTATAGAGCCAAATTCATTAGGGTTGTGCTATATCCACATTGGGTGGCTAACATCATCCCTGTGATGAAGAAGGACGGTAAGGTTAGAATCTGTATAGATTTCCGAGACCTTAATCGTGCTTGCCCAAAGGATGATTTTCCTTTCCCACACATAGATGTCCTAGTGGACAACACTGCCAGTTTTGAGATGTTATCTTTTATGGATTGTTTCTCTGGGTACAACCAGATCCGTCTGGCGGAGGAAGACCAGGAGAAAACTTTGTTTACAACGCCCTGGGGGACTCATTGTTACGTCGTCATGCCCTTTAGACTAAAGAACGCGGAGCAACTTATCAAAGGGCTATGATGGCAATTTTTCATGACATGATGCATGTGCACACGGAGGTCTATGTGGACGATGTCTTGGTAAAATCAAAGACTCGACATGGCCATGCTGAGGTCCTCCGGGCAGTTCTCCAAAGGTCTAGAGAGCACAATCTTAAAATGAACCCCTAGAAGTGTGTCTTTGGTGTCTCTTCGGGGAAGTTGCTTGGGTTCATAGTAAGTAAGCGGGGAATTGAAATTGATCCTAACAAGGCCAAAGCAATAATTGACATGCCTCCTCCTAGGAATATCAGAGAAGTCAGAGGGCTAATTGGCAGACTCCAGTTTATTAGGAGATTCATCTCCCAGCACTCAATCCGTTGTAAGCCCTTCTATGAGATGCTAAAATGGGAGGCAAAGTTTGATTGGAACGATAAGTGTCAAAAGGCCTTTGATGAGTTGAAGAGCTATCTGCTCAATCCCCCTGTTCTCGCTCCTCCGGTCCCGGGTCGGCCTTTACTGCTCTATGTGTCAACCGCTGAGGACTCAACTGGAGCGGTTTTGGCCCAATATGACGACGAGAAGAAGGAGAGAGCTGTGTACTATTTATCAAAGTTGTTTAATGAGGCTGAAAAGATGTACACCGCCATGGAAAGAACGTGTGCGGCCGTCGTCCGGGTTGCCCAGAAGTTGAAGCATTATTTCCTAGCTCATGAGGTGAAACTTCTACCGCGTATGGACCCAGTTCGGTTCTTGCTTGAGAAGCCCGTCCTGACTGAGTGGTTGATGAGGTGGCAAAGCTTCCTTAACCAATTTGATATCACCTATGTCAACCAAAAGTCAATCAAGGGGCATGCCATAGATGAGCATTTGGCCCACCACCCCTTACCTTCTTACTCTCCTGTTGATGAAAGCTTTCCCGATGAAGAGTTAGGAGCCATTATTGATGGTGAACCTTCGTGCTTTACTTCGACGGGGCTCTCAATTCTAAAGGGAATGGGATAGGGGCAGTCCTCCTCTCACCGGAAGGGGTAGTCATTCCGCACGCCTACCAATTAACCTTCCGAGCCACGAACAATGTGGCCGATTACGAGGCGCTCTTAGTTGGGCTGAAAATGGCTTTATTTCTCGGAGTCAAGGTGTTAGGGATAATTGGAGATTCACAGTTAATACTCCGGCAATCCCTCCGTAAGTACCAGACCCGGGACCCCAAGTTGAAACCATACCAAGAGTTGGTAGGAAAAGTAGTCTGGTAGTTTAGGAAGCTCACCTTAGTTCACCCTCCTAGGGCCCAAAATATCCTAGCAGATTCACTCGCTTCCCACGCGTCTTCCATTCCCATTCCTTTGGGAAATCATCTGAAATTGTCTCTGTCCAGAGGTTAAGAGTCCCCTCCCATGTCGATCTGTTGTTTTCTCAGCTCGCACATCCTTCTCCATCCCTTCGGGCCCATGCGCTCTCAAAAGAGCCAGAAATTGACCTCGAAGATGGCCATCCCTGGTTTTTTGACATCAAGAACTTTCTCAAAGTTGGATCCTTCCCCGATTATGCCACCTCTGCCGATAGACGGGCTATTCGTCGTGTCTCTGAGCGGTACAGGATCATAGGTGGCGTTCTCTACAAAAGATCTCTCAGCGGGGTCTATCTCTGTTGCCTAGATGAAATCGAATCCCAAAGCATTGTTGAAGCTGCTCACTCTAGCGAATCTGGTAGCCACGTCAATGGTAGAGCAATCACCCAAAAGTTGCTAAGACACTATTACTGTCCTACCATGGAAGAGGATTGCTCTCACTTTGTCCGCCACTGTGTTAAATGTTAAATGCACGGTGACAAGATCCATGCTCCTTCTTCCTCTCTTCATCCCCTTACCGCTCCATGGCCTTTCGCCATGTGGGCATTCGACGTGGTTGGTCCACTCGGAGACAGAATCGGAGAAATCTGTAAGAAGTCTTTCATTCTGACCACCACAGAGTACTTCACAAAATGGGCTGAAGCAGAAGCATTCATAGAGGTCAAAGCTTCAACAGTCGTCAAATTCATCAAGCGCAACATTCTTGAAAGGTTCGGCGTGCCTCGGGATATCGTCACCGAAAACGGACCACAGTTCACCTCGCAGGAGCTCCGCGACATGTGTGGTAATTATGGCATTAATTTGCATCATTCATCCCCATATTATCCACAAGGTAACGGACAAGCGAAAGCTACTAATAAGACTCTCATTAAAATCATAAAGAAAACATGCAAATCTCATAACAATGCTGACTGGCCAGATCACTTGGTTGAAGCTCATTGGGCTTATCGCACCTCGATCCGAACTCCCACGGGGCAAACTCCCTATGCCTTGACGTACAGATCAGATGCGATACTCCCATACGAGATCTTCCTCCCTTCACATAGAGTTCAATTGGATTCCGAACTTGACCCCGATCAACGTCGGGAAGCCTTGTTAGCACAACTTGAACTTTTGGATGGAAGGCGAATGATAGCGGCTGACCATGCTCAACTCTATCGTCAAATAATTGCACTTTTTTATGCCAAGAGAGTTCTTGAGAGAAAATTCGAAGTAGGTGAATTGGTCCTAAAGCACAAAATCATAAAGGCACAAGGTCCCAGGAGCAAATTGCAAGAAAATTGGGAGGGTCCGTTCGTTGTCAAAGAAGCATATTCAGGGAACGCTTATAGGTTGGTAGATGCCGAGGGAGTGGAGTTGTCATATCCATAGAACGCAGTCTACCTCAAAAAATTCTACCCTTAGTCAGTCAGTCAGGTCGGTCATTCATCACTTGTTAAGGTGTGGGTCTAAATCCCTACTTTTCCAATTGGTCATTCGTAAGGAAGGGTTTATTCACACACCACATGATGTCAAGATATTACCCTCTAGCTGGAAAATCACAAGTACACTCGGGCAGTCTCATCCGGTCAATGTGTTTCCCCTATTCTTTTCCCACTCGGTCGTGTCTGGAAACGGAGCAAACTACGAGTAGGGGACCACACACTCTCATCTAAAGGACAAGGTCACCATAAAACAGGGGCAACTAATAATAGCAAGGGGCAAAATGTCAAATCAAGCCTCAAAGGGGGAAAAGAAAAGCCAAAAGGTCAAAAAAAGGTAGCAAAAAGTACGTACCTGGAAAAAGGCTGACCAACTCAAGGAGGTAGCAAAAAGTACGTGCCTCCACCCCAGAAATCAGAAATAAAATAAAATGAAAAATCCCCCTGAAAACAATGGTTGACCAAGTCTGTTTAATATGAGATGTTGGTTCGGAAACAAAAGTAGTTTGAACCAAAGCCTTAAATGACTTCCTATACATTTCTTCCCATTTCTCCCTCTAGGGGCAATTTGATTGTATAAGATCCTCCGTAGTGGAAAATATCATGAAGGCTAGGGGCAATTTCCAACATTAAAGATTTCATGCACGCCCCTCCTTATTCATGACCTCTGTGGTCAAGTACATCAAGTAGACTCTATGCCACGACAAGTGATGAATATGTGTCTTAGAGTTAGTCAAAAAAAAAAATGCAAAAATGCAAAAAGAACAAAAAGCGTCTCTTGATGTATATATTTTCACCATGTATATATCTTACTCATATTTTACTCTTATTTTTCAAAAAAAAACAAAAAAAATTCAAAAAATTCAAAAAATCCAAAAATTAGTAGTAACATGTATATATACTAACATTCTCCTTATTTTCTTATCCTAATCAAAAACAACAAAAATTCAGGAAAAAAAAAATATATGCATCATGCATATTTCCCTTTCAGTTATTTTTATTATGTTCCTATCTTTGATTAGACATTATCCCCTTGACTAGATCTCAAGAAAGGTACATCTTTTAGGCAAGGGGCCAAAGACAGATCTACACTAATCCTTTTCTTCTAAGTGTTGTGGATACAGGATGCAGGAACCAAAGAACACAAGCAAACCATTCAAGTGCACAAATGATAAAAGTCCACAAATTCCACTATAATGATCAAGTCCTTTTCATATCATAACAGGGGCTTACCCCTGGTGGTACAAAAGCTCACTCCTCTCTTCTCTCCCCCTCGCTAGGCCTCGGCCTACGCGAGCTGCTGACCTCCTCCTCCTCCCGCTCCCGACGCCTTTCTGGGACGGGAGGTCTCGTCGTAGTGGAGGCCTCTGATAGTGCTCCCGCTCCTCGTCCGATGGACGGGTCTCCCAATGACACGATGTCATCAAGAGACCCGAACACGGACCCCATCTTCCCGGCCGCCTCCTGTTGAGTCTGTCGCTGCTGCTCCCGGTGCTTCTTCAGCACCCGGTTCTTCAAGAACTCCAAATCCGCGATAGCCTGCACCTGGGCCTCGATGGCCCGTATCTTCTCTGCCGCCGCATCCCTCGCGCTGTCCAGCTGCAGGGCCTCCACCTGTGCCTGGAGGGTCGCTACTCCTCCTGCCTGTCGCTGCACACAAAGTGCAAAAACGTCAATCAAATCAAATCAAATAGTGAGTGAGAAGGCTAGGTTCAATGTCTTACCTCGGCCTCGAGCTCCGGGATCCGCTCATTGGCCCGATCCAGGGCCTCCTGCAGGCGGACCGCCAGGTCCCCTCCGGCTGGCTGGGCAGACGAGCTCGCCCCCGCATCGCGGCTCGCCCACACTCTCGCCTGCTCTCCCCTCTGCATTCACACGTCTTGGTAAGTCATCAATTCAATTCCAAATCAAATCAGGTTCTGAGAAATGTCACTTACCAGTGTCCGCACCTCTGCTCGAAGCCTCTCGAGCTCCACCTCCTGCTCCGCTATCCGCCCCTCCAAGGGGCGGATCGCCTGTGACTCCGGCAGCTGTCATTCATGCTTCAAGGTTAGGATCATTTCAAATTCAAATGACAAAGGCTTAGGGATAGAAGTTTACTTACCAATCGCCGGTCAAGCCAGAGTCGTCCGGCGTACCGTGCCCGGTAGTCCTCCATGTATGCCGAGCTATCGAGGAGGTCCGTCTGCCGCACCATCTGGTCGCCTCCGGCCCGCCAATAGGCGACTGTGCTCCCTTGCTCCTGGCTCCAGTTGCGGTCCTTGACAAAGAACAGGTGGCGGGAGTGCCCCTCCCTGCCTAGGGACGGTACCTCCATGGCCGGCTGGTGCCAACCAAGGGTTCGCACTACGAGCTCCAAGTAAAGGACCTCGCAGGTCCCCAAGCAAAGGAGGAGCAGGTGCCTGTCGAACAGGGGTCGGCCCGCCACCACCGCCGGGTGCGAGGCATTCGCCTCCCCCACATTGGGGGTCCAAACCACCTGAGAAAAGAAAAGAACACTGGTCAATCACATTAATCAAAAGCAATAATTGAAAGAGTGCAAGAGTTAGTTGAGAGTTTCATACTTGCTCGTGTGGGTAATGGTCGAGTGCGGCACGCACATCCCCTACCCTCCTGTCAGTGACCCTGGGGTCCGGGGCCACCTCCCACCTCGCCATGAGGGCCACCAAGGTCATCGATGTGGACGTTTACCTCCTGGAAATTTCAATGTCTTATGTTTCATTTGGCCGTTATCTTTTATCTTGTACTTCAAGTTGTTTTGCAGATCTCTAAGTACAAGCTGCGCTTCAAGTTCAGAATGCTCATGCAACCTTGAGCGTACAAGTATGTCTAACATAGGACCCCACCAGAGGCGAATAACTTGGCGATCGTGAACCCTGAGTTCCCCTTTATCAAAAACCATGATGGGTTTGCGATCTCTCAATTATTCATATGGCCTTTAGAATTTTCCTCTGGTGCTAACTTGCATTTTTAGATAGCCAGCCCACACCAGCATGCATCTTCGCTGCTAACATTCTCTTAAAAAAAAAAAAAATGGTGATTTTCCTCGATCATCTGATTGTTCCATGGCTCCCCTAGCTTAGGTAGCCTACCGGGTCCGCCCTTCATGACTATCCAAGTTAACATCAGGGTCCTTGTTGCCCCCCTTCTCCACTTGTCCCACCGTGCATATCACAAATAATCATTCCAGCCTTGTTGCGGTCATTTGAACCTTCGCCAGTCGTAAGCTTAATTCTGGACTTTAGGCTTTCCAAACATGTGATTCCAGTTAGAATCTTTTGATAATCCTTCGAGAAATCAACCAACTCCTTGTCTCCACGACCTCCTAAATTCGGGACCGACGTCCTGATTAGGCCAGCGAGCCCATGAGCTCCAGTTATGAGACACTCCTGCTTCAACCGTCATATTACAACTCCTTTGACTCAGACACGCCAGAAACTAGTCAAAGTCCGACACGGCCATGCCAGGGACCCTACCATTGGGTTGCAGTTGTAGTTACACGGGTACATCACTCTTCCTCTTACCCACATTTGTCTCTCAGACGATACATCATCAGTTTCTAGCCTGACACTTTCGTTTGGTTCGCTAGAATTCCTATCCTCGGAGATGATCCTTCATCAAATCTCTGCGTCCTTTGTTTACCGAGACACCAACCTTTCAGTCCGCTCTGCTCCCTTGCAAGACCAGATGTCTCGGAGGGTCATTTGTAGACGCGAGATTTGGCCCATCTCCCGCAAGGCTCTTTTGGCCCATTAAGCCTCGTTTGACCGTTTGTTGTCTTGCCTCGGATGCCATGTAGAAGGCAGCATCGATGGCCGCCGACTACTAATTGACGGCAAGAACCCTTGACATTGACCAAAGTTGGCGTCCACATCCATGGACCTTTGCATGGGGTTGGCGGCAGAATCGTTTGACGTTAACCTGGTTTACCTGGTCTGTGCAACAACCCTGAGAATATAGCCCACTTGCGCCTTTCTCTCACCCATGCACCGCATGGGGCCATTCCCAACGGGCATATGGGCCACCTTGGCACCCCCTTGACCCAGTAAAAATCCTACATGGCCTCTCCCCATTGGTTGGAGCATTTATACAAGGATTGCCAAGTGTACAAGTGTGTTTCTTCACACTTGAGCATTCAAGGCAGCTAAGCTTGAGCCCACTGTCTATATAACACTCACTTAGGCCCTCTAAGCCAAGGGAGAGAGGGTGGACGTCCACATGCTGCCCTTTTGAGAGAAGAGAGAGAAAATTGCACCCAACCTTCCACCACTCATCCTCCTCATTCTCTCCACACTTGGGACGTTCAGGATGTCTGCTTTGAAGCTGGAGGAGCCCTTGCAAGGAGCAACAACATCAACAACGAGGATCTACACCTCCCTCCCTCTCTCTTTCTTAACTCTCTTCTCTTAGTTACATGCAACACACACACCTTTCGACTCACTCTAGGCACGTAGGTCACCTTCCTACACACCTAGAAAGGGGTTTCCCAACCAAAAACGGAGGGAAGAAGGGTGGTCATAACATTTGGCCACCCCTCTTCTCAAGTCCGCAACCGGTACGGGACTCTCCTTTTGGGCTTTTAATACTTCGTTTTGAGCATTTACAACACTTATTAGAGTCTAATAGAGTGTTTTTCTGTAGCAGGAACTATCTGTAGAAGGCCGCGGAGCTCTTCTCCTTTAGCCGGCTGAAGGAGGAGAAGTTGAAGCCCCCTCTCCATCCGTTGCGCGAGGCCACTACACCGACGTGATCACAACAACTCCTTGGGCACAGGTAAGGCCCTGGTGATCACAACATCTCCCTTACTTCACTGGTTTTCTTGGTTCTCTCCTCAGTCAACTCAGTCACCCGGAGAGTCAACAAGGTCAACCAACAACTCCCTCATCACCAACGAGGGAGCGGTGACGTTCGTGAAGCACCACCAGGGAGGGCCACGCAGTCATCCCCGAAAGTCAGAGGCGAAACGAATCGTCCACAGTAGCGACCACAGCCAAGTGCCCAAATAGAGCAACCTCTGTCACCCCTACTAAACCCCATGGTACTAACGGGGGAGGGGAGCATGGAAATGAAATGATAGAAACAAATCAATTTGCATTCAAACCACCCCAAACAACCCCCCATGCATGCAAGGAATACACTCACATATCCTCACATGCATCAAGTAAACCCTCATTACAACCCACACATCTCAAGCATGGTCCAAGCATGATAAAGCCATCCTCAAGAATTCCAAGACACAATGCACATCCTAAACATGCAATCTAGGCTTGGAGGAAGAGGGTTTGGGTCCTAGAATGCTAGAACTAGGGGGAAAGCTTGGATTCCCTACCTCCAAATGAAGAACCACCCCAGAGGGGCCTTATCGTAGGCTTGCACCCCTCCACCTCCGAGCTCCAATGCTCCACGAGCCGCCTCTCACAAGCCGAGCACGACCTCCTCCTTGAGCCGTTGGAGAAGATCCATGCACCACAAGGAAGAACAACCCACAGTGAGGAAGGGAGAAGAGGAAGAAAGAGTACAACTGAGCTCCAATCCTCACAAACACATCACACCCATACTTACCAAACAAGCCACACAAGAGATCACACACTCCAAGCCACAACAAGTCCACCCAGGCTCCTCGAGAAGCCACCAAGCAAGGAATCGCCGGAGGGGAAACACAACCAGAAAGGGGCAAATGGGGTTTTGCTCTCAGGCTGAAGCACTTAAACACAAACATTAAGAACGCGATGGACCTAGCCGTCGTGTTACCAACGCTAACGCGACACCCACCTACGTCGCGATCTGGAACAATAAGTAGTCAACCCACCAATCGACGTGTATGCAAAATTGACAGCAAGAACGCGACGGCCAATCATGTCGCGTTCATGCATGCACTTCGACATGTGGTGCAATTGTCTGACAGGAAGTTGACAAGAAGACAGTCTGCTGTCAGGATCCTATCGCGATAGGGGCTGCCGGCGCATTCCCAATAGAACGCGACGGTCACCTATGTCACCTTCAGAACGCGACGGTTCACTATGTCGCGACCACAGCCGAGAGAGCTAACCCCTAAAGGTAACAGGATGTTACATGTGTCGACACCACTGACTCTTTTCTTTATAACTATCTTCCTAGAAGTATAAGGTGTGCCGACACACTAGAGGAGCTGTGTCGACACCACTGACTATTCTTCAAGAATTGCTTCACAGGAAGTGCATGTTGTGTCGACACCTTGACAGGCCTGTGTTGACACCACTGACTTCATTTCACTTTTTCTCTAACTTAAACATAAAATTTAATGTTAGACATTACATGAGAAAAGTACAGAGAATAATATGGATCATAGTTAAACATCATCAAAACAAGATATCCAACATATCCTACAATTCTGTACTTTTTTACTCTAACGACCATAATGTTCTTGAGATCGGCGCTACTTAAGACTTTGGTCCACTAATTAAATGCATGCGCAATGGGGCCTGATCCGGTCTTGGGGAGGAGCACCTCAACGTACTTGATAGCCTAGGGAGTATGTATCATTATAAGAAGTGCTTGGCATTGGCATCCCGTGCTAACTTGATTGGAAATTGTCTCTAGTTCTATGTTAAGGTTAATGTCTGAGAGGACTTGATTGATTTGATAAGATTGATATGTTTGAAAGATGGCCAAATCTTGTTTATTGTCATATACTCAGTTGGTAATCCTTGTATGGATATTTTATTGTTTTTATGACTTCATGATCCTTCTGATCTGTCTTGATAACAACATGACTTGAATTGATATCTTGCAATATGCAACTCTTGATTTGATATAAGCATACTTCCTATTCATACATATGAGATTGTGTCTATTATTCTTGAAATTTTGCATGTTAAATTGTAATTACTTATACTTTGTCCGCACCTTGAGATGTAATTTTTAGTAGGCTAGTTTGCTCGTAAACCTATCTAACATTTTTAGGTGATCTGACAACAAGATTAGCATATGGAGGATCCTTATGTATTGAGCTAGATGCACCTTAGAGGAGTCTTATATTGTTATAAGAGGTATGGACATATCATGTCAATTCCATGTAATCTTTGAGGAATGGATAAATGAGGAGAGTTTTCTTTTGGAATTAGAGATTGTACAAACTATTTAAATAATGAACGTAATAAGTTGTTGATCAGTCTTAATGTGAATCATGTGATGGAGGAACCTTATTATTAATCATATTATGTCTTATGTGTTGGAATGGTGTAGTGATCTGTGACAACATTATTGCAATATGATGTGTCAAATCTCGAGATTTTAAGGTTTCAGTCAACCAACCCACATTCAATCATGAATTATCATTTTGGGTTATTTAAGAGTGCTCCTCTTGTGTTTCCCTAAGACATTGGAGGAGGTAAAAGCCTTGATGAAGTATGTATAATGTGGAATCTATACATGGCTAGATTGCTTAGTTAATTTGAATGATAGAACTTTGAGTACGTAGTGTGAATTTCTTGTATAATCCAAATATTCATTTGCTTATGTATACTGTAAGCATGAATTGTCGCATCTCCAGACCATTTCTGTTGTAGTATATCTAACTACTTAATATTTCGGGGCGTGCCACTAGGAGATAGTGCAACATGCAAGAATTTGAGATGTGCCACTAGTACTTTTCATATCCACTTTGTATCCTACATACTCAACATTAGAGTATCCTACCAATTCTAAATGCATTCCTCGTGGTACTAGAAGCCTCAATCATTAGTGTTGGCAAAGAATTTTGTTAACACATGTAAGGTGAGATTCTTTAGGATTAGTTTGAAACCAAGCACATATACACACACTAAAATAGTATATCAGTTCTATTTGTTGTCATATAAAGGAGTTATCTTATCATACCTTCGTAGACCTTCTAACTTACCTCCTTGCCATTTTCATAGGCATCTAGCTTTACTAGAGTGCTCATTAGGGTTGGCAAGGTTTCAGTGTTTTCCATCTCTAAGTTCTTGAGCAAATCATGGATGTACTTTGTTTAATTGATGTGTATCCCTTCTTTGCACTGCTTCATTTAGAGCCCTAGGAAGTAGGTTAGCTCACCCATCGAGCTCATTTCAAATTTTCATGCATTAATTTTTCAAAGTACTTGAATAAGTAGCACTAAAAATGACATCATCCACATAAATTTTAGCTCAAAAAATATCAAATTTGTCATTTATGATAAATAAGGTACTATCTACGTTGCCTTGAGAAAATCCTTGATCAATTAAAACTTGCTTAAACATTTGTACCATACACATGGTGCTTGTTTTAAACTATATAAAATTTTATTTAAAGCATAGACATGATTTAAAAATTCATCACTTTCAAATCACTAGGTTGTTCCACACAAAGCTTTTCCTTAATAAGCAATTTATAAATACACTTTTGACGTCCATTTGAAATAGTCTGAAATTCAATGTAGACCCTAAAGCAAACATGATTCGAATAGCTTCTAATCTAGCCCATGGGTGCATAAGTTTCATTATCATAATATATACCTTCTTCCTGAGTTTTTGCTACCGGTCGCGCTTTGTTCGTTATGATCACACCGAATTCATCAATTTTGTTTCTGGACACCCACATGGTGCCAATAATTGGATGATCGGTGGGTCTTGATAGAAGATTTGTGACATGCTTGTGCTTGAACAAAATAAGTTCCACTTGCATGGCCATAATCTAGGCTTCATTGATTAAAGCCCCACGGTTGGGTCAAAATGAGAAACTAAAGCAAACTAGTCCCATAATAAAATTTTACTCCTAGGTGGATTTTAGCAAATCTTCTATCTCTAGGTATGTCGCCAGTGTCTTTGGCTTATTCTTCTTGGAGAGACTCTAGAGGTGGATTATCCTTCTCCTTTTCAGCCATTTCTATTGCATTAGTGAGGGGTCATGCATCTTCATCATCAACAATCTCTCATTTCTTTCTCTGAGGGTTAGTTTCATGAAATGTAACATGGACAAATTATTCAATACGCAAAGTGCATTTATTAAAAACTCTATAATCTTTAGGATTCGAAAAGTATCCAAGAAATTAATATACCTTCGTTGCTTCTAGCATCTATCTTACCCAAGTTATCTTTTCTCTTATTTTGGATGTAGCACTAACATCTGAATGTCAATGTTGGTCTTCTTTCCTTTGTACAACTCATACAGTGTCTTCTTTAAGATTGGTCTGGTCATTGTCTTATTGATAGGGTTGTCAATGGGCCGGGCTCGGGCTAGGCGAAATAGAGCCCAGCCCAAGCCCGAGTGGCATCGAGTCAGTCCGACCTGGGCCCAAGTAATCCACCAAATTATAAAGTGTGGCTTCGGCTAGGCCCAGCACAAAAAATTTAATAAAAAAATTATTAAAACTCATTAATATTGTTAAAACATAAATTAAGAGTATTGATCGACGAAATGCTTAATATCGGTCAACCAATTTAGAGTTCAATCGATTGAAAGTTTAATACAATTGACCAATTTTGGGTTTGACCGATCGAAAGCTTAATGTCGATCAACTATCCTAAATTTGGTCAATTAAAAGCATAATATGATGGGCCTATGTCCTGCTTGGGCTGAATAGAAAGCCCGAGCCCAGCCCAAAATTTTCATAGGTGTGGCATGTAACACCCTCCTCTGACCGCACACACACACATATATACATATCACATAGCTCTAGATCGGAAGAGGGGTTACACTAACAGACTTCGTTATGGGCAGACAAATCTGTGTAGTGCCCAAGACTAGTAAACCATTCGATAAAGGCATCTTTGGAAGTATTATATCTCAACATAGTAACTAAGTATTAACACCCATTATTTACATAAAGCCAAACTTTCTCTCTCTAGACCTTTAATAGTACAACAAAATCCAAAAAAAAAAACTACTAAAACTATGCTATTCTTCTTCATGTCTTCATCATCAACAACGGAATTGTGAATCATCTGTAGCTGAGATTTCACTTACCTTCAATCTGAAAGGGGGTGGAGGAAAGAAAGGCATGAGTTGGAGGACTCAGTAGGTGAAAGTAAGGGTAAAGATAGGAGTTTCAATTGCAGAACTAGGTGGGTATTCAGAAAGTGTGTATATTGATCAAAACATACTTGCTCATGAACTTCATACTTAACATAAACGTATAGACCAAGTTGGTTTCATAACGGGCTCAAACGAATCTCAGAACAAAACTCACGTATGTCTTACAAAAATTCAGACCATAACTTGATTCGGATACGAATTCGACAGACATCATACTGCTCTCAAGAGGTTACTAAATAATGTAAATACATCCTCAATGCCTAGGCGATTCCAGCACCTTGGATCTTGTTCATTGCGCAAGAACGGGGTTTATTACCCACCATCATCAAGCCATTGACTTGGATTTACTTACAAACTGTCGCCCACAGCTGACCACAAGTGACTGGTGCTACCACAAGTGATCCTAACTCCCACTTTGAAGAGAGCATTGTCTTCAAATCATAAGTCGTATTTCATGAGCATAATAGGAATAGAAATTCAAAGATAGTTCGATTGATGATTAATCAAATATTCTTGGTACTAAAGTAGTTTAGAGTTCAAGGAAATGAGACAACAACTTGTACGGTCAATAGAATGGTGAATCCTCAAAGGGTAGAACATGAAATGGATGTTGGAAACTAGACAAGACAGTGTATGTCGACAGCTAGGAAGTGGCTGTCGACAGGTGCAGGCATCTAGAACCAGAATTCTGGAGCCTGGACAGTACCTATCGACAGGATAGATTCATCTATCGACAGCCACTGGTTTTCCAGAAGCTTTGGGTTCTGGAACCTTGAGGCCTATCGACAGATGGCTCCTAGCTGTCGACACTCGTAGATCCATCTTCTAGAAATGGATCTATACATCTCTAAAGACTCTTTTTGGATGTTCCTATGAATTCACTCATACTTAACAACATCAAGGAGGGTATTGTACACAGTTCTAAACATCACTTAGATGAGGGAATCAAGTGGAAAAATGGGGACATACTGTAGCATATACACCTATGACAAGATGATAGCTGAAGACATGACTCTTCCAAAACACTTTCTCTTGCAACAAAAGAGAAGATTTCCATCAACATGCTTGGAGTAATAGAATACTAACTAAAGCATGATTACAATGAATAGAAACACAATTCTAATGATGTTTCCAGAATCAGTGACATGTGTGAACATGGTTTAATGCCTAAACCTAGATTTCTTAACATGAAAGGAGAAGATTTGGAGAGTAAACGTAGGAAGGAACCTACAGAACATGGAACAAATAGGAACATGGGTAGTACAAGTGGAAAGCATAAGTATAAAACAAGGAATGGAAAAAGAGTCGTAGGGGAACCTACTTGACTTCAAGACCAACGAAATCCCCTCTTGTCCTAGTAAGGATATCTTTTGCTCAGCAAGGAAGACAATAGTGCTGACAGAGTGGTAGCAACGGTAGGGGTGATGGCTATAGTAGCTACAGTAGCAACAACAACAGAAATGACAGCAATTTCAGAAAGAGCCACGGAAGCTTCAGTTGGAGGAACTCAGCATCTTCAGGAACACAACACAGTAGCCGCTACGACAAGAACAATAGAAGCAACTGCTCCAACAGCAACAATGACTCCAGCAATAGCCCACTAACAACGAGGGGCTGGCAAGTATAGCAGTAGCAGAAGTAGTAAGAGCAGAAGTGGAAAAACTCCCATGAAGGGTTGAAGGAGATGTTTATAACCCTCCATCGTACATGCATGCACGACACGTTAGTTGTACAGGTGTGGAGATAAGAACCTCTTTAACCCATCCAAGGTCACGTTTACCATGCAAACTTCTCATGGTTACACCTATGGTGAAACGTGTAAGACTCCTACTTAAGTGAGGTGGCTTCCCCAGCTCCTCACATGTAGACATATGTAATTCCTAGAAAACCACCACCGTAAATAGCCCATAATTCAGCTGGTCCAATAATCCTCACATAAATATATTCAAATGATGTCCATTTATGCTAAAATGTCAGCCAATGGCTAATGTAATGGTTTTTACAAATTATGGTAATTTTAGTTTAATTTTTAGAATTTATTTTCCACTGGGTGAAAAATCATCTGAAAAATAGTTGCGTCAACTTAATCTCGAAATATGTACATCAACAAATCCAGATATTTACATTTTTGATATCACCACATTTTTCTAAAAATTATGGTATTCTCGGATTCCATTTTCACTACAGAATTCCGGTGTCACCTTGTTAGAGCGCGCACCTCTAACTACGTTACTGGAATAACATTTATTATCACCAATTTAATCCTAAATAAAAGTTAACTACAACCCATGAAAATAATATGTTTAACAATCCAATTATTCATAGTTTTCTAGTAAATAGAATTTTCAGGGTGTTACATGGCAGCCCTGCCGAATGTCAGGGCCCAGCCCACTAACAACCTGATGTGCATAAGCACTCGTCATTAAAATGCCTTGCACAAAATTTCAAAATAAATACCACACTCACTCACTAAAACGATTTTAAATGAAAGTAGAGTGATGAATACGGGTCGATCCCACGGAGAAGAAATATTTTCAACTAAGTTGGAAAACTTTTGTATTTTTTAAAAAACCAAAGTTGGAGTGCGTGTTGTGAAATAAAATAAATATTAGTATAAAAATTTCTAAAATAAAATTCTAACTAAGGAACATTGGAGGGTGGAAGAAAAGAAGATTGGAAGAAGTTGAGGAGGAAGAGAGAGAATGAAACTTTTCTTACGAGTAATGAAAAGTACAAGTTCTAGGAAATTGAAAACTACAAACTATGAGAAAAGGAGAGAAACTAGAGCCAAGAGAAGATGAATGATGTCGTCTCCTCCGCGCCACGCCTTGGAATGGATCACTCTGTCTTGAAGGACAATGTTGCGGGAAAAAGATGAGGAAGGAGCCGTCGTTGCCCCCGCCACGAGCCTTGGAATGTCGCCCGCCTAGATGTGCACGCCACCATAAAAGGGAGATTGGGAGGAGAAATCTAGAAGAAAAATAATAGAGCAGAATGTGGAAGGGTTTGTGTGGAGATGAAGAAGGAAGAAGATGAGAGAAAGACAGAGGTTTTTTAAAATAGTGAAACAGAAATAGAGTGAGAATAAAGTTGAAATATCATTGAAAGCAAGAAGAATTACAGGGTGATGAAGAAGATGAAAATAGGAAGAACTTATGTGAAGGAAGAAAGGGTAGAAGAAGACCAGAAGAGGATGAAAATGTGCAAAGAACAGTGGGATGTGGGTACGGATAAACAGTAAATGCCTAAGACAAAACTTTGAAAATTTGAGAATAACTCAAGAAAGAAGCAGAATTTGAGAAATAAGAAGAAGAATAAATTGTAGAGCTTTTAAAATCGAAGAACTTTTATAAAGAGAACAAGACTAAAAGAAGAACAAAAGGGAGAGTGATAGGGGGAAGAACGGAGGAAACGCTGGTTCACGGATGAAAAGGATAGAACAGTAAAAAATAAGAAATACCTTGAAAACCGTGTAGAACTAACTAACGAGTAAGAAGAAAAAACTGAAAAACATGAAAAACCAAAAAACTTTTGTAAAGAAGCAGAAGGAGAAGAGGATCAGAAGGGGAAGAAAAGAGGTCGGCCTTCAAGAGAGGTAAAAGAGGGGTTTTTAAAATAGAAAGAGTGAAGAGAGGAAAGTGGAGAGAGTTAAGTGGAAAGGTTTTGAAATTAAAGTGGGATTTTAAAAATAAGAGGGAGTTTTGAAAATTGAAAAGAAAGAGAGAGAGGGAAAGCAAAAGAGGTTTTAAAATTAGAATCTCTTCTCATTATCTCTTGATCCAACTTGGTCCATTAGTGAATCCTTAAGTTGATTGGCTCATTATCCTGCAAACAAAGCACATACAAAGATTTAATCCTATTATCATTTTTGTAATAAAATGATAATATGTTAATTTAAAACTAAAGATCATTATATAACAAAATATCATGATTATCATCAATAATTGTGCAATTATCACAACCCCACTTATTGATGTTGTAGTTGTTGGCCACACTATAGACCTAGAGGAGGTGAATGAGTTACAATAGCAAGGCTAGCAAATAAAAATTAAATGCATCAAATAAATATAGTGGATTGGAAATGATGTTTGATTGAACACAAAAAATGTAACAACCCATATTTTTAAAATAGGAATAAATAAAAAAGTTGCTTATGAAATAAATTTAAAGCAAACAAACAAAAGCATAATAAAACATTTCAAGTATAAATTAGGCCAAGAAAAGATCTAAAAAGAGAAAATAATATTTAAAATTCATAATACACAAATATCCATTAGTAAAATGGGTTAAATAAGATTAAAAAAATAAAAATGGGCCATTAAACGAGTTTTAAATCTAGCCTAATAAGTGAATTCAAATTTTAGCCAAAATCTTTAATGAAATAGGATTTAAAAGAAGGAAATTAGCCTCAATTTGAGCTAGAATCATATTGGGAATCCTACACCTAAGAAGGGAGTCAAATATGGACTCTTAAAACCCTAACCCAATGAGAGCGCTTTTTTTGTAAGCCTTACCCTAATCAAATTAAGGATGGGTACTCCAAATTGAGAAGAGAATTATGAGAAAATTACTTACAAATTCGGAATACCCAATTACCCATGATTTAATTGTGTTAAATGAGTTCAAATATAAGCTTAATGGGTCATAAAACAGGCCTAAACCCTAACCAATAAGTGAAGCTTGTTTCCCATTAGAATCTTAATCTAATTAGGGGTTGGAGGCTCTAATTTAGGAAAGAGATAAGTGAAACCCATAGCTCTTGGAATTTGATACCAATTAGGACTCTACAACCCTATTGCCTTTAAATAACCTAATAAACCTCTCTTGGCTGACCATAATACTTGATGGAGGCAGCTGCATGAGGGTTAGGTTGGATGGAGGCATAGGATGCAAAGAATTGGAGGAAACCCTAGCTATTCTTCAAGTTCATCAACTTGTCTACTTGAAACGTCCAAAAGTTAGGTATTCTCTTAAGCAAAATGTGGTGGTCCATGTTCTTCGAACCCACTAAGGATCCGATCTGACTATATACCAACCTACGAGTCACTAAGTTTTGGAAGCGTAACTCAAGAAGTGTCTAGTGCGAGTGTATTGAAGAAAAAGTTTACATGCATAAAGATACTAGTATTTACAGGATCTTATACATGCTCAATAAAGGATCATATAGAGGAAAAGTACAACAACCAAGGCATACCCTGGGGTAGAAAACTCACTATTGCTGGTGGGAGATGTCCACTCTTACTACTATGGTGGATCGCTCGGGGGCTGGGAACTCACTTGATCTCCTGAACCTAAGAGGGTGGTAGGGGAGTGAGCCTCACAATTTAAATGACTCAGTAGGGAAGCCTCTAAAACACGAAGCAAGTCTAAACAACATAAGTAAGCAACTAAGCATGCTGAAATTAAATAGATATTGTTGCTTGAAGAAAGTAAACTACATATTCCATATTTACAATTACCATGAAAACATGAGTCAGACGGCACGATGCTGCCACTTAGATCATGGCAGTTGGCCCGCGAAGCTAGAATCTTACCCAGACAAGAGTAAATAAATAAACCTTACACTAGTCTCACAATCAAACACATTGTTCAACTGTTGCAACTAACGCCGAACTACCTACTAGCAAGAGAGGCTGTGGAGTCTACAATGCATGAACTCCCAGGCTTAAACACACCTACATGTTCAAGGACCCACAAAGTGAGGCAAGTGGGAACAAAGGAGTAGTTGGGGACTAGCACGTCTACCGATATTCACACCCTAGCCAAGAGTGCACTCAAGCAACTAAGACAAACCACAAGACGTTGTCTCAACCATCTTTCACCTATCTCCGAAGTTGGCTCACAATAAAAGAGGAGTCTAGGAAGACGACATAGACCTTTCAGTAAACACAACACTGGGACGAACCTTAGGCAGAAATGTGCTTAGTTCACAAAGAACTTGTGGCACCCAACTAGTGAGGTATGAAGTGAAGGATCGAAATAAATGTGTGGAAAAGATCTAGAAGGGGGGGGGATGAATAGATCTTAGCCACTTTTGCGGAAGCTTAAATAATTTTAAAACTATTTAGAATCAGAGGCAATAATATCAGTGAAAAGCTGCTGATCTGATTAGATTGGAGTGAGTTGAAAAACTTAGATGAGAATCAAGTTGATTAAGTGAATTAGAAACGAGTCCTATGCAAGCATCTAGCGGATGAACCAGTCAAACCACAGAACACAAATGCACAAGGATTTTTAGGTGGTTCGGAAATCACCCATGTGATTCCTACATCCACCCCTCACAACCCGTGAGGATTCACTAACACAACTGGGTAACACACCCACTGGAGCCTGACAACTCCAACACTGAAGAGCTTACAACTCACACCACTTCTAGAGCAAGACTACTCTAGAACAACTGAGCAAGACTGCTCAACACACACTTGAGTTTGACAACTCAACACTGAGCGCACCGGCTCACAACAATCTGAGCACAAGGCTCACACATAGACTTGCTAGACACCAACTTAAGACAAGATCTCCTAGCAACAGATCTAGTCGAAATTTGAGAACACTAATGAGAATTATGCAGAAGCACTTGCATAATCTCAAGAGATATCTCAGAAGAACAGAAGTAAAGTAAAAAGGTATTGAATGACTTCGTTCTTCAAGTGTACTCCCTTGTAGAAGCTTGAATTGGGAAGAAGCTTGTAAACATGAAGTCCAAGACGATGCTCTGCAATCTGGGAGGTTGGACCTTCCTTGAATTCTTCTCCAACGATGGCTTCTACCTGATCTACTTCCTTGAGATGCTTCAGAGGCTTCTTTAAAGATCAAACCACAATTCTCACACCTTGAATTGGTGAGAAGAGGTGTTCAGGAGACTCCAGGAAGCAGAGGAGGGAGACACGAACTCTTATGGCCGCCAGGAATTTTTCAGGAGACTCTAAGAGGTTAGTTGGGTCTCTTTCTTCGAAGGGAGGCCAAAAGGAGCCTTTTATACCCTTAGGATTCCAAAGATACCCTTTTGGGGTACAAGGGCACGCTTCCCTAGGAAGATTCTGATCGCCCTAGAAGGACACGTGGCAGCCATCAGCTCTTAGGATGAAAAGTTTCCGTAGTGTGTCGACCTGCCCTGGTGGTTGTGTCGACACACTGTTCCAAAGATAGAAGAATCTGTTCTGGGAGAAAGGTCCCGTGTCGACCTGCTCTTGAGTGTGTCGACCTGCTGTCCCAATTCCTCAAACTGGCTGTTCTGGGAACTGGGTCTAGTGTCGACCTGCCCTGGGAGTGTGTCGACCTGCTGTCCCAATTCCTCAAACTGGCTGTTCTGGGAACTGGGTCTAGTGTCGACCTGCCCTGGGAGTGTGTCGACCTGGGTACCCTTGATCTCTGGAAAACTGCCACTCGTGTCGACACACTCTTGACATGTGTCGACACACTCTTGACATTTTTGCACAATTTCTCTTTGAGTCTGTGTTGATGTGTCGACACCATTGATGGGTGTGTCGACACATCTTTTGCATAAAAAGTTTGTACCTGAAAAATAAACACATATATCATTAGTTAAATGATTTATCATTACCACAAATGATAAATGTGGTTTGAAAAATGCTTTTTGAGCATGACTTTCAGGTATGATGCTTTTGACATGTTCCAATTAAATTGCTTTAAGAACACTTCTTGTCATCATCAAAATAGGAGGGAAATGATATGAATTAGACATTCAACCCAACAATCTCCCCTTTTTGATGATGGCAACATTAAATCCATATTTGAATGTGGTTTTGATGAAGTGTGATTTTTAAGCAATTTTTATTGATTAAGTTTTTGTTTTTCTTTTGTTCATACTTGTCAATGTCCTTTTGATATTGTTCAGTAACAATTGATGATATTTTTGTGAGATACAACGTTACTTGAAATTAGAAGATTTGTGCACACAAGTCAACAATTGAACAAGTATTCACACACAAATACAAAAATTTGTATTGAAGCCAAACAACCATTTCATGTCATTCATTTCATTCAAAAGATCATTACAATTCATTCAATCTTCTCCCCCTTTGACATTATCAAAAAAAATGTACATTAGGTAGAAGATGGAGGAGGAGGAGGAATTGGAGCTAGAAGCATCTCAATATCTGACAATCTCTTATCCATTGACTTCATGCTTGACTTTATCTGTTCATGGATAGTTGTCAGCCGAGTGTGAAGATAATGCTCCATTCTATCAGAATGTTCTATCAAGGTGCTCTGAGTTCTTTTCAATTCATCTGAAACATGTTGAGAACTTGATGACCCAGCTGACCAACCAGGTCTTTGCATGATTTTGAACTCCTTGGTCAAATCTGTGAGCTGCTTGTCAATGTGCTCATTGAAATTTCTCATACTTTCCAAATCATCCACAAAATGAGCAAATGATAGTCTGGTGCTGGAAATCTCATGCAATGTTTGATTGGTGTTGAAGACATCTGCTTGGGAATTGGCCAAAATTCCCTGAAGAACTTTCTCTAACTTGTCCTGATGTTCTTTTAGCTCAATATAGGAATCTCCCAGAGTTCCTATGAGTCTGTTAAATCGCTGAGCTGCATAATCAGAAGCTGCCTTCTGCTCAATAAATTTGGCAGAAACTGTGTTTTCCAGTCTTTGAATCCGTAGCTCAAAAGATGAGGACATGGATTGAAGTGAGGAGTTGAAGGATTCAAATTTGTCATTTAGGAAAGATATCAATTCTGGTGGAACAGGAGGCCCACCAGAAGATGTGGATGGTTGGAATGAGGGTTGTGGAGAAAAATGAGGAAGCTGAGGTGAGAGAGGATCATGAAAAGGACTGACATTTTCATTAAGAGCTTGATCCTCATGCATAGGAGGCTGATCCTCTTGACTTAGGGGCTGGTCCCCTTCAGCTGGAGGCTGTTCCTCCTGTACTTGGGGCTGATCCCCTGGAGCCTGAGGCTGGTCCTCCTGAGGTTGGGGCTGTTCCCCTTGGTCTTGAGGCTGTTCCTCTTGAACTGGAGGAGCCTCAACCACAGCTGGTCCTCTTCTAATTTGATTTCCCTCTAATCTAAATCCCATGAACTTCTGGATATTCTTGAATGTATAGATATTTGACTTGGGAATGGACTGGGATTTTTCAGATTCCAATGGCACACCAAAGTGCTTGAACACTGAGGTCAGATGTGCTCCATAAGGAAGTGATCTCTTCAAGTCTGTTCTTGTAGTTTCAGAAATGATTTGATAAAGAATCACATGAAGGTTGACCTTGATATCTTTGACCATGCAATAGAGTATGAATCTCTGGATATCTGTCAGTCTATCTCGCCCACCACCTTGAGGGGTAACTATGGTTGTCAAGATGTGGTGAATTACCCTTAACACAGGTGGAAATGAGTTGGCATTAAACCTTGTCACATAGGTTTGTTTGGCATCTGATGGATCTGCAGGATGGCCTGTCAAGATTGAGTAGGCTTCATGTAAGTCAAATTCAAATTCATGGTAGTCAGCCCCCTCATCTGGCACTTTGAAAATGGAGGCTGCTACATCAGTTGGCATGTCTATCTCTATCCCCTTGACTTTGGATTTAAAACCTTCTTCTGTGCAGGTGAGGTTTTTGTAGAACTCTCTAACTAACCTTGGATAGCAGACTTGAAATTCAGAAATGAAAGGAATCCAAGATTGAAAGGAGAAATAGGTTTGAATTTCAGGGAGAGAGTCTGCTAATTGGGTGTCAGAAAGGTCAAGAATTCTAGGCTTCAAAATCAGTTTGGCAGCACTGACGGATTCTGAGGGTATATCCTCTTGAGACTCAGTAGAGGAAGACGAAGATGATTCCTCATGATGGTCAGAGGAATCGCCCGAAATATCTGATCTAGGGTTTGAACTTTGTCTACCTCTGCCAGCATTGGAGGTCCTACCTCTCTTTGAAGCTCTGAGAGGTGCAGAAGAGGATCCTGGAAGCTCTGCAGGATCATTTCTTCGCTTGGTTCTTCTTTCAATCTGTTCAACGGAACCTGTGCCGGAACCTGCCTTGAAGAAGCCTGAGACCTTGCGCCACGGCGGGGACCCAACTTGCGGACCATGGTGCAAGGAAGGAGTGGAATGTCAGAGAGGAGATGGAAGATTGGTGAGGTGATTGAAGATTAGAGAGAGATGGTGAAAATTTCTTGCCGGAATGGTGAGAGTTTGGCCGTCGGGTCGACCTGATGCTCAAAAAGGGATGCAGAGGTACACTGCCCCGCAGGAACAACAAGGGTTTAAGGTGAACCCGAAAGATTTGAAAAAGTTCTGGCAAGAAGGCAGTGTCGACACATGAGGAAGGGTGTGTCGACCTGACTGGAATTATGTGTCGACACGAGAGAGGATTGTGTCGACACAGCCTTTGAGAGAAATGAGAATTTTTGAGAGGAAATTTTTGAGAAATTTGGGGACATCTTTATAATGATAAATAATGAGAGGAATTATCATTTGAAGGATTTTTAAGAGGCCTAAAAATTCATTTGCTGTATTTTACAAAAATTCATTACAGTTCAAGTATTTCATACAATTTCCAACAGGATATTAGCATTCCAAGACTTGAATCAACAAAATGATAAATTGAGGGATATAATGTATCTTACAATCAACCAAAATCTGCCATGTTTCTCAATTTTCAAGAGTTAAAGATATCATCTAGACTAAACACAGTTGTGTTGAAAGTAAAACACAAACTTAAAGAACAACTTGATGAAGGAGGAAGATGATTCTTTCTAAACAAATCTCCAATAATTTTCATATTTTTGTTCTTTTAACAAACTATCAAATGATGTAAATCTCTTTCACTCAAGTACTAGTGCTTTTTACACACCATAGTCCCTGGATACTCAAGATGTAGTCATTGTCAAGTCTCAAAGGGGTAAATGATGACTTTTTGACATGAAAATATACGTTTTTAGACGCCAATATTTCCAGTTACTCAGTCATCATCAAAAAGCATAGCACATAATTGCTTAAATTTTGAGGTTATTTTCAATTTGGATCCCCTTTGAACAGAGTTAACAAGAATGCCTCATGACATGCATAGCACTTCATTCATTGTGAAGGTGTGCAGTTTCTCAGCACAGATGTCATTGCTCTGTTGAATTTTACAAGATTTTGGAGAGTTTGTAGGATAGAATTCAAATACATCCAGCCATCAGTTGCAAACAAGGTAATGTTTTAAGTTCAAGACACAATTGTAATTTAGTTTAGGAAGAGATCTGAGTTTCTGTGGATTGAGAGACATAGTGGAAAGTTGATTAGTAAAAAATATAATGTATCACTCAAGGTTCACTTTGAGACTCTAGAATTTAGAATGAGGACATCATGCAAGGAATTGATGAAATGCAAGAAGGGTTTTGAAATTTGCAAAAAGATGACTTGTGAATTTTCTAGCTCCCCCTGAGATGATGATTTCAATCATTTTTCATCAAAATAAAGATATGCATTTTTTTTTGAAATCAGAAAGAATGTTTCTTTTTGGATAACAAAGATTTCTTCTCAACAATTGTATATTCATTTCTTGGTACTTGGCGGAGACATATACTCTCGCATAGTGAAAGTGTCCAGACAAGCATAACCTGTCCTTCTCCAAGTCACCATTTGATATACCAAGAGATTTCAATACAATAAGAGTTGAAGAATTCATTATCAGAAAGAAATGAAGGTTAAAACTGTGCAAGTTTTGAAATCAGAAAAGACATTCTCTTTGAACAATAAAAGCTCCCCCTCAACTATTGCATATTGACTTCTTAGTACTTGGCGGAGATATGTTCTCACGCATAGTGAAAGTGTCTAGACAAGCATAGCCTGTCCTTCTCCAAATCACTATTTGATATACCAAGAAGTTTCAACACAATCAGAAGTGAAGAATTTATTGTAAAAAGGGAAATGGAATTGGAATAGAGAGAGATATGAGCAATGTAGCTTGAGGAAGCAAGGAGTTATGAAATACAAAGAACTCCCCCTTAGACAAAGCATCATTCAACCCAAACTTTAAGAGAGATCAGAAGGATGGACATTTACAAAGACCAAGTTCTCTCCTTAAAGATGAGAATCTATTTTCAGGAAGGGGTTTTGTGAATATGTCTGCAATTTGTTTTTCAGTTACAATAAAATGGAGTTCAAAAGATTTCTTGGCAACCTCATCTCTCAAGAAATGATGCCTGATTTCAATGTGTTTTGTTCTAGAATGCTGAATGGGGTTTTTAGAAAGATTGATTGCACTTGTGTTATCACATAGGATGGGTACACACCCTAAATCTTGGTTGTAATCAAGAAGTTGATGTTTCACCCAGAGAATCTGAGTTCCACATCTACCTGCTGCAACATATTCAGCTTCTGCTGTTGACAGAGCCACTGAATGTTGCTTCTTAGAAGCCCAAGAAATAAGGCACCCACCTAGAAATACACACAAGCCACTTGTGCTTTTTCTATCTAACTTACACCCAGCATAATCAGCATCACAATAGGCAAACAATTCTAACTTGCAACCAGCAGGATACCAAATTCCTAAGTCACATGTTCCAACAAGATATTTAAAAATTCTTTTCACAGCAAGCATATGACTTTCTTTAGGATTTGATTGGAATCTAGCACATAAGCACACACAAAACTGAATGTCAGGTCTAGAAGTAGTAAGGTAGAGCAGAGAGCCAATCATACCTCTGTAGGTCTTTGGATCTACTGACTTACCAGATGGGTCTTCTTCTAGCTTAGCATTTATTGCAATGGGTGTGCTTGAATGTTTAAGGTTCTGATAGTCAAACCTTTTCAGTAGCTCCTTGACATATTTGGTTTGACTGATGAAGATACCTTCATTCGTTTGGTTAACCTGCAACCCCAAAAAGAATGTTAAGTCTCCCATTAAGCTCATTTCAAATTCATTCTGCATTTGATTTGAAAATTCAGTGCAAAGGCCTTTATTGGTGGAGCCAAAAATTATGTCATCAACATAAATTTGGACCACAATTATTTGATTTTTTACTGTTTTAGTGAACAATGTTTGATCAACATTACCTCTAGAATATCCTTTTTCAAGTAAAAAGGAACTCAAACGATCATACCAAGCTCTTGGAGCTTGTTTAAGACCATAGAGTGCCTTATTAAGCTTGAAAACATGGTTAGGATATTTTTCATTATCAAATCCAGGAGGTTGTTCAACAAACACATTTTCCTTTATATATCCATTTAGAAATGCACTTTTAACATCCATTTGAAAGACTTTGAATTTCATGGAGGATGCAAAAGCAAGGAAAATTCTCACAGCTTCTAGTCTAGCTACAGGGGCATAAGATTCTTCAAAGTCAATTCCAAATTCTTGGTTATACCCCTTTGCAACTAGCCTAGCTTTGTTTCTTATTACTTGACCAGCTTCATTCAATTTATTTCTGAAAACCCATCTAGTGCCAATCACTGTTTGGTCACTAGGTCTAGGCACTAATTCCCACACTTGATTTCTTTCAAATTGATGAAGTTCATCATGCATAGCATTAATCCAATCAGAACTGGATAAGGCTTCATCAATTGACTTGGGTTCAATTTGGGAAATTAGAGCTAGTGAGTCTTCTTCAATGTTTTGCAAAAAGGATGATCTGGTCCTAACTCTATCATTTAGATTGCCAACTACACTATCTAATGGGTGATCTCTTAGAAATCGAGGTTCAGAAATTACCTGTTGAGAGGTACCCACTTCTGAATCAGTATTACCTGAACCATTTGGAGATTGTGAGTTGTTGTTCAGGTTTTCTTCAATGTTATTACTCTCCTCAACGGTTGGTGAAGAATCCACAATGAGGTCATCCTCTTCATTGTCTTGTTTTTCCCTGCAAGATTTAGAATCATTAGTGGAAAAGGAGTTTTCATTAAAAATAACATGTGGAGATTCTTCAATAGATTTGGTTTTTATTATGTACACTTTGAAGGCCCTTGACACTTCAGAATAGCCAAGGAAGATAGCTTCCTGACTCTTAGCATCAACCTTGTCAAGGTTTCTTTGTTATTATTGTGTACATAGCATTTGCACCCAAAGACTTTAAAATAGGAAACAGTTGGCTTTTTGTTTTTCAATAATTCATAGGGGGTTTTCTTGATTTTTGGTCTGACCAATGCTCTATTGAGTATGTGATTTGCTGTGTTCACAGCTTCAGCCCAGAAGGATTTGGGTAAATTACTCTCAAGAAGCATGGTTCTAGCCATTTCCACAAGAGTTCTGTTCTTTCTTTCCACAACTCCATTTTGTTCTGGAGTTCTTGGTGAAGAAAACTTGTGGAATATCTAAAATTCAGCACAAAAATCAGAAAAGGATGTGTTTTCAAATTCACCCCCATGATCAGTTAAGATGTTTTTGATTTTATATGGATAAGTGGTTAAGACAGTGGTACAAAAGTTCCTGAATTCAAGGCATGCATCACTTTTGTGAGATAGAAAAATAACCCAGGTAAATCTAGTAAAGTCATCAATGATTACAAATCCATATCTTTTGCCACTCAAGCTTAGAACTCTTGTTGGCCCAAAGAGGTCCATGTGAAGAAGTTCTAGTGGCTTAGATGTGAGTACATCATTGAAGACTTTAAAGGATTTTCTAGTTTGTTTTCCTTTAGCACAGATCCCACAAATTTGACCTTCACACTAGAAAAGGATTCAGGAAGACCTTTAACCAAATTCAATCTTAACAACTTATTCATTGTTCTGAAGCTTGCATGGCCAAGTCTTTTGTGCCAAGTCCATGCAATTTCATCTTTATTTGCAACAAAACAAAGATTTCAGAAAAGTTTTTATTAAGGTTGATCATGTAGACATTGTTTTTCAATAATTCATAGGGGGTTTCTTGATTTTTGGTCTGACCAATGCTCTATTGAGTATGTGATTTGCTGTGTTCACAGCTTCAGCCCAGAAGGATTTGGGTAAATTACTCTCAAGAAGCATGGTTCTAGCCATTTCCACAAGAGTTCTGTTCTTTCTTTCCACAACTCCATTTTGTTCTGGAGTTCTTGGTGAAGAAAACTTGTGAAATATCTGAAATTCAGCACAAAAATCAGAAAAGGATGTGTTTCAAATTCACCCCCATGATCAGTTAAGATGTTTTTGATTTTATATGGATAAGTGGTTAAGACAGTGGTACAAAAGTTCCTGAATTCAAGGCATGCATCACTTTTGTGAGATAGAAAAATAACCCAGGTAAATCTAGTAAAGTCATCAATGATTACAAATCCATATCTTTTGCCACTCAAGCTTAGAACTCTTGTTGGCCCAAAGAGGTCCATGTGAAGAAGTTCTAGTGGCTTAGATGTGAGTACATCATTGAAGACTTTAAAGGATTTCTAGTTTGTTTTCCTTTAGCACAGATCCCACAAATTTGACCTTCAACACTAGAAAAGGATTCAGGAAGACCTTTAACCAAATTCAATCTTAACAACTTATTCATTGTTCTGAAGCTTGCATGGCCAAGTCTTTTGTGCCAAGTCCATGCAATTTCATCTTTATTTGCAACAAAACAAAGATTTTCAGAAAAGTTTTTATTAAGGTTGATCATGTAGACATTGTTTTCTCTTTTTCCAAAGAATTTGATTTTATCAGTTGATGAATCTATTATCTTGCAAAAATCAGATTCAAACACAACTTTGTGACCTTTGTCACATAGTTGGCTGATACTGAGCAAATTATAGTCAAGTCCATCAACTAACAAGACATTATCTACAAAGTTTGAAGAAGTTTGACCAACCTTGCCAGATCCAATGATCTTTCCTTTATTTTTACCTCCAAAGGTGACTGACCCTCCCTCCTTTTCAAGCAGGAATGAGAATTTGGCTCTATCTCCAGTCATATGTCGTGAACACCCACTGTCAAGAAACCATACATTTGTGTTGGGTGCACGACTTCCCTGCAACAAGATCAGTGGAGAGAAGATTTTGGTACCCAAACAGAGTTGGGACCATCAGAATGATTTAACATAGACAGCAAATCCTTTCTCACCCAAATTTGATTTGTTTTAGATTTTTGTTTTGTTACTTTGGTGTTTTCAGCATTTTCTGTTTGTTCTTTCTTTTAGGAATGAAAGCACCAAGATCTTTGTTTTTGGTAGGAGGGGAGTTTTTCATTTGAAAATTTGAGTTCATAGAAGGAGGTGGAATCCATGGATTGTGTTGGTACATCCAGAAATTTGGATAAGGGTATTGAGGATAATGCCAACAGGGATTTTCATACCATTGGTTCCAAGGATTAATCCAATTTTCTTGAGGAGCTGTCTTGGAGGTCCAAGGTTTTTCATGGATCATTTCTTTTCCCTTTTTCTTATTTCTCAGATTTTTATTTGAATTTTTAGTTGAGTTGATTATGGTTTTTGGTGTTGAACAGGTCGACCTGTCAGGGGACTGTGTCGACCTGACAGTCTTCTTTTGTTTTTGAATTTTTGATTTGTTTTGAGCTTTGTTTGGGTTTTTGTTTGGGGTTTTGTTTGCTGTCTGTTGGATTTCAGTGTTTTCCAGATTGGGACCTTTAACAAAGTTGATTAATGGTGCTTTTCCCTTTTTCTCACCAGATTTATCTTTTGTTGATTTCTTTTTGTTGAATCCCAATCCATGAGATGTGGTTGTCTTGTTGGATCCTAGCAATGCCTCTAGGTTATCTTGGCCTTTTGTGAAGGTTTGGATAACCTCCTCCTTTTCCTTTAGCTGGTTTTTAAGAATTTCAATTTCTTCGATTTTCTGTTGTTTTTCTTGTTTTTCAATTTCCAGCTTTTCATTTAAATTTCTGAAGTCTTGGGAGGCCTTCTGAGAAGCAAGCTTTAATTCATCAATTTGGTTCAGTAAATTTTCTTTTTCTTCAAACAATTCTGTTACTTCAGATTCCAGTTCACAGATTCTATTGTTTGAAGATTGGTTATGGTAAAGATTTTCAATTTTCTTTTTGATGTGTTTGTTTTCTTTTCTCATTTCAGAGTATCTTTCTACCAATTCAGCATACACATCCTGCCAATCTTCAACACTATAATCTTCAAAGGAAGTATTTACCTTTCCATCTGTGCTGTTGGCCATGAAGCAAACTTCCTCACTCTCTGAGCTTGAGGACTTCTTCTCTTCTTCTTCCTCACTTGTGTCTTCATCAGACCAAGTGGCTACCATGGCCTTGGGCTTCTTGTATTTCTGGAATCTTTTGTGCTTTTTGTTCTCAGGACACTCTCCCTTCATGTGTCCTGGCTTGTTGCACCTGTAACAGATAACATTCTCATCAGGTTTATGATTCTTATTGAAATTGGAAGAGGAAATATTCTTCTTACCTGGGGAAAGTTTCTTTTTCCCAGTCATTTTCCCTTTCCTATATTTCAAGAATTTCCTGAATTGTCTGGTCATGAGGGCAATCTCATCCTCATTTGACTCAGACTCTTCAGAACTTGTTTTATCCTGATTTTTATCTTTGTTGCTTGAAGAGGCTTTGAGTGCCATAGGCTTGGTCTTAATGATAAGATCTTCATTTCTTCTTAAGTTTATTTCATACGTCATTAAAGATCCAATCAATTCATCCAAAGACATTTTGGATAAATCTTTTGAATCTTCAATAACAGTGGCCTTGGTATGCCAAATTGAAGAAAGTGAACGCAAAATTTTTCTTACCAAATCTGCATCAGTATACTCCTTACCCAAAGCCTTGAGTCCATTGACAATCACCATAAATCTGGCAAACATTTCAGAAATAGATTCATTAGATTTCATCATGAAAAGTTCATATTCTGAAACTAATATATTTGCCTTGGTCTCCTTGACCTGAGATGTTCCCTCATAGAGTAGTTCGAGTTTATCCCACATCTCTTTGGCAGATTTACACATAGAGATTCTCGAATACTCCTTGGGATGGACAGCACATTGAATCATATTCATGGCACTGTAATTCAATGTAGCTCTCCTAATTTGCTCCCTCGTCCAGGTTTCTTCCTCACCCTGGTTTTCATAGGGACCAGCCTCAACTACTTTCCAGATCTCATAGTTCTGGGCCCTTAAGAATACTTGCATTCTGTTCTTCCAATAAGAATAGTCCAAACCATTAAAGAATGGTGGCCTATTTATGGAATGGCCCTCAGCTATAAAACCCTTTGAGTCCATGACACTTAAGTAAATGCAAGGAGAAGTAGTTGAGCAAGCAGGCAAACAAACAACCAGATAGACAGACAAACAAACACTCAATACTCAGAAACAAAAGCTGCTCAGTTCAAATCAGATCGATATAAACCCGCTCTGATACCAATTGAAGGATCGAAATAAATGTGTGGAAAAGATCTAGAAGGGGGGGGATGAATAGATCTTAGCCACTTTTGCGGAAGCTTAAATAATTTTAAAACTATTTAGAATCAGAGGCAATAATATCAGTGAAAAGCTGCTGATCTGATTAGATTGGAGTGAGTTGAAAAACTTAGATGAGAATCAAGTTGATTAAGTGAATTAGAAACGAGTCCTATGCAAGCATCTAGCGGATGAACCAGTCAAACCACAGAACACAAATGCACAAGGATTTTTAGGTGGTTCGGAAATCACCCATGTGATTCCTACATCCACCCCTCACAACCCGTGAGGATTCACTAACACAACTGGGTAACACACCCACTGGAGCCTGACAACTCCAACACTGAAGAGCTTACAACTCACACCACTTCTAGAGCAAGACTACTCTAGAACAACTGAGCAAGACTGCTCAACACACACTTGAGTTTGACAACTCAACACTGAGTGCACCGGCTCACAACAATCTGAGCACAAGGCTCACACATAGACTTGCTAGACACCAACTTAAGACAAGATCTCCTAGCAACAGATCTAGTCGAAATTTGAGAACACTAATGAGAATTATGCAGAAGCACTTGCATAATCTCAAGAGATATCTCAGAAGAACAGAAGTAAAGTAAAGAGGTATTGAATGACTTCGTTCTTCAAGTGTACTCCCTTGTAGAAGCTTGAATTGGGAAGAAGCTTGTAAACATGAAGTCCAAGACGATGCTCTGCAATCTGGGAGGTTGGACCTTCCTTGAATTCTTCTCCAACGATGGCTTCTACCTGATCTACTTCCTTGAGATGCTTCAGAGGCTTCTTTAAAGATCAAACCACAATTCTCACACCTTGAATTGGTGAGAAGAGGTGTTCAGGAGACTCCAGGAAGCAGAGGAGGGAGACACGAACTCTTATGGCCGCCAGGAATTTTTCAGGAGACTCTAAGAGGTTAGTTGGGTCTCTTTCTTCGAAGGGAGGCCAAAAGGAGCCTTTTATACCCTTAGGATTCCAAAGATACCCTTTTGGGGTACAAGGGCACGCTTCCCTAGGAAGATTCTGATCGCCCTAGAAGGACACGTGGCAGCCATCAGCTCTTAGGATGAAAAGTTTCCGTAGTGTGTCGACCTGCCCTGGTGGTTGTGTCGACACACTGTTCCAAAGATAGAAGAATCTGTTCTGGGAGAAAGGTCCCGTGTCGACCTGCTCTTGAGTGTGTCGACCTGCTGTCCCAATTCCTCAAACTGGCTGTTCTGGGAACTGGGTCTAGTGTCGACCTGCCCTGGGAGTGTGTCGACCTGCTGTCCCAATTCCTCAAACTGGCTGTTCTGGGAACTGGGTCTAGTGTCGACCTGCTCTGGGAGTGTGTCGACCTGGGTACCCTTGATCTCTGGAAAACTGCCACTCATGTCGACACACTCTTGACATGTGTCGACACACTCTTGACATTTTTGCACAATTTCTCTTTGAGTCTGTGTTGATGTGTCGACACCATTGATGGGTGTGTCGACACATCTTTTGCATAAAAAGTTTGTACCTGAAAAATAAACACATATATCATTAGTTAAATGATTTATCATTACCACAAATGATAAATGTGGTTTGAAAAATGCTTTTTGAGCATGACTTTCAGGTATGATGCTTTTGACATGTTCCAATTAAATTGCTTTAAGAACACTTCTTGTCATCATCAAAATAGGAGGGAAATGATATGAATTAGACATTCAACCCAACATGAAGCAAGTCACTGAGTGTTGATGACGCTGATCTTGGTAAAAACACACGTAGAACCATCTTCAACATCATAACACATTATACATGAAAATCCCAGGCCTTTCTTACACAAGACTCAATTCCTCTAACACAGTTGACATAGCATAAGAACCTTGTCACGTGCAAGAAGACTAGCACGTCTTGTAAAGCGCGATCAAACACAAAGCACTAGAACCTCCTTGTTTGCTTGGAGAAACCATGTCTCAAAGTTGTATTTTACACATCCTGAACACATCTTACACTTCACATCAAAGTCATGTAGAATACTCCCTAGGCATGATTCTAATAGAATTTACACTTAACATGCTTTCTAGTAATTTAAACATGCATGCACATCCGTGAACACATGTCCATTCTGAACCATCACAACTAGCCAAGGGAACTCAGGAAAAACCTTAAAATCATAGAAACCATAAAATTAGGTAGTACACCCTACCAAACATGAAGAAATGACCCATTGGGCCCTTCGCATGATCTGGCCTTCTCCTACAAGAAAACTTCGTGCCAGAATGTAACGACCCCCATTATGTCAGTACGATTACACCAATCCACATTGATATAAAGTGTGCCATCATAGTGATACATGTACCCAGCAAAACACAGTAGGTAGAGATGTACATAAATAACAAATGAAAGTACAGTGGAAATGAAAATAACTCTTATTCCATCATCACCACACACACCCCATAGTCTATATAGTAGCCAAATAAACATACCAAGTCCACAAATAATCATGTCCATAAGTTCATATCACAATAACATCATCTCATGTACTAAATTAAAGAAAGGTACAAGCTATAAGAATAGCTCTCTATGCTTCGGCTACTCCTCTCGCTTGGAGTCGCTCCTCGCTATCTCCTCCTCGATCTCTGGAATACCTACCTCGCCTGAATAGTTAAGCAAGGATGAGTCTTCACGAAAGACTTAGCAAATCAACCTATTGGTTACATCCAAACACTTACCACATTCATTCTACATGAGTACAAGTCATTAAGCAAATTATCACATGGTACATGTAACTATTAGCAAGTGCTAAATGAACAAGCTTAAACATGCTAACTACACATGGATTTCATATGGCATATAATGATTAACATAACTTATGAATATGACATAATTCCAAGTATTCTTACCATGAAACTAAATACGTCTTTTAGAGATACTAGCATGATATCTAACATATTCAATATGCTCATATGTCACAAATTCTCACCTTTTGCTTTCTATTTTAACATAAATAGTGTAATCACATGGTTTTACATTCTTACACATTGGAGCACATTAACACATCACTTCCACATGATCACATTGCATATTCACACTTAATTCACTTCTTTACACATCTTTTGCCGTGACACATAGTCCAAACCACCATAAAGGAGGACATTATCACACACATATCACATACCCGTCACCTAGGCAATACATTGATGATTCTTGGTAACTGCGCAGAACTGGGAGAAGCACTCTCCACCCTAACCAGTCGTACTTGTACACCTCCAGGATTTCATCTTGATGCCCACACGATATCACATACACATTGAGCCTTCCCATAGGGACTTTTCTACTGTACGGATCCACAACCTTCTATGGTAGCAGTGTCAATATCGGCTCATTAATCACATGTTTAACACAATTCTCATGCATTTAATAGCCTATTCACTGCTTAGGACACCATAAATTTTTTAGGTTACAGAAGTAATCATTACTATTTAAGAGTGTTAAAACATGTTTAATAGATCCTAATCATGGTACTAATCATCAAAAACACTACTTTTAATTAATCATGCTTAACATGGTCATTAAAACTTATAACAAGAAATATTGGTTACGGGTGTCATAACATGCTCAAATTTTAATCACATATCATATACGTAGAACATATTAAATGCCTCATTTTTCAGAATTTTTTCGATAGCGTATCTATTTTTAACATTTAAAATAGATTTCAGGCAATTAATAAGATGATTTTACTAAAGCATGTATAACAGGAAAGTGATGATTCTATCAGTCTAGAAACATGTTCACAGGAACCCTAAGCCCAAGGAAAAATACTGATACAATGATACACAACATACTTGATTTTTTTCCTGAATTAAACCTAATATGGCATGCTCATTTACTCATGACAAAAAGTTCTAAAAATTATCGATATGATCAGAAAAAAATTATCAAAACTTGATAGTTTAGTCTACTATACGTACATCACAAGACAAAAACCCTATGACCCAATCATACATTCAAGACTTGTGAAAGATCGCATCACACATGCTATAACATATTTTCTGGAAAACTGAAGAACTTAACGGTAAGATCATTGTCGTCAAGGGTAGTTAATGGCATGATCGATTGCCATTAACTCAGGAACTTGATGGCAAGGGTGTTGTCGTCAATTCCTTGTCTACAATAGTGCAGACTGAAACCAAAAGAAAATAGAATTTGGGTGTCTAGGACACGAGACAAAAATCCTTAAAAATCGTAAACCCTAGATGATCTAGGGATGAAACCCCTAAGTTATTTGCCTCCGAAAAATGCCAAGAAGATCGAATTATGGTGATGAAGCCCTTATCCAAGAAAAAGAGGTGACCTCCTCGAGCATGATTCATCCTTCACGACCTAGCATATGATCTCCCGGTGGTTAGAGAGCATCCCCACGCCCTGTATACCCATCCTCTTGCCTAAGAACACTGGTGCAACCTCTGGTTCGCCAGATCTCTCACCTCTAAATGCCTCTCTTTTCTCTAATCGAACCCTAATAAACCCTAGTTGTATAAAAGCCCTCTCCTCAACGAGATGATATAGATTTATAGGGGTTTGGGTCATGGTCACAGTAGGAAGGAGAATCCCAACCCAATTCAGGGTTTCCATGTTAATCCACGAAGAAATCAAGAAGGATTCGGGGAAAGAAACCAGAACGTAGATGAAGGTGTTGATGTCAAGGTGACTGCCATTAATATGAAGTAAACGGCAATCGATCTTGCCGTTAACACAATGTAAATGACACACACTGTCACATCAACGAACGATCAACGTCACAAGATGTTGACGTCAAGAAGAATTTCGGCCAGCAATAAAACATAACAGTAAGTGATAAATGCACAGAAAATCTAGGGCCTTACACAAAATACCTCCAGATCACCTAAAACTATTGAAGAACATAAAAATCACCGTTGTAAAGAGTTTCTTGGACATAATAGGGTAAGAAATTATTCTGCCGAGGGTGCCGAACATAAACACTTGGGAATCTAAGATGCACTCCCTCATCATGGCGCAACTAGAGACGTGTCATCTCAAGCCAACACGACTACTAAAACCTTGCCATGTGTCACCATGAGACAACATGCATCTAGAGCTCGGTCAAACCTAGGAATCCAAGTCGGGCCAATCGACATATGCATAAGGTTGTGAAAGGAGAATAGGTGTGACTAGTGGTGTAAATGAGCCGATACGTTCGATGAGTAACTCGAAACTCAACTCGATAAAAATTCGGGCTCGTTTATTAAATAAACGAGCCGAGTTTGAATAAAAAAAAAGCTCGATTCATGAACGAGCTGAGTTCCAACACATGTGAGCTCAGATCAATTATACTCGTGATCAGCTCGTTTAAGCGCTCGTTAAGAGTTCGATTAAATACTCGTTAATAATTTAAGATATTTGATAAATTACTCGTTAATATACTTGAATTAATATTATTATATTTGAATTTTTTTGTAATGAATATGAAGACATGAATATATTAAAAAAAATTTATTGATATATTATTGAAGTATAAAATTTATGAGGATTTAGATATAAAAGATTAAATTTACGGTGTGTATACACAAATCATACATATGGGGGTATATACATAAAATCTGTTTTAATTAGCATAAGGGTATGAACACAAAATTAAACTTTTTAAGGTTCATAGACACCGCACCATCGTCTTCTTCCGTCCCCCCGCCCCGAAAAATAACGAAAAATAGCTATGAAGAAATCTAGAAGGGGGAGGGGGGGTGAATAGATTTCAACCAAATTAAACTCTAATCACTTATCACACGAAAAAAATATGAAAATTTTAGAATTCTGAATTGTGCACAAGTTCGAATTAGCACAGATAGAGAAGATGATGTGTGGATCTACAAAATATTAGATGATGTCATGCTGAGTAATTAGCACGCCTACCAATCATCTAACGTTAAAATGGATCAAACCACAATGACACAATGATTTACGGTGGTTCGGATTACACAACTGTGTATCCTACATCCACCATCCACACACACACACACAAATTGGCTTATATGGCCAGTTCAAACAGATCTTACAACACACACACAAAATTTAAGATTATCGAAATCTCAGATCAGAACTGTCACATCCCAATAGAAGCGGAAATATCGAGACGTAATAGATTAAAACGATAACTAACGAAACATTTTATTACAATATATAAGCTAGCATAATGTCTGAGAGTCTCGAGATACATGAAGACTATTTGAACAAAACCTATTAAGATATATAGGACATACTAAACATGACATGACTACCTAAATTTTATTACAATAAGTAGAGGGTCTCTCGGTGCACAACCCTGCCCGCTATGTTCAATCTTGATTGTCACCTGAAAAAAATATTGAGAAGATAGGGATGAGCAAAACTTGCCCATTAGATTCCTTTAAGTTAATTTTAATCACTAGCAGTATGCAAGACAAGAGGAAGATTTAAAATATCATAACGAGAAAATGAGGATTTAGAATAACGCAAGAGTTCACGTATCACAGTATAAAAGAATTAACGCTAATAATTTCAGATCTCAAATTGTAAAACACATAAACAATTAAATTGAATAATGAACATGATCACTACTTTGTCAAGATGAAATCAAGTTTACCACTTAACGCTTCCATAACAATCACTTTTCACGAATTTTTAATTGTCAGCCAGATACTATAAACACTTCACTTATAGTGTATGCCAAGCACCAGGCCATTACTCTATATATGGTACCACTGGACACTAAGAGTATTCGGGATCATCTCGGGACTAGACCATAGCCCCTAACCGGCATAAATTCCACTTTTTAGTTTACGATTTCAGCGTAGTAAGATGACAACTCAGAGTCCGTAGAAAAAAAATGAGAAATAGTCATGTAATATATTTCAATATAAGGTTGAATTCTGAGGATTAAAGCAGCGGCATTCAAGATGAAAAACTAAATCGACAGTATTTCGGCATAGAGAGGGATTTTGAGAAATCAGACGGACAACATTCCGGCATAGAGAGGGATCTTGAGAAATCGAACGGACGACATTCCGGCGTAGATGGAAATCCCGAGAAAACAAACCAACAGAGTTCCGATATAAAGAAGGATTTTGAGAAAACATACCGGTAAAGTACCGTCATAGAGAAGGGTTTTGAGTGAACAAACCAACATGGAGAGGGATTTCGAGAAGACGAATCGGTAGTATTTCGACATCGTGAGAGATTCCGAGAAATCGAACCGGCAGCACTTCGGTGTAATGAGAGATTCCGAAAAAATGAACTGACGACGTTTCAACATAACGAGGGATTAGAAGAACACAACAAGCATCACTTTCACTCACCAGGGACTTAGAACTAACTTAAAAGAACCTACCTATCGGCAGAACTTCGGGACGGGCACTCCTCTTCTCTTCTCTTCTACTTGACCCTTCTTGGAGGCTTGGAGGAGATGGATGGAATGGAGGAGGCATGGGGTATTTATAGGAGGAGGGAGAGAGAGGGGGAAGAGGGAGATGATGACACCTCACCCCTGTGAGGTGTCATCATCCAGGGCCATCTTCCCCAGGATGGAGACATGTGTCTCTTGAGATGAGGATGAGGGACAAGTGTCCCTCCTAGGGGCTTCCAGAGGGATTCTTGCATCATTTCACTTAACCCCTCAACTTTTTGTCATTAGCATTTAAACCTTCATTTTTTAAAAACTGGAGATATACCCATTCCACACCCTTAATTCGGCCATTCTAGCTTCAAATGACCTCCGATCGGGATTCTAATTGTGTCTTAGGGGGGTCTATAGAAATTTCATCAGGGTCCCCAGAAAAATTATCATTTGCATGAATACCCCATATTTTTATAATTGTAGGTATGCCCTTCCTATTTATGTTTATACTTTTTCCTCTTATTTTATTCTGGGTTTAGTGTCAATAGGGATATATCCATATCCTTATCCTCTTCCTTTACCAATATGCCTACCTTTAGTGGCATCCTTTAGCAATATCATTATTATTTATCATTAGAAACATCCTTTACCAGTAATAATATCCTTTAGCATATTTTCAGTCAGGGCTTATATAGATCTGAATTTGCTTAATCTCTCCATCTGCTCAAAAACTGCATTATGTTTTCCCGACCGTTTCTCACTTATTTATCATTTTATACTTTGGGGTATTACATGAACACACACTTGAAATTGAGCAGAAGGATTGCTCCAATTTCACTCCACACACAATATGATTTGAAATTAATATGAAGAACCAGATCATCAAGAAGAAACTATAGAGCAGATGTCTGGTTCGAAATTCCCTCTGTTTTGCTCCTAATTGAGACTTGAAATATCTGGCTTCTGCTTGATGAAGTAAGCTTCAGAATCTGAGAATTGAAGTTGACTTTGATTGCCATTAGCACTTGGATCCCCAATTCCTCAGATCTGGAGCAGCAGCAAACCTCAGATGAAGCCTCTCTCTGGTCGTCACCTTCTGCTTATGGGAGATGGAGAACTGAAGTGTGGTGATCCAAAAAGTGTGAGGATCGTGGGCATTTATAGTCCCATGTACTCATGTGGATCCTTGAAATTAGGGGGCACAAAAGTCCCCGCTCAAAAGTCCTTGTATTAAAAGGTTCCACGTGTCCAAGTTTTCAGATCTGGGTCATCAGTCGAAGGGTGCCGACACAACGAAATTCTATGTCGACACATGATCCTCGTTTCTTGTTCAGACAGAACTGGAAGGTGACTTGTGTCGACACATGCTTGTCTTATGTCGACACACCTGACCACAATCCAGAAATGTAGCTTTCTAGGAATACAGGATGTGTCCACACATGATGGACTTGTGTCGACACCACTGGCTTCTTCACTTCTAATTTGCTTTTGTGAACACATGATGTGTCCACAAATGATGAGCCTATGTCGACACCACTAGCTTCTTTTGATGAAAATCTGCACTGGGATTGAGCTATGTGTCGACACTCTACTAGAGTTGTGTCGACACCATTGTTAGCACAACAACTTTTTTTTGAACTAAACATGAAATATGGATGTTAGATATGATTGATGCAAAATATTCAAACTTGTATGGATCATAGTTAAACATCATCAAAACAAGAGATCCAACAATCTCCCCCTTTTTGATGATGGCAACTATGATTCATTGAACATTTCAGTGTAATCAAACAAGGTATTTTAATACAGTCAATCACATCATTCCATGTTATATGAAAGAAAAGCAATCACCATTACAAATTCACAACATTCATCACAGAATCACAACCTTCATTGAGAATTAGATTGTAGAAATATGACATTCAAATCGAACGCATAAAAGTCAATGTTCAAACATAAAATTCAATGTTCTAAAGCCAAAATAAGCTGTCCAAAGTTTTGAAACCAAAAAACTGAAATATCACACACTTCTCCCCCTTTGACATCAACAAAAAGGTAGAATCACTGATGTGGAGGTGGGGGAGTAGAAAACAACTTGTCATCAATGTCCTTCATGTTTGCTTCTAAAGATCCTAAATTATTCCTCAGCAAAAGTTGCACAGATGTCAATCTAGTATGGAGGGTTTCTTTCATTTTCCTCAAATTCTCAGAAATGTGCATTGTCATCTTATCAATGCCATGGGGCATAGGAGGAACACCTGTAAAAGAGGTAGCATGCCTACTATCTCAAGTGCTTACATCATCTCTTAACTTCCACACAGTGTTGAAATCAGCTTTATGCTCCTCAATTTGTTCATCTATGTGGGTAGTATGCTCCTTCATTTGTTTTATATCACTGACAAAGTGAGCAAACGACAGTCTACACTTGGCCACCTGTGTCACAGCCTCTTGTCCATTTGTGAATGCTATGTTGTGTGTTATCAAGAAGCTTGGAAAGCAATTCTTGCACGCCAGACTGAAGAAATGAAAGCTGAGTAGAAGCATCACCCAATGTCCCAACCAACCTATTGAATCTCCTTGTGGCATGTTCAACAAGCTCTTATTGCTTCAAAAAGTGACTTGTAACACTATTCTGCAATCTTTGAATTCTTAACTCAAAGTTGTTGGACATCTCTCTCATTGAGTAATTAAGATTATCAAATTGAACTTGAATGAAGTGTTGGATCAAGCCCCTGCCGTTGCACCAAAAGCTCGAGCTGATAGTGAAGGCGGACCGTATTTCTTTTATGGTGGACCAGAACCCCACATCAATGCTGTCGTCTGTCTGAGGGGCTTCACACAGGGCGGTTAGTCCCTACGGCGGGTTGGGTTGTCAGACCCGATGTCACTATACACACCCGATCCCAGACTAATGTAGAGTAACAGCGAATCCCTAAGGGAGTCGATGGACCAAATAGTCCAACCAACTCCCCCCCAGTGACACCTGGGGGATTCAAACCCGCAACCTCGCTCTGATACCACTTGTTTGATCAAGCCCCTACCATTGCACCAAAAGCTCGTGCTGATAGTGAAGGCGGACCGTATTTCCTTTATGGTGGCCCAGAACCCCACATCAATGCTGTGGTCGTCCTGAGGGGCTTCGCATAGGGTGGTTAGTCCCTGCGGCGGGTTGGGTTGTTAGACCCGATGTCACTATAGACACCCGATCTCGGGCCAGTGTAGAGTAACAGTGAATCCCTAAGGGAGTCAATGGACCAAATAGTCCAACAGGAAGTTGTAGAGTTCAGGTGGGATTGATGATCCACCAGAAGATGTGGATGTTGAACCTTGATGATGATGAAAGAAAGAGGTAGGAACAATCAAGTTTGGATGAGGAGTTTGAATTTCTTGAGAAATAGATTATTCTGGCAAATCTTGGGGTAATTCAGGCCTTATAGGTGGTTGTTCCACTGGATCTTCTTGAGGTATGTCTGCATTAGGAACTGAATCTTCTTCATGATGGTCTGATGGTTGATCCAGGACAGGACCCCTAGTTATCTGATCTCCCTCAATTCTAAACTTCATAAAATTTTTCACATTGTGTAGGCAGTAAATGTTACAATGAGGAATCTTCTGAACTTTTTCATTCAAAAATGATATGCCAAATTGCTCAAAAATAGAAGTCAAATGAGTAGCATAAGGAAGTGATCTATGGAGGTCCTTCCTTATAGTTTCATACATGATTTGAAACATAATTTAAGTCAGATCTACCTTGATGTTCTTCAGCATATAAATAGTCAAAACTGCTGAATATCTATAAGTCTGTTCCTACCTCCAGCTTGAGATGTAAGTATAGTGGTAAAGATGTGATGTACCAATCTATGCAGTGGAGGACACTTATTTGTATTCAAACATGTGACATTTATCTGTTATGCATTCTTCTTGTCATGAGGCAATCCAGTAAGAAGAGAAAAGCTTCATGAAGATCAAATTGATAAGTGCAGTAGTCTTCACCAGAATTAGGGATATCAAATAGTTGATGTGCCAATACTTGAGAAATAGGATTTTTACACCTTTCACCTCTCATGTAAATCCCTCTTTCGTATCCACAAGATTCATGTAAAATTCTTGAACTAACCATGGATAGAATGTTCTGAACTCACTAATAAATTTTATCCAGCCTTGAAAATCAAACAAAGGGACGAGGTCTGGAAAAGCATATGACAACTCTATATCAGAAAGATCCACTACTCTTTGCTTCAAAATCATTCTAACTCCAGGCTATATAGATTTTGAAGGTGTTTCTTCAGGTGACTGAGAAGCATCTGAGGAAGAAACCTCTAGAGTTTCTGTGTTAGGGTTGAAGGATGGTGTACCTTCTGCAGATGAGGAATTGCTATCCTCAGAAGTACTAGAGTCTCTCAAAATCTCCCTCTTAGGGTATCTTGATGGTATCACAGATTTCCCATTGTCATGATGTGTTATTCTACCACGCTTGGAGGGAGTGCCAGAAGGAGTAGAATCTGGTTTTCTCTTCGACGGATCATGGGTGAACATTGACCGACATTCCACCAGTTGTTCTTGGATGACCACCCCTTTTGCTGCTGCCCTGGGCTTGGCTCTACACCTGGGAGTCTACTTTGGAGCCATGGAATTCAGAGTTGAAGGAGGAAGAAATAGAAAGAAGAAACTAGAAGTTATAGAGTCTCATTTCTTCCATAGTTGGAGGAGAGGAGGGAAGTTTAAAAAGATGGGAAGAGGAAGAGGTAGGGTTGACCTAGGGTTATGAGCTTTTAAAAATGGATCGACACCTAAAAGAGAGGTGATAAGATGAGCCATAGGTTCATCGATCCTAAACTGGGACCAGCGCCTAGGTAAAGTTGTGTCGACACAAGAAAGATGTGTGTCGACTTGGGATCAGACTGCGTCGACATAAGATGGATGTGTGTCAACCTGAGATCAGACTGCGTCGACACAAGATCGATGTGCGTTGACCTGAGAGAGCAAGAATTAAGTATTTTGTGAAATTATGAGAAGGAAAGCTTTATGATGATGAAAAAGACTTGAAAATTAATTGTTCAAGGATTTTTAATATGTTAAAGATATCACATTCAAATTCTTATCATCATTCCTTTGCAAATTTAATGGTTTGAGGAATAGAAAACAATGTTTGACCATTATATGAATTTGAAGAACCTAGATTACACTTTAATGGAATTAAAATATTCCATTCAGAACAATTCATTCTTTCAAACCTTAACCAAAGTATGATGATTTCTCCAGGATAAAATCCAATCACTATTGAAGTTAAACACTCTTAAAAGATTTGAGCTAGGAAGTTGTTGTCCATTTTGTTTAATGTAATTTTGTTGAAGTAAAGGCAATGAGCAGTCAAATATAGTAAATCTTGTTCACTCAAGTACACATGATTTTTACACACTTGAGTCCCTGGTTACTGAAGATTTACTAATCATTCTGCCTCAAAGGGTTAATGAAAACCTTTTGACATGGAAATATACGTTTATCAAAAGCCAATATTCTCAGTTTCTCAGTTAACATTGATTTTGAATATTTAGATTAAGCCCCTTAGAACAGAGATAGCATGACACTTCATGACATACATGGCTCATCACTTTTTGTGAAGGTGTGCAGTTTCTCAACATGCATGCCATTGCTTTGCCAAAAGAGAATTAAAACTTGATGAATACCAAGAATTGGACATAACTTTATCCTTTATCAAAACCAAAATAAATGTGTAAAGGCAATGCCGAATTGGACAATATACAACCAAAGAAATCAAATTACTTTCGAATTTCAAAGGATAAAAGAATGTGAACTTGAGGAATATGTTAATACTATTAAAAATGCATTCCTGGTTGTTTTCAGAAAATGTAATGAGCTAGTTATGAATTACATACCAATCAAATCACTAAATTATTTTTGGTCTGATGAAAGAAAATCCAGTTAAATCTTTAGCTCCCCCTGAATTATTGACTTGATCAATTTTCATCAAAAATAAAGATTGATCTTCTTTGAGATGAAATTCACACAATATTAAATGATAATGACTTGAAGCAACCTGAAGAATAACATTGAAGGAATGTGTTGACATAGAAAATGACATGTGTTGACATAGAACTTGAGAAATGATCACTTTCAAATAAGGAAGAGTGGTCTTGTGTCAACACTAAATTGATTATGTGTCTACCTTATTCAGAAACAGAACTGTCACTTACATTGATTCAACAAATCTAATCAAAACTACAACTTGTTCTAAACTAGCTCAAGTACAAGAATTGTTGCCTCTTTTTCAGAACAAACACTCTTCTCAAATTTAGTGCTCCCCCTAAAAAAAATTGCATGAGTCAAACAAATGATATTCAAATGATACACAATCAACTTTGCACTCAATTCAGCATTCAGTCAAACAAGATCAACATGAATGATAGAAAATGAACTAGCAATCATAGTGCAAACATAGGCATTTCATTCAAAATTGATGACCCTTACACAAGGAAGATTTTTGGTACTAGGTAGAGGATTTTCCTCACACATAATGATAGTTTCCAGACAAGCCTGACTTGTCCTTCCACAGTTCACCATTTGATATACCAATTAATCTTTGCATAAGAGTCCCAATTAATTTCTATTTTTAAGAAAGTTTTAGTGCATATTGCAAATTCCATGTTCTCTCCTTAAAGATGTGAATCTGTCCTCTGCCAAAGCTTTTGTAAAAATGTCAGCCACTTGTTTTTTTGTAGGAATGAATTCCAATTCAATGTTTTTATTAGCAACCTCATCCCTCATAAAGTGATGTCTGATTTCAATATGTTTGGTTCTTGAATGTTGAATTGGGTTTTTAGAAAGATTGATAGCACTAGTATTATCACACATGATAGATGTGCATCCAATGTCTATGTTGTAATCAAGCAATTGACTTTTGATCCACAACACTTGAGCTGCACAACTCCCTGCAACAACATATTCAGCTTCTGCAGTGGAGAGTGCAACTGAATGTTGCTTCTTGGATGCCCATGTTACCATGCAACCTCCTAGGAATTGACAGAAACCACTAGTGCTCTTCCTATCAAGTTTGCATCCAGCATAGTCAGCATCAGAATAGGAAATCAAATCAATATGGCAACCAGCTGGGTACCATAAACCCAATTCACATGTACCACAGAGATATCTAAAAATTCTCTTAACAGCAAGCAAATGACTTTCTTTAGGACTAGATTGAAATCTAACACAAAAATAAACACTAAATTGTATGTCAGGTCTACTTGCAGTAAGATACAAAAGAGATCCAATCATACCTCTATATTGTTTTGCATCAACCAATTTACCTTTCTCATCACTGTCCAATTTTATACTTGTGCTCATGCGAGTAGATGCTGGCTTGGCTTGCTCAATCTGAAATCTTTTTAGCAGCTCTTTGACATATTTTGCTTGATTGATAAAAAATCCATATTCAAATTGTTTGACCTTCAAGCCAAGGAAAAATTGTAATTCTCCTATAAGACTCATTTGAAACTCACTATGCATGTGGTTTGAAAATTCTTCACACAGTGAAGGATTTGTGGAAACAAAAATGATATCATCCACATATACCTGAACTACAATTATGTGATTGTGGACATATTTCATGAAGAGAGTTTGGTCCACTTTACCTCTGAAATAATTCTTACTAACCAAGAAATTGCTCAACCTGTCATACCACGCTCTTGGAGCTTGTTTCAATCTATAAAGAGCTTTGTGCAATTTTTACACATGGTTATGTTTATCATGAACTTCAAATCCAGGTGGTTGTGCAACAAAAACTTCTTCTTTAATGTAACCATTCAGAAAGGCAGTTTTGACATCTATTTGAAACAATTTAAAGTTTTTGGAACATGCATATGCTAACAGGATTCTCACAACTTCCAACCTAGCTACTGGTGCAAATGATTGTTCAAAGTCTACCCCAAATTCTTGTTTGTATCCTTTTGCAACCAATCTAGCTTTATTCCGCACAACTTTCCCTTCTTCATTCAGTTTGTTCCTAATCACCCACCTAGTTCTAATTATTGAATTTTCAGGGTTTCTACGAACTAGGCTCCAATATTATTCCTTTTGAATTCATTTAGCTCTTGATGCATTGCCTATACCCAAGAATTATTGTTTAAGGCTTCTTCATTGTTTTTGGGTTCCACTTGAGATATGAAAGCTAATTGGTCTTGTTCAATGATATTTTTGGAATGAGATCTAGTTTGAACTCTATCATTGACATTACCCACAACATTCTTAAGAGGATGATCTTTAGAGTACCTGAAATTACCTCTTGTCAGTGTACTAGCATTTTTTTGTTGGTTTGTTTTGATTTGGTGTCGACCTGATGCTGTGATGGGTCGACACATCTTCATTTTCAGGTGCTTCTTCTATATCCAGTGATTGATCTGACTCCTTCATGAGGATGCCTGCATCTTCTTCTTGGTTTCTGCAAGAATTAGAGTCATCAATGTTTTCACAATGCTCATAAAAAATGACATGTGGAGTTTCCTCGACGGTTCATGATTCATTGTTAAAGACTCTATATGACCTTGAATGTTCAAAATAACCTAGAAAAATGCCTACATCACTTTTTGTTTCAAATTTGTCTAGATCATGCTTGTTATTGTTGTGAATGAAAACTTTACTTTCAAAGAATCTAAAATAAGCAATGTGAGGTTTCTTACCTTTTAAAAGTTCCTAGGAAGTTTTCTTAAGGACTGGTCTTACCATGACTATGTTGAGAATATAGCATGAGGTGTTTACTACTTCTGCGCAAAAACTTCTTAGAAGATGACTTTCAATCAATAAGGTGCGAGCCATTTAAACCAACGTCCAATTTTTCCTTTCTACTATACCATTCTGTTCGAGAGTTCTTCGTGATGCAAATTTGTGATCAATTCCTTTGCTCCTACAAAATTCGAAGAACAAATTATTTTCAAATTCTCCTCCATGATTAGTAAGTATAGAGCAGATTTTTTTTTTTCCATGTTCAATTTTATTAAAGAAATTTTGAAAATTTTCAAAAGTATCACTTTTGTGTGATAGAAAAAATACCCAAGTAAACCTAGAGAAATCATCAACAATTACAAACCCAAACCGATGTCAACTAAGACTGAGTGTCCTAGTAGGACTAAAGAGATCCATATGCAATAGTTCAATAGGTTGTGAGGTTATCACAGGTGCAACAAATTTGAATGATTTTCTAGTTTGTTTACCTTGTGCACTTGCAAAACAAACAATTTTATTTTTCTTTTTCTTTATTTTCAGAAGACCATTTACAAGAGAATATCTCATCAATTTATTCAAATATTTTCACTGGCATGACCTAGTATATGATGCCAAAGTTGAAACAGATCATGCTGGTTTACAACCAAACAAAGATTTTCATTTTGTTGTTCATTCAGGTCAACCAGATAAACATTATTAATTCTTTGACCAAGAAATTTTATTTTTCCAAATTCTTTCTCAATGATTTTACATGCATCAGAATTGAATATAACCTTGAGGCCCTTGTCACACAACTAACTGATACTAAGCAAATTCTGATTAAGGCCTTTTACCAATAACACATTTTCAATAGAGTTTGAGAGATTATTACCAACATTTCATATGCCTATGATCTGACCTTTATTTTCACCTCCAAAAATTACTTGACCACCATCTTTCTCAACTAATGAATAGAATTTATCCTTGTCCCCAATCACATGCCTTGAACAGCCACTGTCGAGGTACCATTTGTCTTTCTTGTGGACTGTAAGGCATTCTTGCAATGGAATTTAAAAAGAAGATTTTGGTGCCAAAATTGCTTTGGGTCCCATCAGTTTTCTCAATTCACAAACAATATGTTTTGGAATCCAGATTTGCTCGACTTTACATACATTCATGTTAAATCTACAACTTGAATCAGAATGCCCAGATTTTATGCAAATTTTGCATGACAATAATTTATGAGATGTGAAATTCTTGCTATTTTCCAGATGAGAAGTAGATCTAACAGCTTGCTTCATGTTCTGTTGATTATTGAATTGAGTTTTTGCATGTTTGATTTGTGTTTTGAAATTTTTGGATTGTTTTTCACTCTTTTGCTTCAAGTTCAGGGATTGTTTCTCTTCAGCATTTATCCCTGATTGATGATGAGATGATGTTTCCTTAAGAAAATATGTTATCAGTGTTTGCCCAAATTTATTTTTGTTTTCTGATTGAAAGCATAATACATACTATGTATTATTCATTCAAACTCCTAAAATTCCATCCAGATTTTATTTTCATTTAACAAATCTTGACAGAGTGTCTTTCTTTTCATTCAATTTTTTTTAGTGTTTTTATTTCATCTTGAATAAATTCCTTTTCTCTCTTGAGTTTTTCAATTTCATCCATCAAACATTGTTTTTCTTTTTCAACATTTTGACATCTTTCATTCATACTGTCAAGTTGTTCACCAAGAGTTTCTTTTTCATTTTTCAAACTAGCAATTTCATCATTCAAAATACTGATTTGTTCATTGTTTTCAGAATCATGCAAAATACTGGTAACTTTCTTTTTCAGTGATTTATGTTTAGATGTATATTCTTATAGCTTCTCAAATAATGTTGCATATGCTTCTTCCTAATCATCCATAGTGAAATCTTCAAATGAAGAACTTACCTCAGTGTTCTCTTCATTCCTTGCCATAAGACATGTAAACTCTTCATCATCAAATTCACCATTCTCTTGTTCTTCTTCATCCTCATCACTCCATGTGGCTAACATGGCTCTGGTTTTCTTGAACATCTAATTTTTCAACTATCTTTTCAAATCAGGACATTCTCCTCTCATATGTCTTGGTTTTCTACATTCATAGAAAATAATGTCAGTCTTTTGGTTTGATTCAGTTTTCTTATTAAACTCAGGTTTCTTGGAAAAATCTTTCTTATTGAAGGGCTTCAATTTACCTTTTCCTTTCTTTTTAAAAAATTTGTTGAATTGCCTTGTCAATAAGGCCATTTCACTGTCCTCATCTTCATCAGAAGAATCATCACTATCATCATAGCTTTCAACAGTACTTTTGGAACTACATGTTGCTCTCAAAGCTACAGGTTTCTTTGAAATCATTATAGATGCATTTCTTTTCAATTTAATCTCATATGTCATCAAAGATCCTATTAGCTCATCTAATTGCATGGTAGATAGATCTTTGGAGTCTTCAATAACAGTGGATTTTGTATGCCAAGCAGATGGAAGAGACCTTAGTATCTTCCGCACAAGGTCACTGTTAGAGTAGTCTTTTCCAAGACCCTTAAGTCCGGTACTATCAGCATGAATCTAGCAAACACCTCAGATATAGTTTCATCATTTTTCATTCGAAACATTTCATATTCAGAAACCAACATACTTGCCTTGGTTTCTCCTACCTCAGAGGTTCCCTCATAAATGAGTTGAAGTTTATCCCACATTTCTTTTGTCGACTTACATGAGGAGACTCTGAAGTATTCCTTGGGATGTATGGTACACAGCATCATGTTCATTGCACTCCAGTTGAGTGTGGATTTTTGAATTTTTCCTTAGACAATACATCTTCATCTTCTAGCAATTCAGCAGGACCCTTATCAACTTCCAAAGTTTATAGTCCTGTGCTCTCAAGAATACTTGCATCTTGTTTTTTCAATAAGAATAATCAGATCCATTAAAAAATGGTGGTCTAGTAACTGAATGACCCTCAGCTATAAGCCCCTTGGTAACTTCCATAGCTAAAAACTCTTGATCGTTAGATCAAACACTTGACAAGTGCAAAGAGAACCTGCTCTGATACCAATTGAAAAACAATGGAAAACAGCTATGAAGAAATCTAGATAGATTTCAACCAAATTAAACTCTAATCACTTATCACACCAGAAACCTATGAAAATTTTAGAATTCTGAATTGTGCACATGTTCAAATTAGCACAGATAGAGAAGATGATCTGTGGATCTACAAAATATTAGATAATGTCATGCTGAGTAATAAGCGTGCCTACCAATCATCTAACATTAAAATGGATCAAACCACAATGACACAGAGATTTAGGGTGGTTCGGATTACACAACTGTGTATCCTAAATCCACCATCCACACATACACACAAATTGGCTTATATGGCATGTTCAAACAGACCTTACAACACACACACACAATCTGAGATGATTGAAATCTCAGATCAGAACACACACTTGAAATTGAGCAGAAGGATTGCTCCAATTTCACTCCACACACAAGATGATTTGAAATTAAGATGAAGAACCAGATCAGCAAGAAGAAACTATAGAGCAGATGTCTGGTTCGAAATTCCCCCTGTTTTGCTCCTAATTGAGTCTTCAAAAATTTGGCTTCTGCTTGATGAAGTAAGCTTCGAAATATGATAATTCAAGTTGACTTCGATTGCCTTCAGCACTTGGATCCCAAATTCCTCAGATCTGGAGTAGCAGCAAACCTCAGATGAAGCCTCTCTCTAGTTGCCACCTTCTGCTTCTTGGAGATGGAGAACTGAAGTGTGGTGATCCAAAAAGTGTGAGGATCATGGGCATTTATAGTCCCATGTACTCATGTGGATCCTTGAAATTTGGGGGCACAAAAATTCCCACTCAAAAGTCCATGTATTAAAAGCTTCCACATGTCCAAGTTTTCAGATCTGGGTCATCAGTCAAAGTGTGTCGACACAACAAAATTTTGTGTCGACACATGATCCTGGGTTCTTGTTCAGACAGAGTTGGAAGGTGGCTTATGTTGACACGTACTTGTCTTGTGTCGACACACCTTACCACAGTCTAGAAATGTAGCTTTCTGGGAATACAGGATGTGTCGACACATGATGGACTTGTGTTGACACCACTAGCTTCTTCACTTATGATTGGCTTCTGTGAACACATGATGAGCTTGTGTCGACACCACTGGCTTCTTTTGATGAAAATCTGCACTGGGATTGAGCTGTGTGTCGACACTCTACTAGAGTTGTGTCGACACAACTGTTATCACAACAACTTTTTATGTGAACTAAACATGAAATATGGTGTTAGATATGATTGATGCAAAATATTCAACCTTGTATGGATCATAGTTAAACATCATCAAAGCAAGAGATCCAACACCCCCGCGAATGTTTACTATGCGCCCACGACCCATCCCGTTGGCCAACACTGGCTGAGGGGAGCTGCAGTCATCGGAGTCTCCGGCAACCACCAAGGATCCCCAGCCGTTGCCGGATGGAGCTACCGTCACGGTGCCAATGCCGACAGCAGCCGCAGTGGAGGGATGCAGCGCAGTCACTTCTTCGGCGATTCTGACGACAACCAAAATGGATGATGCCCACACGATGGTGCTGGCGATGCCGGATGCTGTCCAAGGTTACCGCAGTGGCCTTCTCCGGCCTCTCCACCCCCAGGTCCCGTCACCCATCCCGCACTCTCCTGCACTTGCCTCCGCACCCTTAGTGTCAATTAATCATGTATCAGATGCAAAAAAAAAATATTGGTGCCTTGAGTTTTTACAAAAGGAGTCCATATGCCCCCTTTTCTGAATGCGTCAAAAGGCTTCTGGCTTTTTGGAGGGCCTCCACTCGAAGTTTCTATACTCAGCCACTAATTAATAATTTTTGAGATCATTTGAGTTTGAACGAGGTTGAACTCGGGGTCAAATTTAGTTAAATATTTATAACTGAGTGCTTGTTCGATTGGTTTATCGAGTCGAGTTTGAACGCCGTTAATAGTAATCGAGTCATGTTCAAACAGTTGCTCTAACTACTCAGGGAGTATCGAGCCAAGTTTGAGCTCTTTAAAAAAGGTTCGTGTCGAGTCCGAGCAGAGTAGTACTCAGCTCGACTCGGATCGTTTATACCCCTAGGTGTGACACCAACATAGACACAACCTGACAGCAAATTGAAATGGCGTCAGGACCAAATTGACAACAACACTACTTGACGTTAAAACAAATTGACAACAAGCTTAGTTGTTGTCAAATGCCCTGACGACAAAGCTAAATATCATCAAAGGACCAGATGGCACACATGTTTGGCCCTAGGAGGCCAGCCCTAAACATGCAAACAAAATCAACATGGTTCTAAACACGCAACCTATGTTTGTTGCGACATAAACCGGAGCTCACAAAGCTAGTGGTTCTCAGGACAAAGATATAGCTCAAGCCAAATAACTGCTAGGCCCAACAAGATGGAATTCAAAAGGCAAGCGTGTTAATTATAATCATCTTCAAAAAAATTGTCCTCAAAATTAGGAAGAAACCCATGAAAACATATATATGTATATACTTGAATTAAAACAGTAACATTCATCATTGATTCAAACTAAAATCAAAGCCTTACTCAAACAAGTGTGGATACATCTTCCAATTTCATCTGCTAGTTCCTATGTTGCTTCACCTTCCAATCTGTTCTCCCACATTACCTTAACTAAATTAATTTACTTGTTCCTTAGTTCTTGCACTTTTCTATCAACAGTGGGCACGAGGTACTCTGGCATTGATAGATCTTGTGCCAAGTCATCTCTGGTATGACTAACAGTGAGTGATGGATCTCAGATATCCCTCCTCAACAAGGATACATGAAACTCATCATGTGCATCTGTGAAATCATGTGGGAGTTTTATCCAATATGTTGCTTCACCAATTGTTTCCAAAATTCTTAATGGACCGACATATCTTGAACTTAACTTGCCTTTCTTGTTGAATCTCATGACTCCTTTAGTGAGTGTCACCCTTAGGAACACATACTCTTCTAATTCAAATTGCAAAAGTCTTCATTTAGAATTTGCATAACTTTTGTAGGCTTTGGGATACTTGCATCTTTTTCTTGATAAACTTCACCATTTTAGTCTACTAGTGTGCTAATTTTGACCATAGTAGTTGCCTCTCCCCAACTTCATGCTAGTCTAAGGGAGTCCTACAAGATATTCCACTTAATGCTTCATAAGGTGACATTCCAATACTAGGCTGATAGCTATCATTATAGGCAAATCTACCATACCAAATGGTGCTCCCATGTACTATCTCATCCTATGCAGCATGATCTCATCATGCCTTCAAAAGCTTGAATGGTTGTTTCTATCTGTCTATTTCTTTGAGGGTGATATGCTGAACTATTTCTTAATTCCATGACCACTGCTCATTGGAAACTTCTCCAAAAGCCTAAGTCTGTGGCAGTCTCATAACAAAGTCAATTGCAACATCATCCCACTTACATTAAGAAATGGGTAAGAGCTATATAGTAAATCTCATGGTCTTTGATGCTCTACCTTGTCTTGCTAACATATCAAACATCTTTCCACAACTCAGGTATCTCTTTCTTCATGCGTGGCCACTAGAAGTGCTTCTTAGCCCATGATACATCTTTTGTTTCCTAGATGAATGGAATATCTGGATCTATATGCATCACCCAATAATTGTTACTTCAACTCAGACATAAAGCAGAGCTTGGAACCTAACTACACAATCCTCATCAATGCTAGCCCTTGCATCTTTACAATCTCTACAAAGTTATCATCTATTTTTTAGCTTTAATTATCTACTTATACAAAGAGGGTTCCATAATAATACTTTCCAAAATTTCTCTTCTCTAATTTCTAGGAATCATAAAGGAGTTGTCTGCCACATCTTCATACAGCTTCCATTCCTTCACCATAATGTGCCTCAAATTTGCCTTCCTTCTAAGTGCATCAGCTACTGCGTTTCCCTTACTTAGATGATACACCAAGGTAAAACCATAGTCCTTCAAATACTCCATCGATATGTATTGCCTCAAATTTAAATCATTCCACGAGAAAATATGCTTTAAACTTTTATGGTCAGTGAAAATCTCAAATCTCTCACCATGAAGGTAGTACTACTACCTCCATGTCTACAATGCAAAAACGACGGTTAGTAATTCATAGTCATGGGTGGGGTAATTTTCTTCATGGTGTTTCAACAGCCTAGATGTATATGTCATTACTTTTCCATATTGCATCAATACTGCTCCCAAACCTCTTAGAAACATTTATAAAAATAACAAATCTCCACCTCCGGATTGTAGAATAACTATGGGGGCTGAAGTCAACCTCTTCTTAGATATTGTAAAGCTTTTCTGACATTCTATGAACCATTCAAAAGATACTTCTTTTCTGGTCAAGAAGGTCATAGGTGTTGCAATTTTGATGAAATCTTGAATAAATTATTTAAAATAACCTACTAAACCTAAGAAACATTGAATTTCTATTGCCATATTTAGTCTTTCCCACTTTAGTATGGCTTCCACAATAGCTGGATCAATCACTACTCATGCACTAGATATTAATGCCCTAAAACCTTATTAGACAAAACTCACACTCACTGACTTTTACATATAAATTGATGTCCCTTTAATATCTACAAAGCTATCCTTAGGTGAGCTACATGTTCTCTTTTGAAGAAGAATAGATCAAAATATCATCTATGAATACTATAGTGGACTTATCTAAAAAGGGATGGAAAATTCTATTTATCAAATTCATGAAAGTTGCAGGGCATCAGTGAGTCTAAATGGCCTAACCACAAACTCATAATGCCTATAACAGGTTCTAAAGGCTATCTTGGTCACATCTTCTTTCTTGATTCTCAGTTGATGGTATTCTGACCTCAAATCAATCTTGGAAAATACTATAGTTGACTGTAACTAATCAAACAAATCATCTATTATCTATAGTCGATGCTTATTCATGATAGTCACTTTGTTCAAATGCTTGTAATCAATGCACAATCTAAAACTCCCATTTCTCTTTGTTATAAACTCCCATTTGTAGTCTAATTAGTATAACACTTGAACTGTAATTGATATGGACTTAAAAAATACATCAAGTACTTGAGACTGAGTTTTGAAGTACTTACATTTGTGATTTTTAAGGCGGTAATTTTACCTTTATTCCCTGTTGACAGACTTAAATAAAATATAATGCTAATCACATAATATCATAGTTATTGTTATCACCAAAATCATATAGAATAGGAGATAGGAGGATCAACAATCTCCCTCTTTTTGGAGATGAGAAAACCCTAAGAGGATGGAACTAAATTTAGACATGAATATCAAAGTATGCATAAAAACAATCTACATGATAACTGAATGCATATCAGAAATTATCTAATGGGTTCTTCATGTTCAAAATATTTTTCTCTAAATTTTCAACAATTACGAAATTGAAATTTGATTTCAGTTCGATCCCAGTTAAGGCGTGTGTGATGTTTGTTTGAACTTAAAAGCATAAAAGTATAGTTTCCAGTCTATAGAAGAATTTCTAAACCTATGAGACAACATGCTTTTGGTTTTAATGGAATTTCTATTTAATTTAATTATTTTTTATGAAATGTTATTTAATTCAGATAATTATTTTTGTAGCTCATAAAAATATTAAAAGTTAAGATTTTGCTCCACGAATAGAATGCATACTCCAGTTAAAATTTGACATGATTCTGATCTCTTGTGCAAATAGTTATGTATTTTGAATGTTTGATCATTACGATTACATGAAAACTGATTGAATGTGAATGTATGGAAATGATCATTAAAGCATGACAAGTTCTAAACTATGAAATGCAACATGTTCATAGTAAACTGTTAGTTCTAAGAAATCTATAGCATGAGTTTTCTTACTTTGTTATTGAGCATGTAAGATAAATTGTGAATATGCACTACAAGGAAAAGAGGCATTAGAGACCTCATCTAAGACCAAAATATTCGGTCACTATTCAATCTCAGATCTGAGACCAAAATGTGACTAAAAATTCAATCACTAGCAGTCCTAGATAGTGACTGCATACTATTCGATCTCTATTTAGTCTCAAATTAGCGACTGAATAGTGATCGAATATTTCGGTCTCAAACACAGAGACCGAACTATGACCGGCTAGAACTCAATGACTAGATGGTGTTCAATTGCTTGTAAGTCCTTGTTGTCATTCATAATTTCATTCTTATGTTCATGTGTATCATTACTAATATTCTTTTCAAAGTTTCAATTGAAGTCAAGTTTCATCTTCCATTGCTTTAACTTCATCATTTGAAGTCATGCATGTTTTGGTCATGATGAGTCGAAGCTCTACTTCGTCATATACGAAGCTAGCTTCATCATATCCGAAGTCCACTTTGTCACATCCGAAGTTGGCACTTCGTCATGCATGTTTTGGTCGTCATCAGTCGAAGCTCATCTTTGTCATATTCAAAGTTTCACTTTGACCGATAGCATTATGAACTATTTTATATGAAGTTCCACTTCGTCATATATGAAGTTACACTTCGTTATATCCAACGTTTCACTTCGACCGACAATGTTATGAACTGTTTTATATGAAGTTCCACTTCATCATATATGAAGTTACACTTCGTCATATATGAAGATACACTTCGTCATATACAATGTTTCACTTTGACCGGTAGGGTTATAAACTGTTTATATGAAGTTCCACTTTGTCATATAGAAGTTCACTTCGTCATATCCAAAAATACACTTCGTCATATCCAATGCTTCACTTTGATTGATTGTGTTATATTTTGGCCATCCAAAGCTTCACTTCGACCATTTACGTTATGTTCTTGACCAATCGATTCTTGCTCAGATTCATATCAATTGACATTTACTCCTTCTGATTGATGACCAAGTTGGTATCGATTGTTGTGTAATTATTTTTACAAATACTTGCTTAATTAATGAGTGCATAACCATTTGCATAAATAATCTTCAAATGCACTATAATAATATCACATAAGAATATTTTTTATGGATGGCGCATATGTTCTTCTACTTACTAAAAAATTTTCCAAGTACACAACATATACATATATAACATGTTGACCCCGATTCCCGGACAGTCAAAGTTAGGTGTCGATTGATCAACAAAGGTCATCAGTTGAAGTCTCACTGTGACTTGTCTAAAGTCGAAGTCTCACATCGATTGCTGATAAGCCTTAACAACGATTACTCCTAGAACATCGATTGTGACTTAAACACCAATTAGCATGCATTTTCTTTTTAAGATAAATTATTGTCAATACCTTGATCATCTTTATCAAAACAAGGATTCTTATAATAATCATACTTATAATGCCCTTATGCAGAATATCGGAGCGATAAAAAGTTAAATAAATACTATAGAGCGAGAAATATACATCAAACCATTGCACAAATTGGAATAATGCCAAACGAACCAACCTTATTGATAATTTCACTAATTCACTATTACAATCACTAATGCAGAGCCCCAACTATGGGCCAAGAGTACTTTATTCAAATAAAAACAACTACTAACTATCTAACTAACTACTAAGATGATTGGTTGACGAAACAACATGTCACTCTTGCACTTGCTCATCCCCTTCCTCATGTCTGTGGTAATCCCCATCAGACTCACCTGAAACACATGAAATAATTAGCGCAGGGTGAGCAATAATGCCTAATAGGACTTAATATCTTGTGAACATAGTCATGCTTGAAGTGACTCATGTCTTGGAAAACAAGGTAACTAGAGGGAAAGATCAAGTATAGTCACGAGAGTAATGTCACATGATAGCAAGAGAACGATAGTACTTTTCACAAGAAAATAGCACAACTAGCACGATAAAGGATTGGCCACATAATAAGATAGCATGTAAGGTTGCATGATAGTGCACTAGTCACAATAGAATGTTAGCATACTAGTCAAGATAGCACTTTTATTGTCTTTAGATTATCAAGATAACTGGCACTTAAGTGCAATGCCGAACACTCTGATCATTAAACTCCCATAGGCACTTTCACTTTCAAGTGCACCTCCCAGGACCAGATCGGGCCCTTTATAATGTTGCCTGGCATTGATCATGTTTTTATCTTTAGACAATCAGTCAAAATGTCCATAGAGAGTACCAAGAGATAGATGAGATAGTAGAAGAGATAGACAAGGGTATAGAGAGAACTTGAATAGACAAGAGAATAGAGATAATAGAAGACAACGAGGGTCATGTTCATAAAAAACAATAGTAATAGTTGTTAAACACACATATTGGGTGTTAGTAGTCTAGTGGAATTCAATAACAGCCCACTGGTCGTGCTACAGACACAGTCTAGAGGTCCGGCGTGATCTCAAGGTAAGAGAGAAATCTAAGGCCGTCATATAATGCTGATCCTTAAGGGTAAATGGGTATTGATAGTACAACCTACTCATCAGCAATGGATGTATGCCAAAGCAAAGGAGTCTTGCGAAGGCCTTGACAAGGATTTTTGGTCCAGTCAGGAGTATTCCCAACGAATAGGTCGTCCAGGTCAAGAAAAGTGTATATGGAAAACATTTGTCCATCTTGCCTTGAGTGCTCAATGGAAGTGGGACGCGATAACAGTATTAAATCGAGCGAATAAAATGAAGACAAGTCCTTTTTAAAATAATAGGATAATTTACATGAATAATTACACTTAATTACCAGATATATTATTGAGTAATTTCTGTAAGGTCATATGACAAAAATTCATATTTGGTGTGTGCATGTGAGAGAGAATCAATGATAGCATGTGAGAGTCGCACACATATCTTTTAAATAATAAAATTATGTGAATATTATAAAAAATGTATTGACATGATGTTACTGTTCATAACAGATCTTTACAAGGATTAAAACATGATTATAAAGCTTGGTTAACAAGGTTTAATCGTCATATTAAGGTTCTGAAATATACAGTAAAATCGAGATGGGGGTACCTGTCGCGTTCACATCGCGAGGGGTATGGCTGTCGCGTTCAAGGGAAGAGGTACAGGATAATCGATTGATGCTCTTAAAAACCGACAGGGTCACCTGTCGTGACCAGGGAATTCGGTCCATAAACATGACATTATGGTATGTCGCGTTAAGGCCAATCGGAACAGGACGAGGAGACGTGACGTCATGGGCCGTCGCGTTCATGACACGACACGCGCCTGTGTCGCAACCATGATGAGAACGCGATTGATCTGGTTGTTGCTGTAGTACCTTAAATCTTTGGGTTATTAGAATTTTATAATTGTGTGTATGTGTTTCAAACTTATAGTATTGAACTATGAAATTGATGAATTGACGTCACAATTCACTATCATTGACTACAGTAGACGACATGATCTATTGCCATCTACTTGCTGTAAACGACAGGGGTATGTGGCGTTTATGTTTTTCTAAACTATTTGGTTTTTCAGTCAGATATGTAGACGGCATGATCGATTGCCATTTACCTCATGGTAGACGACAACATATGTTGACGTTAACCTGACTTGCTAGTTTTTGCTGCTATCGTTTCGGAGCAAAATGATCGGCCATTTTCTTGGCATTTAACCAATGGATCGGGACGTTTTCAGTTTAATGGTTAGGATTAGAGATTTGGTAAACCGCCGGAGTCATTGTAAGACCCCGATTTGGCCTTTAGGAAGAGCTTTTTCAATGGTTTAGAGGTGAGAATAGAGGGCCGAAGGAGGAGTTACTGTGCGGCGATTCATGCAAATCGAAGCAAGCTAGGCAGTGAGGCAACTTGAAGGATCGTGTTTAGGAAGATCTCCAAGCGTAGGAGTTGTTCTGGAGGACGGATCGGGTAATCGAAGGCGGTGAAGAGGATTGCCTTGTTGCCAAGGCGGGCAACTTCAACTTTTTCTTCGTGACTCCAGAAGGAGGGTTAGAGGCAAGTAACATGGGGGAATGGTTTAGGATATTAGACTCTATAGATATATCATTTTTATTGATTTTTAAATCCATGATTTTGAGAGCAGGATGGGGTCAAAATTTTGATATTTCATGTGTGTTTTTTGGTTTTCGGACCAGAAGAACTTAATCTCAACATCGACTGCCATTTATTTCATGTAAACGTCAAGGTATTGGACATCTATATATAAATTAATGGCACTATGTGCCACTCTCAACTGATCTTAACGACAGGGTATGTTTCCGTTAACCTGTGTAAATGGCAACCTACGTTGCCGTTAAGTTCATTTGTGCTATTTTCTACAGATCTGTTTAAATTGCTTAGAAATTGTGATTCATGCATGTACATGGTTCGGATTAGGTTATATTATGTGTAAATAGGCACTATTAAACAACATAAATGTCATGAGTGTCACATAGACTATGCATATTGGTTCTTTAAGAGTTACTAATCTTGAATAAGATATGTGGGAAGAAAGATAAATTGTGTATGATCTATGTTGTGAGATTTCAATTGGACTCATATTGCTGTTAGATAGAAATACATGGACTGATCATGCTCAGACTCGCACAGTAAATGTATGTTTCATTTGAGCATTGTACCATATTAGTTAATTCAAGTAGTGAGAAATAATCCTAAGAGATGATGCCTGATTCAGAAAATTGTGAAATTTGGTATGTGTAATGCACGACTACGAAGAGACTTATTGTCAAAATGTCATGATTTCTGTGTACTATACTCACTGCTACAATTTTCTGAACTATGGAAAATGTATATGGAAATCAATAGATGTGAGAGAGAGATTATATGAATGTTGAATTTTGATATAAACAGTCAATGTAGTATCATGATAAGTCACTATCATACAGTAGAATAAGGATTTTAGAAATGATGAAATGAGTTGTGTGATGTTGTATTGTTATCTTACTAAATGAATTGGCAACTATGCAAAATTTTACGAAAAAGCATGCTAGAATTATATATGGATATTAATTGCATGAAAATATGTCATAAGATTTATGAAATGATGTGGCCAATAAGACATTGCTATTATAGAGATGCCTACATGGAACTACGCCATAGAATGCCCCTATGGTTATGGTTCACCTACATGAAATTGACTACATGAATCCGTGGGCAACGGATGAAATCCTGGAGGTAGACATGTTCTACTGGCTAAGGTGGGGAGGCTGTCATGTCCCAATGCATGGCAGCGGAAGAGTTTCATTTGAGTGTTGAGACGTGAACAGTCGGCAAATAAGCCACTAGCGAGCAATCACATATACACAACTATTTGTGCTCATAATACAACTCAAACTTATTATTTCATTTCAAATTAGAACTAGTAAATATTTCAACTCAATTTGAGCTACAAAACTAAGACTCAATAAAAAGGGAAAAGTACATACTATCCTCACTCCTACTACCATTCTCTAGTACTCTCATCCTCAGACTATAACACTAAGACACTAAGATATCAAGACGTTGATGGGAACGCTCTTACTCCTGTTCATCCCCAATGTAGTGTTGGTTTTATACATCATCAATGTCTTGTTCACCTAAAAGGTTGGAAAGTAGGTAATGAGCGCACTCGCCCAGTAGGATTTACATCTTCCAGCAATGATATAAGTGTTTAATAGTTTAAAAGCTAGAGGGTATGAACATGATATGCAACTAAAACGGCGGTAGTAACACGTGTGCAATGTATCATGCAAGATTGTGAGATCAAGAGATGTAAAGATCAATCTAGAAAGAAAGTTGTATTCAATATCTCAAGATAGAGTGAACAATGATCTAGCAAGATGGTAATGAGCAAGAACAAGATAGCATGTAACTAGATTGGCCATTTCACTAGCAAGCAAGCAAGCACGCACGAGCAAGAACTTTTAACATGTAACAGTAATCAGGCACGAAGACACTAAAGTGCACCAAGGAAAGATCCACCTCGAAATGCACAATAGAACCCGTGTATGTGGTTATTGTGTCTATCATTCAACACACAAGTAGTCCCAGCACAGATGCAACGCCAGTAATCATTATACCCCATGGTTAACAGTATATTTATGACTCTCTGTCATTGGGGCTAGACTGGAGCCCTTGGACACTCGTCGTGCCCGATCCACATCTCACTTATTTTCAAATATAGATACCCACAGTCATTCATGGCCAGTAACAAGAGTTCAATAATGTCATGATATTCGAGGTAGTAGTTCAAGAGTTCAATCCGGCAGCATAACGACATATTTCCAATTTAGTCCAAACACTTAATCATATTTTGGTCTTATGTTCAATAGCGGTGTACTCCAGAGTTAAGATGAGAAGAGAAATATCTCTTCAAGAATATCAAGAGAAGAGAGGTACGTGCACACTAGCTATTGGGTACTTCATTGGTACAACCTGCTAGTCGACCATGTGGGAATCCATAGACAGAGGAGACTTATGGAGGCCTTGGTCAACGGTTCAGTAGTCCGGAAGAAGGAATATCTGACGGAGAGTTCACCACAAGCCAAGAAGGGGCTTTCCTATCATGCTAGAGTGTATGCGCATGCCGCGCATGAGAATCGCTCAAGTGCGTGTGCGATTCTGATTATGGAAACTTCAGTTATAGAAACATCATTTAAGGAAACCTCATGCTTGGAAAGTATCATGAGTGCTAAATTAAGAATCACTAATCATGCATGACCAATTTTAGCAAGTATCATTGTATGTTTAGCAAGTTCGGTAACAAGGCAAGATGTGAATAATTGGTAGATAGAGAACATGGTCAATAACTTAAGATCAATTAAACATTATGGAACATTTTTTACACCTAGATAGGTTGATAAATAAATGTAAACAGTAAATATCTTCACATAGGACAAAACGACACACAAAAATGACGTCAAACAGGCTAAACACGGCTGATCTGCCCAGGGGTGCTTTATAAGGGGTTTTTCCTAGTCCGAATCAAACTAGGTTTGACACCTGTGGGTTTCAAAAATCAAAAGAAATGCTAGGATGATCCAAATCACATGAAACCACCTTTGTTACTTAGAATACTTCCAATACTTTGTACAGTAGCAAATAATCGAGAAACAAAGGTCGTTTGACTAGGTAATAAATGCATTGGAACTGACTATGTGAATCTAACATAGTGTTCATGTTCGGGCTAATACTCTCAGTAAGGTCAACGAAAATTGGGGAAACCAGTGCAAAATGAAAGTAGACTCATAGCTATGTTGAACACTTGGCCTAAAAATGACTCTAAAGAAAGGTATGGAACTCATAAGACAAGTCAAGTTTAAATTGTGATAGTACAGTGTCAAGATCATGCAAGATTTAATTCGTAAAACTCTCAAGATAAAAATTGGGGAAATAGTAAGAACATGATCTAAACATATCGATGCAAGCATGGACGAGTTTAATTAGAGTTTGGCATGGAGATGACCTACCTTTGGAGTTGAATAAGATTCGCTCTCCAAAAAGCCCTAGTTCTGACCGCCTGGAGGAAAACGATTAATACTCCCGATCCTATGCATGAAATTAGGCAAACCAGTGCGATTAGGAACTAGACTCAACCCTCTTTCCAGAGGTATAATTCTTGCACGTTTTTGTTAAGCTTTGGCTTATGTTTGGTCGAATGTAATATGGCTCTATGCACAGATCGATGCAGACGCAGCTGGGAAGAAGAGCTCCATGTTTTAGCATTTTCCTCCACCTCTGGTGCTCAAGAGCTGCTACCCACGACCCCAACAATAGGTAAACTTGTCCCCAAGGGTTTCTTGACAAGTATATATGCATCTATGGTTTTTAGGAGTCTCATTGAGTATTGGAAGGAAGGGTTGCGGTTTTGGGTTACCACCTTCCCATTTTTTATGATTTCTCACCCCAATAGAGTGTGTGAGGCTTTAGGCAACGTCATACCATGGCTAGGCACGAATTTGGGTTGCTATGAAAGGCTAATTGCATTAGAATTTTCCCTAATTACCTCTTTCTATTTTCTACTCAATTTGGGTTACAATTTTCATGGCATTTTCTTACTTGATTTTATTTATGAGCCAGAAATTGCCCATTAGTCTAAATCCGATAATGGGCTATCAATCCATGTTGTTGAAAGTCTACCCATCATTTTTAATTTACTTTATGATCACATTTTATACACATGATAATGGATTTCCGACTTATTTCCTAACTACAATAATTAGTCACATTAACTCTTAAACATAGCCCAAATGATTTTTATTGACCCAAATGATTTTTATTGACCTAAATTTCATGACGGGCCATTAGAGGATATTATTTGAAGTTCATCTATGATTTTTTATTTAATTTTATGACTCATCTAAGTAAGTGTGATAATGATTTTTCGTCTTATTTATGAATTACGATAATAAGTCGCAAAACGCTTTAAACTTGGCTAATCAGGTTTTGCTTCACCTGAATCTCTTCGTGAGTCATTTAAAACTATTATTTAGAGTTAAACTATGACTTTTATGAAATTTTCCCATGTGATTTCATCTCCGTTATGTTGGTACGTATGTTTTTACTAATTTGGGAATATTCAATTATTATTTTCAAATTATTTCTGATTTTTCAATTAACGAAAAATTTGGGATGCTACAGAGGACGTCCCCAGTATTGCACAATAACCAAGACTTCATCACTGATTTGCCTAGGTGATAAGTGAATGTTACACTCTACATGATCTCTATTAATAGTGGGGCTATGTCTTGGCAACTATACATGATATTGTCTACATGCTATATGATACTGTCTACATGCTACTTGATATTGTCTACATGCTACATGATATTGTCTACAAGCTACATGATGTTGTATACATGCCATACTACATGATATTATCTACATGCTACATGATATGCTACATGATATTGTCTACAAGATACATGATATTGTCTACATGCCATAGTACATGATAAGGTCTACATGCCATACTACATGATAAGGTCTACATGCCATTATCACATGCCATATAAATTACTTTCTTTAATTGATAAGTGATCATCTTGTATGGAAAAATGATTGACAAATGATTTAGAGTACATTGATAGGAAGAGCTATATTGTATCAAGGTCATGTGATTGAATATGTTATCATGTTTTAAAAGTAGTTATATGATAAATCTTGAACTGTCTTTCCTTGTTGCTTGCTGGGTCTAGTAGGCTCACACTAGATTAGTATTTCAGGGGAGGCTGAGGATATTGGTACTGAGGAGTTAGTTCATTCTGACTTTGAGCGAGAGGACGTGGAGGCTTAGATCTTTATCTCAGAAGTGTGTTTGAGTGAAATTATATGTGAGAATAAATTGGAATCTAAACATTGTGTCATTTATGGACTTATGGGACTATTATTACTTTGGACTATTGTAGTTCTTCTTTTTTGCCCTAGACTTGGTATTTGAATACAATGTTGCTGGAAAAGCAAAAAATTCATTCTATTGCAAATTTGTTGGCAATTAGTTGTCATTTGTGTATAACTCAATCTGAACTGATAATGTTGGATGTTTCCACTGTGGCACCACCCTTAGAATCGATGTGAGTTGGTACAACTGTAACGTTTCTAAGAGGGGCGTTACAGAGATTGGTATAAGAGCATTCAAGTTTGAGTTTATACATAAATGAGTTATCAATAATGTGTTCATATCCTTAAGTCTGCATAAATAATTAGTCCATGATTAATTAGAATAATAGGTCATTATAATAAATGCTTGTTTTGAAGACTATGGCTACCCGTAATCGTAGAGGAGTAGGCTAGGCCCGAGGTGATGAGCCACCTAGAGGTCCACAGGCTCCAGATCAGTAGGCACCAGAGTAGGCCGACGTGCCATTACCGCCCCCACCACCACCCGTGGACTATAGAGCACTGATGCAGGGACTTGTGCACGCGATGCAGACCCAGGCACAGATGGCAGCTGCCATGCAAGTGCAAGTGCAGGCTCAGGTGGTACTTAGAAAGTAATTACCAGGTTGTTGATTTGGAAGAATCCAACTAAGGACTTGACTTGGATGTAGACACAGGCACCTGATCATGAGGCAGGTATTGGAGGTGCATCAATGATGGAGCAGTTCAGGCGGATGACTCCACCTTTCTTAATGGGGGAGAGTGATCCAATTATGGTGGAGTTGGTTGCGTGAGACTGAGAAGAACATTTGTGCTATACGATGCACGGAAGAGGAACGGGTGACTCTGGCCACTTATATGCTACAGGTAATGAAGATTCTTGAAGTGTTGTGTGTTGCTCTTAGTACACCATTAGAATTATCTACCTTCTTTTACAGGAGCGTACGACGTGTGGTCGTCAGTACTATGCACATAGTTCGAGGATGGAGCTGTTGAGGTTGCATGGACTATGTTTGTTCGCCTGTTCAGAGCAAAGTATATTCCAGAGCATCTACAGATCACATGGAGCAAGAATTCTTGACATTGACCCAAGGGTCGATGAGTGTGCTTGAGTATGAGGCTAGATTTGCAAAGTTGTCGAAGTACGCACCCGACATAGTAGCTGACGAGCGGAGGAAGGTGAAGAAATTTGTAATGAGATTAAAGTCATCCTTAAGGACTAGACTCGTGGCTCTCGGACATCGTTCGATGGATGAGGCATTGTCAGCAACATGCATGTAAGAAGTGGAGATGGAGGTATATCTAGAAGAGAAGAGGGCTTCTTTATAGAGGTCAGGATCAGTATTTCAGCGACAGGACAAACGGAAGAAGACTACAGTGTTCCAGCCTGAAGGATCGAGAAAAGGTGAGGACAAGATCTAGAAGGGGGGGGGGTTAAATAGATCTAGGCCTACTAATGCGGAAGCTTAACCAATTTTAAAAACTCTTGAATCAGAGACAAATTGAGAAACAAATTTCACAGATCTGAAGATGAATTGAGTGAGTTGTGCAAATGGAGTGTGTGAACAAATTGATTAGATGAATCTAAACGATCCTATACATTCATCTAACGAAGGATAAGTTCAAACCACAATCAGATCAATGCACAGAGATTTTTAGGTGGTTCGGAAATCACACCATGTGATTCCTACACCCACCCCTCACACAGTGAGGATCCACTAAACAACCTGGGTACAACACACCCACTGGAGCCAGACAACTCCAACCACTTGAGTTTACAACTCACACAAACTCTAGAGTAAGACTACTCTAGAACCCTGAGCAAGACTGCTCAACAAAACCTTGAGTGCGACGACTCAAAAACACTGAGCTCGACGGCTCACAAACAACTTGCTAGAAACACACAAGACTTAGATCCTCTAGCAAAAGATCTAGTCCAACAAGAGTGAATTCATGAGACTCATGCAACAACCCATGCACAATCTCAGAATTACTCAGAAGAGAAAAATGGAAATGAGAATTGTATTGATAGCTTTTCTCTTCAGATGTACTCCCTTGTAGAAGGTCGAATTGTGAAGCTCTTTGATCTCTGGAAGTTCCTGGGTGATGCTCTGCAATTCTGATCTTCAAGATCTTCCTTGAATTCTTCACAGAAGTCGGCTTCAACTTGATCTGCTTCCTTGGGGTGATCCAATTGCTTTTCAACGATCAATCTCCACTTCTGACACTTGAGCAGATGAGAATTTTGCTTGAGGAAGCACCAGGAAGGCAAGAACAGGGAGGAGAAACCTTCTAGCCGCCAACAGGATTTTTGGGAGGCTCTGAAAGGGTTCTTGCATGTTGGATAGCCAATAGGAGGGTATTTATACCCGTAATAGTCCAAATGTACCCTTGGGGGTCGTGGGCACACGATCCAAGGCTAATCCAACAGTTCCCTAGGGTGCCACGTGTCCAGGACAAAGTTTAAGTCACAGAGTTTCCGGAGTGTGTCGACCTGCCCTTGGGGTGTGTCGACACACTGTCCCAGACTGGCAACTCAATTCCCTATGAAAGGTCTCTAGTGTCGACCTGAGATGATTCAGTGTCGACCTCATGTCCCAGACAGCAAAACAGCCCTTCTGGGAAGGCTCTCTAGTGTCGACTTGATCTCATCTCGTGTCGACCTGCTTTGGCCATATGAAAAACAGGCCTTCTGGGAGAGCCATCTAGTGTCGACCTGCCTACATTTGGTGTCGACCTGCTTTAGCTATCTGAACAACAGGCCTTCTGGGAAGGCTCTCTAGTGTCGACAGTATCTGATTTAGTGTCGACCTGAGATGGAAGCCTGTTAACATATTTCTCTGGGATCTGTCTCTAGTGTCAACCTGCCCTGGACTAGTGTCGACCCTAGTTGATCTTTTCTTCACATTTCTGCCTTTCCCTGAGCCATTGTGTCGACACCATTGATGGTTGTGTCGACACTACCTTTGCAAGAAATGTTTGTCCCTGAGAAAATAACACATAAATCATTAGTTAAATGTATTATCATGAATATAAATGATAAATGTGTTTGGAAACATGCTTTTTGAATATTAGTAATTCAGGTGATATATTTCACATGTTCCAATTTTTATGCATAAAATCACAGCTTGTCATCATCAAATTATGAGGGGAAATGACTTGTTTTCACACTCAACCCAACAATCTCCCCCTTTTTGATGATGGCAACCTTAAAACTATATAGAAGTGAAGTTTTGATGAAAAGTGATTTTAAGCACATTTGGTTATTTAACACTCAGTTAGAAAGGCATTGATTGTGACTGAGTGATGTTTTATTTCTTTTTATTCAAACTTGTCAAAGACCTTTGAACATTTTTTACTAACATTTGAAGATCACACACATGAAAGACACAATGTTACTAGAAGTGAGTTATTTGCACAAAGAGGTCAAGCAGCTTGACAAGCAATCATCACATTCACATTCAATCAAAAAAGTTTTCAATCGCATTGAAGACACAAAGATTTCTATTCATTTCATTCACAAAATATGAACATTGCAATCTTCAAAAACACATTAAAAAGCATTACAAGTTCTTGCTATCTTCTCCCCTTTGACATCATCAAAAGAAATTACATTAATGGGGAGGAGGAGGAGGAGGAATGGGTATCAAAATAGTCTCAATGTCTGTCAGTCTCTTTTCCATTGAAGCCAGACTGAACTTCATTTGTGCTTGGATAGTGGAAAGTCTTGTATGCAACAGATTTTCCATTCTCTCTGAGTTCTCTGACATTGAAGCTTGAAGTGCACTGAACTCATTTGACACTGGCTTTGAAGATGAGGAAGAACCAATCGACCAACCAGGCCTATTCAAAACTTTGAATTCCCTTTTTAGTGCAGACATCTCTTCATCAATATAAGCAGACAAATTCTTCATGCTCTCCAAGTCATCTACCAAGTGTGCGAAGGATAGTCTTGTTTTTGAAATATGAGAAAGTGTCTCCTTGGTGTTGAAGACATCAGCTTGGGAATTTGCCAAAATTCCCTTAAGAACTATCTCCAACTTCTCTTGATGCTCTTTAAGGTCTACTGAAGCATCTGCCGAAGTGCCAATGAGCCTGTTGAATCTTTGGGTGGCATGGTCAGAGGCTGCTTTCTGATCAATGAATTTGGCAGAGACAATGTTCTCTAACATTTGAATCCTCAACTCAAAATTTTCTGACATGGATTGAATAGAGGTGTTCAAAGCATCAAATTTATCATTCAAAAAGGTGTACAACTCTGGTGGAACAGAGGGTCCACCAAAGGATGAGGATGCATGAACTGGAGGTTGTGGAGAAAAGGATGGGATTTCAGTTTCAAGGTTCATGGAGGAGGAGGGTTGAAGTTGAGGTGAATGAGGGGCAATGAATGGTTCATCAATTTGAGCTGCCACAAGAGGCTGATCCTCATTTATGGGAGGCTGGTCCTCATGCACTTGAGGCTGATCCTCTGGAGCTGGAGGCTGATCCTCTTGCACTGGAGGTTGTTCCTCTTGCACTGGAGGCTGATCCTCTAGCACCACAGGGGCCTCTACTGCAGCTGGCCCTCTCCTAACCTTATCACCAACAATCCTAAATCCCATAAATTTTTGAACATGCTTAAAGCAATAGATTGGACTTAGGAATTTTCTCAGACTTCTCATTCTCCAGAGACAAACCAAAGTGTTTAAATACTTGAGTCAAATGGGCTGCATAAGGAAGTGATCTATGCAAATCTGTCCTAGTGGTCTCAGAGATGATCTGGTACATGATATCATGGAGATTTACCTTGATGTCCTTGCTCATATAATAAATCACAAACCTTTGAATGTCTGTGAGTCTGTCCCTCCCACCACCTTGGGGTGTGATGATAGTAGTAAGCATGTGATGGGTAACCCTCAACACAGGTGGAAAAGTGTTGGTGTTGAATTTGGTAACATGGGTTTGCTTAGGATCAGACTCATCTGTAGGCAATCCAGTCAAGATGGTATATACTTCATGAAGATTGAACTCAAAGTTATGGTAGTCTTCTCCTTCATCTGGAATTTTGAATATGGTGGCTGCTATGTCTGTAGGCATATTAATTTCAATCCCTTTAACTTTATACTTGTACCCTTCATCAGTGCATTCCAAATTCTGATAGAATTCCTGGACAAGTCTAGGGTATATGATGCGAAAATCTGAGATAAAGGATTGCCAAGACTGGAATTTGAAGAAATTTATGACCTCAGGAAAAGCAGCAATCAGCTCACTGTCATCCAGTCCACTGCCCTGGGTTTCAAGATGGTCTTCCCTGCACTTAGGGGTTTGGAAGGAGTTCTCTTAGAAGGCTGGGAGGACTCTGAGGATGAAGAGGTTGACTTCTCAGAGACTTCAGGAGAGGAATCCAAAATTTTCCTCCTAGGGTAGGCAGACCCTCGACCTCTCCCAGAAGATGAAGCCCTACCTCTCTTAGCAGATGATGGGGATGCAGAGGACGGCCCTGGCTGATCGTAGGGTCATGGCACCTCTTGGTTCTCCTTTCAGTAGGAGGATCAACATCCGCCGGAATGGGCCTTGCCGTAGCCCTTGATTTTGCTCCACGGTGAGGGGCCTGCTTGGGTGCCATGGAAGCAGTATGGAGGGGAGTATGAGACGATGGAGAGTGAGGAATCAGAGAAGATGGATGGAGATGGAATGGAGGAGGGAAGAGGTGGAAAGGGATTCAAAAGTCTGTCGGATTCCAGGAAGAAGATGACCGTCGGGTCGACCTGGAGAAGAAAAAGGGGGGTTTTAGGGTAACCTACCCCGCAGGAACAACAAATCCTTAACCGGTGCCCACTGCTTAAATGAGTCTAGAAAGGGGGTCAGTGTCGACACTAGAGGAGGTGAGTGTCGACCTGAGTGAAAGTGTGTCGACACTAGATGGAGTAGTGTCGACCTGGCCTGATGAAAATTTAAGATTTCAGTGTGGGAAAAATTAGTGAGCTTTGGGACATCTTTATAATGATAAGCAATGGGTGGAATAATCATTTCAAGGATTTTTAAGAGACTAAAATTTCATTTGTTAAATTTTGCAAAAATTCAACACAATTCACGTTTTACACAATATCCAACAGAATATGAGCATTCATTGACTTGAGTCATTAAAATGATGATTTGAGGGATATAATACATTTAATAAATCAACTACACACTACCATATTCTTCAAGTCCAAAGAAATAAAAAAAAATATTTTAGACTGATATCAAGTGTGTTGAAAGTAAACAATTTTTAACAACTTAATGATGGATAAAAGTGATTCTTTTAAAACAATTCTCCAATGATATATACATTTTGTTTTTGAAACAAACTATCAAATAAGATACATCTTGTTCACTCAAGAACTAATGTTTTTCACACACTATAGTCCCTGGATACTAAAGATTTATCCATTATCAAGTCTCAAATGGGTAAATGATGACCTTTTGACATGAAATATACGTTTTTTAGACGCCAATATTTTCAGTTACTCAGTCATCATCAAAAAGGAATAGGACATATTTATTTCCCTTTCATTTATTTTTTATTTTGAACCCCTTTGAACAGAGATAGCATTAGTGCTTCATGACATACATGGCACTTCATTCATTGTGAAGGTGTGCAGTTTCTCAACACATGTGCCATTGCTCTGTTGAATTGAAAAAATTTTTGAGAGTTGTTGATAAAAGAGATATCATCTATATCCAACATCAATTGCAAACAAAAACATGTTTAGATTCAAGGCACACATTATCCTTCAGTCTTGAAGAAATCTGAATTTCTATAGTTTTGAAGAATATAGGTGAGAGTTGATAAATGAATATAGTAGATCACTCAAAGGATCATTTTGAGACTGTAGACACATGAATGAGGACATCATGCAAGGAAATTGATGTAAAGCAAGAAAAGTTTTTTAATTTTTCAAAGATATGACTTGTGAATTTTCTAGCTCCCCTGAGATGAGGATTTCAACCATTTTTCATCAGAATAAAGATATGCAAGTTTTGAAATCAAAATGAATTCTCTTTGAAAAACAAAAACTCTCCTCAACAGTTGCATATTCATTTCTTGGTACTTGGCGGAGACACATACTCTCGCATAGTGAAAGTGTCCAGACAAGCAGAACTTGTCCTTCTTCAAATCACCATTTGATATACCAAGAAGTTCAACACAACGTGAGTTGAAGAGTTCATTGTCAAAAAGGAATGGAGGTGAAATGCAGAGAGATATGATCAGTATGAATCAAGGAAGCAAATGAATATGATGATTCAAAGAACTCCCCCTCAGAAGATGCCTAACACTCAACCCAATCCCAATGGACATTTACAAAGACCAAGTTCTCTCCTTAAAGATGAGAATCTACTGTCAGGAAGGGTTTTGTGAAGATGTCAGCAGTTTGTTTTTCAGTTGCTATGAAGTGGAGTTCAAAGGATTTCTTTGCTACCTCATCTCTCAAGAAATGATGCCTAATTTCAATATGCTTGGTTCTGGAATGCTGAATGGGGTTTTTAGACAGATTTATTGCACTTGTGTTATCACATAGAATGGGAACACAACCTAAGTCTTGGTTATAATCATGAAGTTGATGTTTCACCCAAAGAATTTGAGTTCCACATCTACCTGCTGCAACATACTCAGCCTCTGTAGTTGACAGAGCAACTGAATGTTGCTTTTTAAAAGCCCAAGAAATTAGGCACCCACCTAAGTATAACACAAGCCACTTGTGCTTTTTCTATCTAATTTACATCCAGCATAGTCAGCATCACAATAGACAATCAAATCTAACTTGCAATTAGCAGGATACCAAATTCCTAAATCACATGTTCCAACACGATATTTGAAATTTTTTAACAGCTAACATGTGACTTTCTTTAGGATGTGATTGAAATCTAGCACACAAACACACACAAACTGAATATCAGGTCTAGAAGTTGTAAGATAAAGTAGAGAACCAATCATACCTCTGTAGGTCTTTGGGTCTACTGACTTACCATTTGAGTCTTCTTCTAGCTTAGCATTAATAGCAATTGGTGTGTTTGAATGCTTGAGGTTCTAAAGTCAAACCTTTTCAGAAGTTCTTTGACATATTTGGTTTGACTGATGAAGATCTCCTCATGTGTTTGGTTAACCTGCAATCCCAAGAAAAACTTTAGATCTCCCATTAAACTCATTTCAAATTCATTTTTCATTTGATTTGAAAATTCATTACACAAGCCTTTATTGGTTGATCCAAATATTATGTCATCAACATAAATTTGGACTACAATTATTTGATTATTTATTGTTTTTGTGAAGAAAGTTTGATCAACCTTTCCTCTAAAATATCCTTTTACAAGTAAAAGGAACTCAAACGGTCATACCAAGCTCTTGGAGCTTGTTTAAGACCATAGAGAGCCTTATGAAGCTTGAAAACATGGTTAGGATGTTTTTCATTTTCAAATCCAGGAGGTTGTTCAACAAAAACATTTTCCTTGATATATCCATTTAAAAATGCACTTTTAACATCCATTTGATAAACTTTGAATTTCATGGAGGATGCAAAAGCAAGGAAAATCCTAACTGCTTCTAGTCTAGCTACCGGGGCATATGATTCTTTAAAGTGAATTCCAAACTCTTGATTGTACCCCTTTGCAACTAGCCTAGCTTTATTTCTTATGACTTGATCATTCTCATTCAACTTATTTCTGAAAACCCATCTAGTGCTAATGACTGTTTGGTCACTAGGTCTAGGTACTAATTCCCACACTTGATTTCTTTCAATTGATGAAGTTCATCAAGCATGGCATTAATCCAATCAGAACTTGATAAAGCTTCATCAATTGACTTTGGTTCAATTTGAGAAATTAGAGCTAGTGGGTCTTCTTAAATATCATGTAGGAATGATGATCTAGTCCTAACTCTATCATACAAATTGCCAACAACATTATCTAATGGGTGATCTCTCAAAATTCGATGTTCAGAAATTACCTGTTGAGGGGTACTTAAATCTGGAACAATGTTACATGAGCCACTTGAAGATGGTGAGTTGATGTTCAAGTTCTCACCAGTGTCTTCAAGCTCCTCAACAGTTGGTGAAGAGTCCACAACGAAATCATCCTCTTCACTGTCTTGTCTTTCCCTGCAAGATTTAGAATTATTAGTTGAAAAGGAATTTTCATCAAAGATAATATGTGGAGATTCTTCAACAGTTTTGTTTTTGAGAATGTACACTCTGAAAGCTCTTGACACTTCTGAATAGCCAAGGAAGATGGCTTCCTGACTCTTAGTATCAAACTTGTCAAGATTTTCTTTATTATTGTTGTGTACATAACATTTGCACCCAAAGATTTTGAAGTAAGAAACAGTTGGCTTTTTGTTTTTCAATAATTCATAGGGGTTTTTTCTGATTTTTGTCTGATCAAAGCTCTATTCAGAATGTGATTTGTTGTGTTTACAGCTTCAGCCCAGAAGGATTTGGGCAAATTACTTTCCAAGAGCATTGATCTAGCCATTTCCACAAGAGTTCTATTCTTTCTTTCCACAACTCCATTTTGTTCTGGAGTTCTTGGTGAAGAAAACTTGTGGAAAATTTGAAGTTCAGCACATAAATCAGAAAATGATTGGTTTTCAAATTCACCCCATGATCAGTTAAAATATTTTTGATTTTATATGAAAAGTTTGTTGGGCAGTGGTACAGAATTTCCTGAACTCAAGGCATATATCTCTTTTGTGGGACAAAAAGATAACCCAAGTAAATCTGGTAAAATCATCAATGACTACAAACCCATATCTCTTGCCACTTAGACTTAGAATTCTTGTTGGACCAAAAAGGTCTATGTGAAGTAGTTCTAGTGGCCTAGATGTGAGTATCTCATTGAAGTTCTTAAAAGATTTCCTGGTTTGTTTTCCTTGGGCATAGATCCCACAAACTTGATTTTCAATGTTAGAGAAAGATTCAGGAAGACCCTTAACCAAGTTCAGCCTTAACAATTTATTCAAGGTTCTGAAACTTGCATGGCCAAGTCTTTTGTGCCAAGTCCATGCAATTTCATCTTTATTAGCAACAAAGCAAAGATTTTCAGAAAATTTTTTATTAAGGTCAATCATGTAAACATTGTTTTCCCTTTTTCCACAAAATTTTATTTTATCAGTTGATGAATCAATGATCTTACAGAAATTGGATTCAAACACAACTTTGTGACCTTTGTCACATAGTTGGCTAATACTTAGCAAATTGTAATCAAGACCATCAACTAATAAAACACTATCAACAGAGTTGAGGAAGTTTGACCAACCTTTCCAGATCCAATGATCTTTCCTTTATTTTTACCTCCAAATGTTACTGAACCTCCCTCTTTCTCAATCAGGAATGAAAATTTAGCTCTATCTCTAGTCATGTGTCGTAAACACCCACTGTCAAGGAACCACACATTTGAATTGGGTGCACGACCTTCCTGCAAAATCAATCAATAGAGAGAAGATTTTGGTACCAAAACAATGTTGGGACCATCAGAATGTTTGGACATTGTTATCAAATCTTTTCTCACCCAAATTTGATTAGTTTTTTATTTTTGTTTTATTACAATGGTGTTCTCTGTCTTTTTCACTTTCTTCTTTCCTTTTGAATGAAAACACCAGTGTTTTTGTTTTTGGTAGGAGGGGAAGTTTTCATTTGAACATGAGTGTTTAGATGAGGAGGTGGAATCCAAGATTTTGTTGGTACATCAAAAATTTGGATAGAAGAATTGGGGATGATACCAACATGGATTGTAATGCCATTGGTTCCAATCAGCTTGATATCTTGTCTTGGAAGTCCAAGGTTCTTCATAAATGACTTCCTTTGACTTTTTCTTATTTTTCAATTTTTATTTGAATTTTTTATTTTGTTGTTTATCTTTGTTGATGTTGAGCATGTCGACCTCTCCTTAACTGGTGTCGACACAACAGCCACAGAATCCTTCTTCTTGTGGACTGGTGTCGACCTATCAGGTGACTGTGTCGACCTGGTTGACTTGCTTTGTTTTTAGTTTTTGGACTTTTGGTGTTTTGCTTGAGGTTTGTTTGATTTCTGTGTTCTCAGGACTAGGGCCTTTGACAAATTTAATTAATGGTGTTTATCCTTCTTTTCACCAGATTTGTCTTTCTTAGGTTTTTGTTTATCAAATCCTAGTCCATGAGAGATTGATTTTATTTTTGCTCCCAGCAAGGCCTCCAGATTATCTTTACCATTTGTGAATGTTTCAATAACTTCATCCTTTTCTTTTAGCTGGTTTTGTAAGGTTTTTATTTCTTCAACCTTTTGTTGTTTATCATGGTTTTCCATTTCCAACTTTCTAGAAAATTCTTTGAATTCATGGGTGGCCTTTTGAGAGGCTAGCTTAAGCTCATCAATCAAATTCAGAAGATTTTTTTTTTCTTCATCAGTTCAGTTACTTCATTTTCTAGTTCACAAATTCTTTTGTTTGAGGATTGGTTGTGGTAAATGTTTTCAATTTTCTTTTTGAGATGTTTATTTTCTTTCCTCATTTCAGTATAGTTTTCAACAAGTTCTGCATAAGCATCTTGCCAATCCTCAACTAAATAGTCTTCGAAAGATGTACTTACCTTTCCATTAGAACTATTCGCCATGAAGCAGATTTCCTCACTATCTGAACTTGAGGATTTTTCTTCTTCTTCCTTTTCACTTGAGCCTTCATCAGACCAAGTGGCTACCATGGCCTTTGGCTTCTTGAATTTGTGAATCTTTTGTGCTTCTCCTTCTTGTTTTCAGGACATTCTCCCTTCATATGTCCTGGCCTGTTGCACCTGTAGCAGATGACAATTTCGTCAGATTTTTTATTCTTGTTAGAATTGGCATTAGAAAAAGAAGTGTTTCTTTTACCTGATGAATATTTCTTTTTGCCAGAAAATTTTCCTTTTCTATATTTCAAGAATTTTCTGAATTGCCTGGTCATGAGGGCAATTTCATCCTCATTTGACTCAGACTCATCAAACTGGTTTTATCTTGACTCTTGTCTTTGTTACTAGATGAGGCCTTTAGAGCTACTGGCTTGGTTTTGATTATATGTTCTTCATTTCTCTTTAGATTAATTCCATATGTCATTAAAGATCCTATCAATTCATCCAAAGAAATTTTGGACAGATCTTTAGAATCTTCAATGACAGTGGCTTTTGTGTGCCAAATTGAAGAGAGACAGAACGTAGAATTTTTCTTACCAAGTCAGCATCAGTATAGTCCTTACCTAAGGCCTTCAGTCCATTGACTATGATCATAAACCTGGTAAACATTTCAGAGATTGTCTCATTAGATTTCATCATGAACAATTCATATTCAGAGACATGTTAGCCTTGGTTTCTTTAACCTGAGATGTTCCCTCATAAAGTAACTCAAGTTTATCCCACATCTCTTTGGCAGATTTGCACATTAAGATTCTTGAGTACTCTTTGGGGTGAACAGCACATTGAATCATATTCATGGCACTGTAATTCAATGTAGCTCTTCTTATCTGTTCCCTAGTCCAGGTTTCTTCCTCTCCCTCGTTTTCATAGGGTCCTACCTCCACTACTTTCTAGATTTCATAATTTTGGGCTCTTAGAAAAACTTGCATTCTATTTTTCCAATAAGAATAGTATGTTCCATTAAAGAATGGTGGCCTATTTATGGAATGACCCTCAACTATGAATCCTCTAGAATCCATTTAATTAACAGATGGTGCAAAGAAGGAAACACTCAGCAAACAAACAAGCAAGCAAATAAATCACACAGAATACTCAGAAATTACTCAGATCAAATCAGATTAGGTGTAAACCCGCTCTGATACCAATTGAAGGATCGAGAAAAGGTGAGGACAAGATCTAGAGGGGGGGGGGTTGAATAGATCAAGGCCTACTAATGCGGAAGCTTAACCAATTTTAAAACTCTTGAATCAGAGACAAATTGAGAAACAAATTTCACAGATCTGAAGATGAATTGAGTGAGTTGTGCAAATGGAGTGTGTGAACAAATTGATTAGATGAATCTAAACGATCCTATGCATGCATCTAGCGAAGGATAAGTTCAAAACACAATCAGATCAATGCACAGAGATTTTTAGGTGGTTCGGAAATCACACCATGTGATTCCTACATCCACCCCTCACATAGTGAGGATCCACTAAACAACCTGGGTACAACACACCCACTGGAGTCAGACAACTCCAACCACTTGAGTTTACAACTCACACAAACTCTAGAGTAAGACTACTCTAGAACCCTGAGCAAGACTGCTCAACAACACCTTGAGTGCGACGACTCAAAAACACTGAGCTCGACGGCTCACAAACAACTTGCTAGAAACACACAAGACTTAGATCCTCTAGCAAAAGATCTAGTCCAACAAGAGTGAATTCATGAGATTCATGCAACAACCCATGCACAATCTCAGAATTACTCAGAAGAGAAAAATGGAAATGAGAATTGTATTGATAGCTTTTCTCTTCAGATGTAATCCTTTGTAGAAGGTCGAATTGTGAAGCTCTTTGATCTCTAGAAGTTCCTGGGCGATGCTCTGCAATTCTGATCTTCAGGATCTTCCTTGAATTCTTCACAGAAGTCTGCTTCAACTTGATCTGCTTCCTTGAGGTGATCCAATTGCTTCTTCAACGTCAATCTCCACTTCTCACACTTGAGCAGATGAGAATTTGGCTTGAGGAAGCACCAGGAAGGCAAGAACAGGGAGGAGAAACCTTCTAGCCGCCAACAGGATTTCTGGGAGGCTCTGAAAGGGTTCTTGCATGTTGGATAGCCAATAGGAGGGTATTTATACCCCTAATAATCCAAATGTACCTTGGGGGTCGTGCGCACACGATCCAAGGCTAATCCAACAGTTCCCTAGGGTGCCACGTGTCTAGGACAAAGTTTATTTCACAGAGTTTCCGGAGTGTGTCGACCTGCCCTTGGGGTGTGTCGACACACTGTCCCAGACTGGCAACTCAATTCCCTGGGAAAGGTCTCTAGTGTCGACCTGAGATGATTCAATGTCGACCTCATGTCCCAGACAACAAAACAGCCCTTCTGGGAAGGCTCTCTAGTGTCGACCTGATCTCATCTCGTGTTGACCTGCTTGGCCATCTGAAAAACAGGCTTCTGGGAGAGCCATCTAGTGTCGACCTGCCTACATTTGGTGTCGACCTGCTTTAGCTATCTGAACAACAGGCCTTCTGGGAAGGCTCTCTATTGTCGACACTATCTGATTTAGTGTCGACCTGAGATGGAAGCCTGTTAACATATTTCTCTGGGATCTGTCTCTAGTGTCGACCTGCCCTGGACTAGTGTCGACACTAGTTGATCTTTCTTCACATTTCTGCCTTTGCTCTGAGCCATTGTGTCGACACCATTAATGGTTGTGTCGACACTACCTTTGCAAGAAATGTTTGTCCCTGAGAAAATAACACATAAATCATTAGTTAAATATATTATCATGAATATAAATGACAAATGTGCTTGGAAACATGCTTTTGAATATTGGTAATTCAGGTGATGTATTTCACATGTTCCAATTTTATGCATTAAAATCATAGCTTGTCATCATCAAAATATGAGGGGAAATGACTTGTTTTCACACTCAACCCAACATAGCCCAGAGCAGTGGTACCAACGAGAGTGGCTACACCGACTACAAGCAATGGTATAGTTGCAGAGAAGCCTTTATGTTCTCAGTGTGGGAAGCATCACGGATGAGACGTCTGTTGGGTGATTTCTGGTAGATGCCTGATGTGTGGTGACAAAAACCACAAGATCCGTGACTATTCGAAGGTGGCACAGCAGACTACAGCAGTAGCGGCACCAACAGAAGCTAGACCAGCACAGAGAGCAACAAGGAGACCGAGGGTCTAGGCTTGGGTTTTTTTTAGTGACAGATGAGGTGAGCTGGCAGAGCATGTCATAGAAGGTACGGTTGTGATTTTGGGTATGCATGCTCGTGTTTTATTTGATACTGGTGCTATGCATAGTTAATCTTTGAGAAGATTGCAAGGGTCTTGATGAAGGAGTCTAATGTGGCTCCTGAGACATGGAGGTTCCGTTGTCAGTTCATACCCCAGTAGGAACCATGTTGACTGGGTAGTGGTTTTCTTCCCTTCATGTGTGTATCGAGGAGTGAGATTTACCTGGTAGTTTTTATCTACTGAAAATGAAGGACTACGATGCCATTTTGGGTTTAGACTGGCTTGAGGAGCATTACGCCTTATGTATTGTAGGAAGACGATTATTGTTTTTCGGATTCCAGGTGAGGATGAATTTTCCAATCTATTACCAAGAATATGACGGGTAAGATTGTGTTTTCAGCATTGAAGGCAATTCGGATGTTGAACAATGGTGTAGTGGTTTTTTTGCTAGTGTTGTGTTTTCTGCAGATTCGAAGAGGGCACCAACTGTAGAAGATATTCAGGTCGTCTGGGACTTCAATGATGTGTTTCCCGAGGACTTGTGCGATTTTCCACCTGAGAGGGAAATTGAGTTCGGTATTGAGTTGGTACCTGGTACTTCACCTATATCGATTGCTCCTTATCATATGGCACCAACAGAATTGGCGGAATTGCGGAAGCAACTTCAGGAATTACTAGACAGGGGTTTTATTCGGCCAAGTGTGTCACCTTAGGGAGCGCTTGTACTCTTTGTGAAGAAGAAGGACGGGTCGATGAGACTATGCATTGACTACTGTAAGCTGGATCAGGTGACTATTAAGAACAAGTATCCATTGCTGCGTATTGATGATTTGTTTGACCAATTGCGGGGAGCTTCTATGTTTTCTATGATTGATCTTCGTTCGGGCTATCATCAACTCCAAATCAAGCCTGAGGATTCTTCTAAAACAGCTTTTAGTACAAGATATGGCCATTATGAATTTCTGGTCATACCATCGGTTTGACGAATGCTCCAGCTGTTTTCATGGACCTGATGAACAAGGTTTTGTCGGCAGTACCTTGACTGTTTTGTTGTGGTTTTCATTGATGATGTGTTGATCTACTCACTGAATGATGAATCTCATCGGGAGCATTTTAAGATTGTGCTTGAAGACTTAAGAATGCACAAACTGTATGCCAAATTTAGTAAGTGCAATTTTTAGATGAAGGAGGTTCATTTCTTGGGTCATGTTATATCTTGAGATGGTGTTTCTGTAGATCCGATAAAAGGTGGAAGAAGTCCAAGATTGGGAACCACTAGATCGTCTACTGAGATTAGGAGCTTCCTTGTTTGGCAAGTTATTATAGATGATTTATAGAGGGGTTTTCTTCTATTACGGCTACATTGACGAGGTTGACTGTAAGGCCTCGAATTTTGTTGTATTATTTTATTTCGTGTAAATAATTCATGTTTGTGTATGCATAGATGTACATATCTACGTATGTATTAACTAGTTATACTTATGTGTGCATGTATATAATTAGTTGTAAATAATGTATGAATTGCATGGTGATAGTGTGTACATGATAATACATATGTATGATGTGTATATAGGTATGAGTTAAGTATGGTTTCTGCATATTTTGAGTTCTGGCCGAAGGACCCTATTGGCGTCCACATGGATGGACGCCCATGCTTATCCAGCGTCCACATCGATGGATGCCAATACTTAATCCAACGTCCATGGATATGGACGTTAAGATCTCTGACATGCATGCAAGCAGAGCCCGAATTTCCGGGGACAACCAACCCCAGCCATTGGGGAGCTGTCCCAACGGTTGGGAAGGCCTCACATCACCCCTGCGGGAAAGGAGAGACCCCTCTCCTTTAAACCAACCTCCCTTTGCAAACCCCAGAGCTCTCTTTGGCTCTTTGCAAAGAGGAGAAGAAGAAAAAAAAACCTAGTTCTGGTCTGTGAGAAAAGCTGGTCTTTGCAAGCTCGGATCCATAAGTGTGAAGGTGTTCCCGGCGTTCTATTGCAACAAGGAGGTAGCTGGAACATCGAGGAAGAGTTCCCCGACCTTGGCTTGCTGAGAAGACTGATCAAGAACCCGGAGGAAGACGTTTCTGGAGGCTTCTTGAGACTGCCCAAGGAGAGCTTCTATGAATCCTAGATCCCTTTGAAGAATTATTTAGAGGCAAGTAACCTACACACATCGTCCATGTAGGGTCTAGTAGGGTTTTATTATTTTTGCACATTTTTCCTCGTGTCCTAGATCCCCCATTCTCCCTGTATTTGGAGTTCGGTCTATGCTCTTGCACAGATAGGAACTTGGCGTCAATGTATTGCCGCCAAGATCTCCAGTATGCGTCCAGCGATCAGGCCGTCCAACTCCTTGAACGGCCAGACACGCCGCCAAGTTCTGCAGTGCAGAACAGTAAACTGTTCTGCCTTAAGTAATTAATTTCCTGACTTTCACGCATGAGGATATAGTGTAATTTTTATATGTTATGTAAAATAGATAATGTGATGTGTGTGGAAATTTTTGTCATTTCTGTGGATGGCATCAATTATTATATTATTGAAATATATGTTGGAGAAATGGATTATGCATGTTCACCTACTGTCTACATGATTCCTGAGGAATTAAAGGCCCTAGATTTTCTATACCATGTGTATATGTGTCAGTCCATACCCTACAATTTTAGAATTTGTTCATGTTCATATGATTTACTGTAATTTCTGCAATGGAAATAGAAAACATGAGTAGGTTATTCAAAATTTACAGTGAATTGCATGTTGTGAAATAAATTCGGGGAAATTTTCTATAACAATATGTATGATAGATTCAGATCTGTGAAATGTCAAATCTGAGATTCATGTTATGTTCCATGACAAATTGAATTATGAATGGCATGCAATTGAATGTTTTAATTTCTGTAAATGCAATAGGACTCAAAAAAATGGATATTTGCATGTGAGGTCATAAACCTGTAATCAGCATGTGGTCAAATTTTCAGGCTGTTTGGACAACCGTAGAATGCAATATGAAACTTCCATGCGAAAATATGTGAATAATGCATGCTAATGTGAAAATGATTTGAAATGCGCGTGCAACCTGATTTTTGCAACTTACTGAATGTGTAATCTCTGTCATCTGTAGTATCATGTTAGGAAAAATAGAGCCATATGTGTGAGTGAGAGAATGTAATGATGTGTGTGCGCCATGTGTAAAAATGTGTGTTAAAAATCGGTATGTGTAATGTGTAAGATTGTGCCAAGTGTAACACTGCTTCCATTGAGGGCCGTGGAACCGTATCATGGAAAAGTGCCCATTTGAAGGTTCAATGTGTTAAGATCCTAAGGGCATTAGGATGAAATCCCGGAGGTGGACAAGTACCACTGGTTAGGGTGGAGACTTGTTCTCCCGGTCTGCGCAGTCCAAGAGTCGTCACTGTATTGCCTAGGTGGCGTCTATGTGTATGTGATGTGTATGTGTCTTCTAATGGTGGTTTGGACTACGTGTCACGGCACTAAAGTGTAAAATGTGAATGTGATCATGTGTAAATTGTGTAGTGTGAATATGTGTAAATGTGAAATGTGTGAAAATGAACTATGTGAAACTAATGTATTAGATGATGAAATGGTGATCCATGATGTGTTAATGTTAAACTTGTGTCAAAACAACAACCTAATCGTAGTTATGAAAATGCTTACATGTGTACAAATGCGTAGAATCCATGCTAGTAGCATTTCTTGCTTATGTGTAAATGTTTCCATGTTTAAGCGCCACCATGATATAGTTAATTGAGATTGTAGATCTCATGTGATTGGTTCTGAGTTCTAATTCATGTCAAACAGCAAGTTAAATGGGTATAAAACGACAACATGCATGTGCAAACATGTGTAGAAATCATGATAGGAAGGTCTCATTTCATGTATCTAAGCACACCATGTGTTTTGCTCATGTTTTGCTTAATTGGAGGTAAAAACCTTTATGTGATGGAATAAGTAGGAAGCATGTAATAGGACGTTTTATTTGAAAAAAAATCTGAAATCATGAGCCATGCGTTTACTTTGGTAGAATTACCATAATAGGTTGTCTCTTATGATGTCAAGCATGCTACATGTTTTGTCTTGTGACTTGGGATGAAAACCGGCTATGATATGTGCATGTATGATATGTGTGGTGTTATTTGCTGAGTTATTTAGACTCATTACTTGCTTCGGCGTACAAGTTTAGTAGGTGATACACCTTTGGAGAAGACCGTGGAGAGCGACTCTGAGCACGGGGAGTAGCTTGACGGAGTTGTAGAGTGACTTTTGCTTCCATTGTATGCAACAAGGCATTGTAATAGAACTATTATGGAATTTGTGGACAAACTATGTATTTTATTTTGGCACTTCTTTTATGTGGATTAAGTGGACTTTAGATCTTTAAATTGGTCATGATCATGTATGTTAAATGTGGATGATGAGATGAATGAAAGACATGGTTCTTTTACTTCCGCTACTCTGTATTTATATTTGTGTGTATCTCAATCGTATGTATTGTTTGGGTAAATGCCCACTGTGATAACGTTCACTATACCGACGTGGGTTGGTATAACCGTACCGGTATAATGAGGGTCGTCACAGGGATTGGTATCAGAGCGACCGATTGAGTTAGCAAATATACATGAATCATCATCTTCATTACATGCTAGTCTACATAGGAATGTCCACATGTGTAGAATTGATTAATAATGAATGAAAAATAGATAAGAAAATGGTTAGGAAATAAATAACGTAGCTCTAATAGTGGCTGAAATTCATTGCAGCCATGGCTTCGAGAGGTAGGCGTGGCGGAGCGCCGGCCTGTGAGGACGAGCCGAGACGTGAGGAGCGGGCGGAGCAGCAGGCCCCGGCACCTCAGGGTCCTGTACTTCCCCCACCGCCGCCTGTGGATTATGGAGTATTCATGCAAGGTCTGGTGCAAGCCATGCACGCAGGCTCATACTCAGGCTGCACTCCAGGCACAGTTGGCCCAGGTTAGCATAATTAATGCAAGTGTAGTCTGTTTTATTAATTATGATGTTATGTTGAATGTGTACTATTGTTGTTGATGTAGCAGGCTCAAGTACCAGCTCAGGACCATGGTGGACCTTCCATCATGGAAAGATTCAAGAGGATGCTACCACCTCTTTAAGGGGGAGAGCGATCCATTGTTGGCAGAAAGCTGGATGAGGGAGATAGAAAAGATCTTCCGAGCCATCAGGTGTGCAGATGAGGATAAGGTCACATTAGCCACCTACATGCTACAGGTATGCTTTAGTTATATGCTTGTATGTTCTGTTAAGTTAGATTTGTTTAGATGGTGCTTATGAACGGTGTACTGCAGGAAAGAGCGATGTATGGTGGGCTTCATTGCTACGTACCCGGTTTGAAGACGGCGCGGTTTGATGTTGCTTGGGACGAGTTCGTGAGGCTCTTTCGGGCCAAGTTCGTCCCCGAGCATATTCAAGATCGGATGGAGCAAGAGTTCCTCTCTTTGACTCAAGGCTCCATGACCGTGCTAGAGTATGAGGCAAGGTTTGCTGAACTATCTAAGTATGCACCTCATATCGTGACAGATGAGCGCAGGAAAGCAAAGAAGTTTGTGATGGGACTCAAGCCATCACTGAGGACGAGGCTAGTGGCGTTCGACCATCGCACCTTGGACGAGGCACTTAGTGCTGCTTGCAGACAGGAGGGTGAGATGGAGCAATACCTTGAAGAGAAGAAGGCTTCGCAGAAGAGGCCTGCAGCTACGTTTCCAGCGGAGGACAAGAAGAAAGCGTGTGTACCAGACACAGCAGCGATCAGTAGCAGTCGGCAATGCTCAGGTACCCTCTGTACGTTCCCCTGGTGTGAAGAAAGAGTGTCCCCACTGTGGGAAGACACATGGTGGTTCCGAGTGTTGGATGATTACGGGAAAGTGCTTGAAGTGCGGAAGTAGCGACCACAAGATCAAGGATTGCCCAAGACTTCAGCAGGGAGCTCAGCGTGGAGCGCCAGCCCCAGCAGCGGTAGCGGCAGCAGCGCCAGGCACAGGAAGACCAGGAAGGCCTCGAGCCCCAGCTCGAGTGTTGCTTTAGCGCGCGAGGACGCCGAGCAGGCGGAGCATGTCACCGAAGGTACGTTTTACTTCTAGGTGTGCACGCTCGGGTTTTGTTTGATACGGGTGCTACTCACTCGTTCATTCCGAGCGGTTCGCTAGGCAGTTAGCCCTAGAGTCTGAGGATTTAGAGGTCCCTTTGTCTGTGCACACCCCTGCGGGTACGGTATCGACTAGGAAGTGCATTCCGTCGTTACCTGTGTGCATTGAGGATAGAGTCCTAGATGGGTGTTTCTTCTTGCTAAAGATGAAGGACTATGATGCTATTCTTGGTCTGGATTGGCTAGAGGAGCACTATGCGTTAGTGGATTGTCGTTGGGAGAGGATTGTTTCCGCATTCCTGGTGAGGACGAGTTCTCTCATCCCTTGCCAAGGAACTTGGCGGGAAAGATGGTCATCTCTGCCATGAAGGCGATGCGCATGGTAAACAAGGGTTGTGACGCTTTTCTTGCCAGCGTGGTATTAGTACCAGAGGCTGATGAGTCACCTACTCTTGCAGAGATTGAGGTAGTGCAGGATTTTCCAGATGTCTTTCCTGATGATTTGTCTGGTTTGCCACCGGATAGAGAGATAGAGTTTACCATAGAGTTGCTTCCGGGCACCTCTCCTATCTCAAAGGCTCCATATCGGATGGCACCTGCGGAGTTAGCCGAGTTAAGGAGGCAGTTGCAAGAGTTGCTAGATAAGGGATTTATTCGCCCTAGTGTTTCCCCTTGGGGCGCACCTGTATTATTCGTCAAGAAGAAAGACGGGTCACTTAGGTTATGCATTGACTACAGAAAGCTGAACCAAGTGACTGTGAAGAACAGGTATCCCTTACCTCGTATTGATGATTTGTTTGACCAGTTGCAAGATGCATCAGTCTTTCTAAGATTGATTTGCGATCTGGTTATCATCAGTTGAGGATTCGGAGTGAGGATGTGTCCAAGACGGCATTCAGATCCCGTTATGGACATTATGAGTTTTTGGTTCTTCCTTTCGGATTGACCAACGCCCCTGCAGCGTTCATGGATCTCATGAACAGGGGTTTAGGCGTATCTAGATAGCTTTGTTGTGGTGTTTATTGATGATGTGCTGGTCTACTCTCGGACGAGGCCACACACCGTCAGCATTTGAGGGTAGTATTAGAGGTTCTTCGTGAGCACAAGCTGTATGCTAAGTTCAGCAAGTGCGATTTCTGGTTGCGCGAGGGTTTTCCTCGGGCATGTTATCTCCGGTGCTGGTGTTGCAGTTGATCCAGCAAAGGTCCAGGCAGTTATGGATTGGGAGATCCCAAGACCCCTTCGGAGATTCGTAGTTTTCTGGGTTTGGCTGGTTACTATCGGCGATTCATTGAGGGATTTTCATCCATCGCCGCCCCATTGACTCAGCTCACCAGAAAGGGAGTGAAGTTTGTATGGTCCGAGAAGTGTGAGAGTAGTTTTCAATTGTTGAAGACTAAGCTCACGTCAGCTCCGGTGTTAGTCTTACCGAGCGGTGTAGAGGGTTTTGCTATCTACACGGATGCGTCTCGGATTGGTTAGGCTGTGTGCTAATGCAGCAAGGAAGGGTAGTGGCTTATGCTTCTCGTCAGTTGAAGGAGCATGAGAAGAACTATCCGACTCATGATTTGGAGCTCGCAGCAGTGGTTCATGCACTAAAGATCTGGAGGCACTATGGTGTCATATTTGAGGTGTGATTTGAGGTGTTACCGACCACAAGAGCTTGAAGTATCTTTTCTCCCAAAGGAATTAAACCTGAGGCAGAGAAGATGGATTGAGTTCTTGAAGGACTATGACTTCGACCTTCAGTATCACCTGGGAAGGCGAATGTCGTAGCGGATGCTCTGAGTAGAAAGAGGCCATCTCTCCAGCAGGATTGGAAGATGTTGGAGGATGCGGCTTGCGCGTTGACTGAGTTAGAGCCATCGCTATGCCAGGCTTTTGTAGCTCAGTTATCTCTTAGGTCCTCGGTTTTGGATGAGGTGATCGAGCAACAGAAAGCCGACCCTAGACTCTTAGAGTTAGTGGGCAAGGCAGGCATTGCTCGTGATGAGGACGGTGTGATTAGATTCCATCACCGTTTTGTGTCCTGATTTGGTAGATGTCCGTGAGCATGTGTTAGCGGAGGCTCATAGATCGCGATTCTCTATTCATCCGGGTAACACGAAGATGTACCAGGATTTGAAGAGGTCCTTTGGTGGTCTGGCATGAAGAGGGATGTAGCGGATTATGTATCCTGGTGTTAGTGTGCCAGCAAGTAAAGGCCGAGCGACAGCGACCATCCGGCCTTATGCAAAGATGGAGATCCCAGTGTGGAAGTGGGAAGCTGTCACTATGGACTTTGTTTCGGGTTGCCTCGATCTAGAAGGGGCAATGACTCGATTTGGGTAGTTGTAGATAGATTCTCGAAGACTGCGCATTTCTTACCTATGAAGAAGAAGCAGTCGGTTGAGAGCTTAGCTAGATTGTATGTTAGTAGTGTGGTTAGATTGCATGGTGTGCCGAAGTCGATCATTTCGGATCGAGATCCGAGATTTACTTCGAGGTTGTGGAAGGGTCTTCAGCATGCGTTAGGTTCGGAGCTGAAGCTCAGTTCGGCGTTTCATCCCCAGACTGATGGACAGTCCGAGAGGACTATCCAGACGCTCGAGGATATGTTGAGAGCGTGTGTACTGGATTGGAAGGATGATTGGGAGCGTCATTTACCTCTAGTGGAGTTCGCATACAACAACAGCTTTATGCGAGTATTGGTATGGCTCCATTTGAGGCGTTGTATGGTAGGCTTGCAGATCTCCTTTATGTTGGGAGGAGACGGTGATAGGCAGCTGATCGGTCCGGAGTTAGTTCAGGAGACTTCGGATAAGGTCCAGCTTATCAGGAAGAGGCTTGTTGCGGCGCAGGATAGGAAGAAGAGCTACGCCGACAACAGAAGGAAGGATTTGGAGTTCGAGGTGGGTGATAATGTCTTCTTGAAGATATCACCTACTCGTGGTGTCGTCAGATTTGGCAGGCATAGTAAGCTGAGCCCTAGATTCATTGGCCCGTATGAGATTCTCAGACGATTGGGCAGCGTGGCATATGAGCTAGCTTTACCCCCAGCTTTAGCTAGTGTTCATCCTGTTTTCCACGTTTCTATGCTCAGGAAGTATGTCCGAGATCCATCTCATGTGATTAGTCATGAGCCAGTGGAGATTCAGCCAGATTTGTCGTATGTGGAGCAACCAGTAGCTATTCTTGACCGGAAGGTTCAGCATCTCCGGAACAAGGGTATTGCGTCGGTGAAAGTTCTATGGCGGAACTTCTCGCGAGAGGAGGCTACTTGGGAGCTTGAGGATGCGATGAAGAAGAAGTATCCCCTGTTGTTTGAGTAGTTTGTTTAAACTTCGAGGACGAAGTTTCTTTAAGGGGGAGAGGGTGTAAGGCCCTCGAATTTGTTTATTATTTTATTTCGTGTAAATAATTCATGTTTGTGTATGCATAGATGTACATATCTACGTATGTATTAACTAGTTATACTTATGTGTGCATGTGTATAATTAGTTGTAAATAATGTATGAATTGCATGGTGGTAGTGTGTACATGATATACATATGTATTGCATGTATATAGGTATAAGTTAAGCATGGTTCTGCATATTTTGAGTTCTGGCCGAAGGACCTATTGGCGTCCACATGAGATGGACGCCCTGCTGATCCAGCGTCACATCGATGGACGCCAATACTTATCCAACGTCCATGGATATGGACGTTAAGATCTCTGACATGCATGCAAGCAGAGCCCAAATCCGGGGCAAGCAACCCAGCCATGGGGGAGCTATCCCCAACGGCTGGGAAGGCCTCACATCCCCCTGCGGGAAAGAGAGACCCCTCTCCTTTAAACCAACCTCCCCTGCAAACCCCAAGCTCTCTTTGGTCTTTGCAAAGAGGAGGAGAAGAAAAAAAAACTAGTTCTGGTCTGGAGAAAAGATGGTCTTTGCAAGGCTCGGATCCATAAGTGTGAAGGTGTTCCGGCGTTCTACTGCAACAAAGGAGGTAGCTGGAACATCGAACTACAAGAAATGCGCTATCCGACGGACTGAATCCGTCGGAAATCGACGGTATTTCGTCGGAAAAGGCGCCTTCCGACCGTTTCCGTCCAAAGCTCGTCTGAAACTGTCCGTCGGAAATACTTGGTTAGAAATTTCCGACGGATGACAATTCCGTCAGAATTCGGTCGAAACCTCCGACAGATATAATCGTCGGGGAAAGCCGTCAGTATTTTCCGATGAAATTGCCGACGGTGTTTTTCCGTCAGTAATTTGTCAGTTCCGACGGATACTTATCCGTCAGACAATCCGTCAGTATTTTCCGACGGAATTACCGACGGTGTTTTTTCGTCGGTAATTTATCAGTCCGACAGATACTTATCCGTCGGAAAATCTGTCGGAAAATACACCATTTTTTTTAAAATAGGCAAATAAAAATGATTTGTCAACATTGCTACAATGTCAAACCTACTACAATATTCATAATTAACAAATACTCACATCAACAAAAAATCATAAAATACAATAAATATAAAAATATAGATAATGAATACAAAAATAACATAGATCTGCTGATCGTTTGCTGTCCTGCCTCATCATCGTCTGGAGCTGGATCCTATATTAAAACAAATTAAAATGAGAAACATTAATAATAAATAAAAGACATACAATATTTTCAAAAATAAAATTTAAAACATGTGATTATTTGTCAAGCTTAATACAATAATATTTTTAGATCCATCATTTTCTTGGTGGTTTTTAGATCCGTCCTTGGATAGCCCAACCCAATCCGGAGATCCAATTGGATTCCGTCAGTTTCCACACGTCACTTTAACCGACCCGGTCGTGTCGGAGAAAACGGCACGTCGATCGGATCCCTATTTGGGATTTTAGACCCCCGGGTTGCGTGTTTTAACCATTTATATACGCTTGGCCGGTGTTTTTAGATCCGTCCTTTGAATGCCCAACCCAATCCGGGATCCAATTGGATTTCGTCAGTTTCTACATGCCACTTTAACCCACCCGGTCGTGTCGGAGAAAACGACACGTCGATCGGATACCTATTTGGGATTTTGGACCCCCGGGTTGTGGTTTTAACCTTTTATATATACTTGCCCTTTTTACATCTGTCCTTTGAATGCCCAACCCAATACAGAGATCCAAATTGGATTCCGTCAGTTTCTACACGTCACTTTAACCCACCACATCGTGTCGGAGAAAATGGCACATCGATCGGATCCCTATTTGGGATTTTGGACCCCCGGGTGTGTGTTTAAACCATTTATATATGCTTGACTGGGTTTTTAGATCCGTCCTTCGAATGACCAACCCAATCTGGGGATCCAATTAGATTCCATCGTTTCTACACGTCACTTTAACCCACCCGGTCGTGTCGGAGAAAAACGGGCATCGATCGGATCCCTATTTGGGATTTTGGACCCCCGGTTGTGTGTTTTAACTTTTATATATACTTGCCGATTTTTAGATCCGTCCTTTGAATGCCCACCCAATCCAGGGATCCAAATTGGATTCCGTCAGTTTCTACACGTCACTTTAAACACCCGGTCGTGTCGGAGAAAATGGCACGCGATCGGATCCTATTTGAGATGTTGGACCCCCGGGTTGCATGTTTTAACCATTTATATATGCTTGACGTGTTTTAGATCCGTCCTTTGAATGCCCACCCTAATCCGGGATCCAAATTGGATTCCGTAAGTTTCTACACGTCACTTTAACCCACCCGGTCGTGTCGGAGAAAACGACATGTCGATCGATCCCTATTATGGATTTTAGACCCCCGGTTGCGTGTTTTAACCATTTATATACGCTTGGTCGTGTTTTTAGATCCGTCCTTTGAATGCCCAACCCAATCCGGGATCCAAATTGGATTCGTCAGTTTCTACATGCCACTTTAACCCACCCGGTCGTGTCGGAGAAAACGGCACGTCGATCGGATACCTATTTGGATTTTTGGACCCCCGGTTGTGTTGTTTAACCTTTTATATACTTGCCTGTTTTTACATCTGTCCTTTGAATGCCAACCCAATCCAGAGATCCAAATTGGATTCCGTCAGTTTCTACACGTCACTTTAACCCACCCGATCATGTCGGAGAAAATGGCACATCGATCGGATCCCTATTTGGGATTTTGGACCCCCGGGTTGTCTGTTTTAACCATTTATATATGCTTGACCGTTTTTTTAGATCCGTCCTTCGAATGACCAACCCAATCCGAGGATCCAAATTAGATTCCATCAGTTTCTACACGTCACTTTAACCCACCCGTCGTGTCGGAGAAAACGGCACGTCGATCGGATCCCTATTTGGGATTTTGGACCCCCGGGTTGTGTGTTTTAACCTTTTATATATACTTGCACGTTTTTAGATCCGTCCTTTGAATGCCCAACCCAATCCGGAGATTCAAATTGGATTCCGTCAGTTTCTACACGTCACTTTAACCCACCCGGTCGTGTCGGAGAAAACGACACGTCGATCGGATCCCTATTTGAGATTTTGGACCCCCTGGGTTATGTGTTTTAACCATTTATATATGTTGACCGTGTTTTCAGATCCGTCCTTTAAATGCCCAACCCATCCGGGATCCAAATTAGATTCCGTTAGTTTCTACACGTCACTTTAACCCACCCGGTCATGTCGGAGAAAACGACACGTCGATCGGATCCCTATTTGGGATTTTGGACCCCCGGGTTGTGTGTTTTAACCTTTTATATACTTGCTCGTTTTATATCCGTCCATTGAATGCCCAACCCAATCGGAGATCCAAATTGGATTCCGTCAGTTTCCACACGTCACTTTAACCCACCGGTCGTGTCGGAGAAAACGACACGTCGATCGGATCCCTATTTGGGATTTTGGACCCCCGGGTGTGTGTTTTAACCTTTTATATACTTGCTCATTTTTAGATCCGTCCTTTGAATGCCAACCCAATCCGGAGATCCAAATTGGATTCCGTCAGTTTCCACACGTCACTTTAACCCACCCGGTCGTGTCGGAGAAAATGGCACGTCGATCGGATCACTATTTGGGATTCTAGACCCCCGGGTTGCGTGTTTTAACCATTTATATATGCTTGACCGTATTTTTAGATCCGTCATTTCAATGTCCAACCCAATCCGGAGATCCAAATTGGATTCCGTCAGTTTCCACGCGTCACATTAACCCACCCGGTCGTGTCGGAGAAAACGACATGTCGATCGATCCCTATTTGGGATTTTAGACTCCCGGGTTGCGTGTTTTAACCATTTATATATGCTTGGCGTGTTTTTAGATCCGTCCTTTGAATGCCCAACCCAATCCGGAGATCCAAATTGGATTCCGTCAGTTTCTACACGCCACTTTAACCCCCCGTCGTCTCGGAGAAAACGGCACGTCGATCGGATCCTATTTGGGATTTTGGACCCCCGGGTTGTGTGTTTTAACCTTTTACATATACTTGCCGTTTTTACATCCGTCCTTGAATGCCCAACCCAATCCGGAGATCCAAATTGGATTCCGTCAGTTTCTTCACGTCACTTTAACCCACCCAGCCGTGTCGGAGAAAACGGCACGCCGATCCGATCCCTATTTGGGATTTTAGACCCCCGGGTTTGTGTTTTGACCCTTTATATATACTTTGTGTTTTTTAGATCCGTCATTTCAATGGCCAACCCAATCCGGAGATCCAAATTGGATTCTGTCAGTTCCCACACGTCACTTTAACCCACCCGTCGTGCGGAGAAAACGGCACGCCCATCCGAACCCTATTTGAGATTTTGACCAGGTTGTGTGTTTTGACCCTTTATATATACTTGGGTGTTTTTTAGATCCGTCATTTCAATGCCCAACCCAATCTGGAGATCCAATTGGATTCCGTCAGTTCCCACACGTCACTTTAACCCACCCGGTCGTGTCGAAGAAAACGGCACGCCGATCCGAACCTTATTTGGGATTTTGGACCCACGGTTTGTGGTTTTGACCCTTTATATATATTGGGTGTTTTTTAGATCGGTCATTTCAATGCCCAACCAATCCGGAGATCCAAATTGGATTCCGTCAGTTCCCACACATCACTTTAACCCACCCGGTGGTCGGAGAAAACGGCACGCCGATCCAATCCCTATTTGGGATTTTGGACGCCAGGGTAGTGTGTTTTGACCCTTTATATACTTGGTGTTTTTTAGATCCGTTATTGAACGCCCGACCCAATCCGGGAATCCAAATTCGAATCCGTCAGTTCGCACACGTCACGTTAGCCAACCCGGTCATGTGGGAGAAAACGGCACACTGATCAGATCCCTATGGGATTTTGGACCCCCGGGTTGTGTGTTTTAACCCTTTATATGTAATTGTTGTTTTTTAGATCCGTCAATTGAACGCCCATCCCAATCCTAAGTACATGAAATTAATACTAACTGATCTGAGCTGCTGGCTGTGTGGGGTGTACTCTCTGCATTATTGAGATGACTGCTGAACCATATCGCTGAACTACGTCTGTAGCTGTACCCGCTGCGTCTCTATCTCTACCCGCTGCGTCTGTAGCTCTACCCGCTGCGTCTGTTGCTCTTCCCGCTGCGTCTGTAGCTCTGCACGTAGCTCCTCCCGAATGATGCCTCTAATGTCCTCTTCACCACTGACGGGCGGCGCAGAAGATGAACTCGTGTGTGCCGGGGCAGCGATCGAACTGGCATATGAGGACAACACTCGATGAGCATCCAGGCTGTCCCCAAGCCGCACACTCGACCCTCCTCGCACTCCCACTGCCTCGACCCACGTTTCGCATCCAAATCTGGTTGGGGAGTGCCCTCTGTGTAGCGCTCTGCCATTGTCTATCGTACGTCTCCTGTAAAATAATTTAAAATTAAATTATTGAAAACAAATTATGTAACGTCGCGTGCTTTTCGGATCTATGTGGATCGTGTGTGTTTGTGGTTGTGGCGGCCGTTGTGAGGCGAGTGTGAGTCGGTTGGTGGAATGCTTGGTGTGAATGTGTGTTTGATCAGGTGAAGAGTAGGGTTGGTCCTGAAATGAAATAGGACCTGCTCTGTCCTGTTGGAATTGGCGGCCAGGTGTGGCCGTTAACCTGTTGGCATCCAGCTTAGTGGACGTTTCTGCATGAACTTGGCGGCAGTGATGTGGACGCAGAGGGTGGCGGTTGCTGTTGGCAGCATGGGGGTTGACGCCAACCTGAGAATGGTGCAGGTTATAGGCTCACCCGAGGGCAGTTCTCTCAGCTCTCACTCATCCCTCTTGCCCCAGCTTGCTGCCCCCAGTCTTTGAAGCTTCCAACAGGTACGAGGAGTAGTTGGACGATCGTAGAACGCGTGGCGTAGCTTAATTGCGCGCGGAACGTCGCGGCGTGTGCAATTCGCAGTGGGAGCTCGCGGAGGGCTCGGCGTGAACCGGGAGATTGCAGGAGATTCTAACGCGTTCTAAGGTAGGGGATGAACCCGTTTAGCTCCGTAGGAACATTAAAACACATCATAACTACTTGACCAGCATGATAATGCATGTTTGGATCATGTTGCACCATATGGGATAATGGTGGGTTGAGTAGTTTATGCATGAAGCATGTTCCAGTGGGTTATATTGGTTCCTGCATGTTAAAAGAATAGTTTTATATGATTTTTCTATAGTTAAATGGCTGGAAAGCCCGCAGAGCCGGATTAGGGTTTCTGCATGGTTTATGGCCGAAGAACTTGGCGTCAAGATCGGTTGTCGCCAAGATCCTCAGCCAGGATATTATGGCCAGGACCCTTGCCGTTGACTCCCTATAGCGGCAGTCGATGTGGCCACCTACCTCTATATTATGAGTAGAATGACTAATACATATTATCGTTATTGCATGTGTGTTGACACATGAGGTGCACTGAGTACACAACGGTTCTCGTGTTTAGCATACAAAGTATACAGTTAGCTATCTACTTTAGTGACTGCGTGTTGTTTACGTGAGTCAGTTGGGTTCACGTGGAATGGACCATGGTTCTTGTGGTTTACGTGAGGTTTTCACGTGGTTTTGTGTGTGACGTGCACGTGGTTCTGTGTACGTGGCGAGTAGTATGATGCCTACCGTGGTTACCTCTCCAGTTGGTGCCCCAGGTTCTTTGTGAGCCAGGCTGTTAGCTCGGGGCTTTGTCCCGTACTTGTGCTGTACCGTCAGGTCTGTGTCGTCTGACCTGGACACCCTCACTCTTGTGTTAGAGTTGTACATCCGGCTGAGGGAAGACAACAGTGGGACAGTGACACTTGAGTTTGTTTTTAGTCACTTGTAGCGCGCTCGTAGTTGGCGGTACGGACAACCGTAGACGTACTGGACCCCAGCTAGTCCTTTTCCAGTGCCTCACTCTAGCGAGCCCAGGCCAGGGTCTCTGGAGGTGCCAGGCATGGGCCTGAGACCGTGTGTCTGCAGGTGGTGGTGTTTTAGTTGGTCTCCACGTTGCTTGACCTTTTTACGTGGAGCGGAAGCTGGACCTTTCGTCCGTGGCTGCGAGACTGGGAGGTAGACCTGTGTTAGTTGTCCGAGTCAGTTCTGGTGTCGCGAACCATTCACGTGGCTCGTGTTGGCTGTCTCTACTTTAGTTTCTACCCTGTACTGGTTTTGCCGTTAATTATTACTGTTTTTTCTCGTAGTCGGCAGACGGTGAGTACTTTTACAGCTTTACTTACCTGCTTAGCTGTTATATTAATTGTTGGTGATGTTTACTATTCGTACTCTTGGTGTTTGTTTCGCTCGGTTTTGGGGATTTCCCTACTGAGCCAGTGACTAGAGAGGCTCACCCCTACCCCCACAGGTGAGAGCGAGGAGGACGTCTCTCGTCCGACGTCCAGTTTCGGGCCGCGTCGTAGCGGTGCAGGTCAGCACCTCCAGCAGAGTAGCTCCAGCGTGTAGTTTGTAGTTGTTTACTTTCTTCAGTTGTACTCGGGTATGCCCCAGGCTCTTGTACTTCTTTTAGTTTTTGTGAAAAATTGGCTATGTAAACTTGTGAAATATATAAAATGTGGTGTGTTCCTTTATGTTTACACGGACTGTAGTTTGGTATCCCTTGTGAGGCTTCGCCCGTTCGCGGGAGGCGGACTCGGATCAAGTACTTATCGGTTTAACGCTTGGCCAGGCGATCCGTCACAGTTGGTATCAGAGACAGTCCGTGTTAATATAAGGGAATTAAGAGGATACATAGCCTTATTTCGATTTTTGATACACTACTGGTAGGACCCTGGTTTTTGATCATTCATGGTTTTGATTTTGTCTGGTGTTTGGTGTATGTAGAAAATTTCTAAAATGGCTAATAGAGAGATTGTGTGGTGTAGGAGATGATCCGGAGGAAAGCACCCAGCGTATGATAGAAAGAATTTGGGAAAGCCTCACGGATATTCGAGCAAGATGGATCAGCAGGCGCCAGTACCACCGTTGCAGTGCCACCTGGGATGGAGAGGCAATACCTTGCTCCAGTCCGCCGAGAGTGGAGTACCTTTTTGTAGTACCTGTGCCACCACCACCACCAATGTTGATAGCAGAAGAACCCGTGATGCAGGTAGAGAAGTTTCTGAGATTGCAGCCGCCTACTTATTCAGGAGGGCCGAATCCAGATACATTGAGCATTGGGTTCATGAAATTGAGAGAGTTTTTTGCGACTATGAGGTGTCCGGCAGCATAGAGTGGTATTAGCTACCTATCAGTTGAGAGGCTTTGCCTTGGATGGTGGCGATTGAAGATGCAAACCACTTTTGCAGGCAGGAGGGAAAGAAGTTATCACTTGGCCGAGTTTCTTGATGTATTAACGATACATTCTTTCCGATCCAAGTGCAGCAAATAAAAAGAGAGCAATTCCGAACTCTTCAGCAAGGTAACTCTTCAGTCTTACAGTACCAGATGAGATTTATGGCACTTAGCCGTTATGCGCCATATGTGGTTTCAGATAAAATGATGGTTGAGTACTTTATCAGAGGATTGAGAGTGGAATTGCAGGATGCGATAGTACCTCTTATGTGCAGGACAGTGGAAGAGGCAGCGCAGAGGGCAACTACTTTGGAGAGGTCTATCCGTACTCGTCATGCAGGTGAATCAGGTTCAGGTAGTTTCCGCTACCGCAGCATACAGTAGGTGCAGCAAGGGCAAGGCACCAGCGGACCTTCTCATCTGTTTCGGAAATGGGGCCAAAAGTTAAGCAAGCATTTAGGCAAAGGAAGAGGATGGGGAGGTCGTTTGCATTTCCACAGGCCGAGGTAGGTCTGAGTGGAGGAGTCGCAGTAGAGTACTGCCAGCAGCCTATGTTCCTCCAGGGATAGATGTTATAATGCAATCACCGGGACATTTGATCCGCAATTGTCTGTATGCAAGAGAGTATGGGTATGGCAGAGTGTGCAGCAGCCCAGCACCCTCAGCAGTTCCAGCAGCCACAGGCAGGTCGTGGCAGAGGAGTACCGCGCAGCGAGGGAGAGGCCGGGTTTGGCTATCACCCGAGCCCAGGCAGGTGTCAAATATGATAGAAGGTAGTTTACCACTTTATGATATTCAGCAGAGTCTTATTTGATTCGGGTGCCTCTCATTCTTTTATTTCCGAAGAATTTCTGGATTGCATAGCTCATCCTTTAGAAGAGAAGTCTTGTGAGTTAGTGGTGGAGGTTCCTTCAGGTGAGTTCTTACTCACTTCGAGCTATTAGATGAAGCTCCTGTTATGATTGAAGGTAAGGAACCAAGGAGATGCCGGGCGGTTGTATGCCCTGCAGCTGTCAGATTATTCTTCATTCTGGGTATGGATTGGCTTGAAATGTATGGAGCAATGTTAGATTGCAGAAAGAAAAGGATCAGATTTTGTCATCCTAATGGTGCAGTGTTTGAATATCATGGTATGCCTTTTTTATACCTCCAAGTTTCTAATTTCTGCAATTAAAGCTAGAAAGTTGATAAATGATGGGTGTGTGGCTTATTTAGCCTCGGTAAGTTTGGTAGAGGCCAGTCAGCCAATAGAACATTTCCTTGTTAGTGGAATTTGCTGATGTTTTTCCCCGGAAGACTTGCCTGGTTTAGCTCCCACAGAGAGGTGGACTTTTCTATTGAGTTGCTGCCAAGTACCATGCCGATTTCTAAAGCCCCATATCGGATGGCACCAGCAGAACTTAAAGAATTGAAAAAGCATTAGAAGAATTGTTGCAGAAGGTTTTTATTAACCGAGTCATTCCCCGTGGGGAGCACCGGTTTTATTTGTGAAAAAGAAAGATGGAAGTTTTTGGATGTGCATTGATTATAGAAAATGAATGATGTGACCATCAAAAATAAGTCCCCGTTCCCGAGGATAGATGATTTTTTGATCAGTTGCAATCAGCAAAAGTGTTTCTAAGATTGATTTAAGGTTCGGGTACCATCATTGAGATTAAAGAGGAGGATATAGATAAGACAAAGCGTTCAGAACCAATATGGTCACTATGAGTTTGTGGTAATGCCTTTTGGGTTGACTAATGCTCCTGCAGGTTTTTATGGATCTGATAATAGAATTTTTCATCCTATTTAGATTAATTTATTGTGGTCTTTATTGATGATATTCTAATTTATTCAGCATCTGAAGAGGAGCATGCAGCTCATTTGAGGTTTACCCCTGCAGTTGTTAAGAGATACCCAGCGTTTGCTAATTTAGTAAGTGTGAATTCTGGTTAAGGAAATTCAGTTTGGTCTGTTATTTCAGCCAAAGAGTAGTAGGACCCGAGTAAAGTGGAAGCTGTGTCTAGGTGGGAAGTGCCTAAGACAATAACCGAGATTAGAAGTTTTCTGGGGTTGGCAGGTTATTATAGCGCTTTTTCAAGATTTTTCTAAGATTGCAGCACCTATGACTAGACTGACCAGAAAGGAGTGCCTTTTGTGTGGTCCTGATGTCAGAGAAGTTTCATGGAATTGAAGAAAAGACTCACATCAGCACCTATATTGACATTGCCGGCAAGGAGTGGTGTTTTTGCTGTATAACTGATGCTTCGAGGAGAGTCTTGGAGCAGTACTTATGCAGCATGGTAAAGTGATAGCGTATGCATCTAGATAATTGAAGCCAGCAGAGGAAAATTACCCCACTCATGATTTAGAATTGGCAGCAGTTGTATTTGGTTTAAAAATGTGGATGCATTATCTGTATGGCGAGAGATTTGAAATTTTTACAGATCATAAAAGCTTGAAGTATATCTCTTCGCAGAAAGATTTGAATCTTTCGCCAACGCATTGGGATTGAATATTTAAGGATATGATTTCAGTTTGGCCTACCATCCGGTAAGGCCAATGTGTAGCTGATGCTTTAGTAGAAAAGCATATATGATTTGATGATGATTAAAGAATGAAGTTGTATGAAGAAGTAGCAGAGAATTCCTTGTATGTGCCCAGCAATCAGCGACGGCATTCTAGCTGCTAGTCTGTAGAGCCGTCTTTGTAATGGCAATCATTGAAGCTCAGAGAGCAGATGCAGGTTTACTTAAAATTGTAAAAAGGAAGAGTTTCTATTGATGATAATTGTGTGGTCAGGCTTAGGGGCAGGTTGTTTGTTCCTGCAAATAGAGAGGTGAAGCAGCGAGTTCTGGAAGAGGCTCATAATCTAGTACACTATTCATCCAGGTAGTACTAAAAGTACCATGATTTAAGAAGCATTTTTGGTGGCCTCATATGAAGAAAGAATAGCAAATTTGTGGCAAGATGTTTATCTGTCAACCTTAAAGCAAACATCAGAAGCCTGGAAGTCTATTGTAATCGTTGCCTATTCCACAGTGGAATGGATGATATCACAATGGACTTTGTGGCAGTTTACCAAGGTCGAGTTCAGGGCATAATGGATATGGGTGTTTGTTGACAGATTGACTAAGGTGTGTAGATTAGTGGCAGTTAGTATGTCTTGGATAGTGGACAGGTTGGCAAATATTTATGTTGAAAGATTGTTCTTCCACTGCATGGTATTCCGAAGACTATTGTATCTGATAGAGATCCAAGATTTACTTATCGTTTTTGGAGAATCTGCAGAAAGTATTGGTCTGATTGAGATAGCTCCGCTTATCATCCCCAAACATATGGTCAGACAAGAGACTATTCAGACAATGAAGATATGTTGCAGGCTTGTTGTTTAGTTTGGGGAGGCAGTTGGGAGCATCATTTGGGAATGCTTGAGTTTGCCTACAAATAGTTTTATCATACATCATGGATGGCACCGTATGAAGCTTTATATGGAAGGCCATGTAGAACCCCATTGAATTGGCATGAAGTTGGGAGAAGGCAATATGTGGTCCTGATTGATTCCGCAACCACTAAAGTAGTGAAGCTTATTAAAGAAAAATTGCCAGTAGCTCAAAGTAGGCAGAAAATTTATGTAGAATTTCGAGGAGACCACTTTAGTTTTTGAGGTGGAGATTTTGTTTTTTCTGAGAGTTTTCCCCGAGTAAAGGTATTATGAGATTTGGCAAGTCTGGAATTGAGTCCATGGTATGTGGGACCTTTCCAGGTGATTGAAAGAATTGGAGAAGCAGCTTATAGACTGGATTTGCCAGCTGATTTTGCAGATGTGCATGATATTTTCCATGTCCTATGTTAAGAAATGTATTGAAGATCCAGCTCAAATAATTAGATATCAAGGTGGTGACCTGAGGCCGGACATGACTATGCCAGAGTATCCGGTGAGATCACATATCGAAAGAAAGAAGCTGAGGAATAAAGAAATTGAGCTAGTTAAGTGAGATGGTAAAATAGTCGGGTGGTGAGGATACTGGGAGTTGGCCGCGGAAATGGCTAAAGGGTATCACAATCTGTTTGAATAAGCTTGTGTATTTTTTTTTAGATGATATACTTGTAAGTGTGTATGTATGATTTGTTTAACTTTGAATTGTGTTATGAATTTCGAGTCGATATTTCTTTTTAGATGATAGTAATGTACACGTCGCGTGCTTTTCGATCTATGCGATCGTGTTTGTTGTTGGTTGCGCGGCCGTTATGAGCTAGTGTGAGTCGGTTGTAATGGAATGCTTGGTGTGAATGTGTGGTTTGATCAGGTGAAGAGTAGGGTTGGTCCTGAAATGAAACAGGACCTGCTGCTGTCCTGTTGGAATTGGCTGCCAGTGTGGCCATTAACCTGTTGGCGTCCAGCTTAGTGGACGTTTACTGCATGAACTTGGCGCAGTAGATGTGGACGCAGAGGGTGGCGGTTTGCTGTTGGCGGCATGGGGGTTGACGCCAACCTGAGAATGGTGCAGGTTATAGGCTCACCCGAGGGCAGTTCTCTCATCTCCACTCATTCCCTCTTGCCCCAGCTTGCTGCCCCCGAGTTTTGAAGCTTCCAACAGGACCGAGGGAGTAGTTGGACGATCGTAGAATGCGTGGCGTCGCTTAATTGCGCGAGGAAAGTCGCGGCGTGGTGCAATTCGCGTGGGAGCTCGCGGAGGGCTCGGCGTGAACCGGGGATTGCAGGAGATTCTACCGCGTTCTGAGGTAGGGGACGAACCCTTTAGCTCCGTAGGAACATTAAACCATCATAACTACTTGACCAGCATGATAAGCATGTTTGGATCATTTGCACCATATGGGGATAATGGGTGGGTTTAGTAGTTTAATGCATGAAGCATGTTTCCAGTGGTTTATATTGGGTTCTTGCATGTTAAAAGAAAGTTTTTTATATGATTTTCTATAGTTAAAATGGCTGGAAGCCCGCAGAGCCGATTAGGGTTTCTGCAGGGTTTATGGCCGAAGAACATGGCGTCAAGATCGGTTGTCGCCAAGATCCTCAGCCAGATATTACCGTGCCAGGACCCTTGCCGTTGACTCCCCTGTAAGCGGCAGTCGATGTGGCCGCCTACCTCTATTTATGAGTAGAAATGACTAAGTACAGTATTTATCGTTATTGCATGTGTGTTTACACATGAGGTGCACTGAGTGCACACGGTTTCGTGTTTAGCATACAAAGTATACAGTTAGCTATCTACTTAGTGACTGCGTGTTGTTTACGTGAGTCAGTTGGGTTCATGTGGAATGACCATGGTTACTTGTGGTTTACGTGAGGTTTCACGTGGTTTTTGTGTGACGTGCACGTGGTTCTGTGTACGTGGCGAGTAGTATGACGCCTACCGTGGTTACCTCACCTCTCCAGTTGAGTGCCCCAGGTTCTTTGTGAGCCAGGCTGTTAGCTCGGGCTTTGTCCAGTACTTGTGCTGTACCGTCGAGGTCTGTGTCGTCTGACCTGGACACCCTCACTCTTGTGTTAGAGTTGTACGTCCGGCTGAGGGAAAGACGACATTGGACAGTGACACTTTGAGTTTGTTTTTTAGTCACTTGTAGCGCGCTCGTATTGCGTTACAGGTACAGACACCAGTAGACGTACTGGACCCCACTAGTCCTTTTCCAGTGCCTCACTCTAGCGAGCCCAGGCCAGGGTCTCTGGAGGTGCCAGGCATGGGCCTGAGACCGTGGTGGTCTGCAGGTGGTTGTGGACGTCTCGTTTCCGCCTCCGTCCTCGGTGCCGGCCGGTGTGCCTTCTCCGACGGTGGTTCACGGACGTTCCACTCCCTCGTTTGGCGATGGAGGTCATACCGTTGACCTTGTTGACTTCTCGTTTGAACCAGTTGACTGAGGGAAACAAGAACCGAAAGGATGGGAGATATTGTGATCGCCAGGGCCTTTACCTGTGCCCAAGGAGTTGTGCTGATCACGCCGGAGTAGTAGCCTCGCGTCGCGGGTGATGGTGAAGCTCCAACTTCTCCTCCTTCAGCCGGCCAAAGGAGAGCTCCACGGTCTTCTTTGGATCGTTCCTGCCACAGAACAAACTCTATTAGCCCCTAAATAGTGCAGTAATGCTCAAAACAAAATGTGGAGGGCCCAAAGGAGAGTCCCGTACCGGTTGCAGACTTGAGAAGAGGGGTGGCCAAGTGTTATGACCACCCTTCTTCCTCCGTTTTTGTTGGGAAACCCCTTTCTAGGTGTGTAGGAAAGTGCCCTACGTGCCTATAGTGTGTGGGAAAGAGTATGTGATATGCAAGTATCTAGAGAGAAAAGAAGAATAGAGGAAGAGTGGGGGAGGTGATCCTCGTTGCTGGTGATGCTAGCTCTTGCAGAGGCTCCTTCAGCTCCAGAGAAGCCTCCTTGGACGTCCCAAAGGTTGAGAGGAAGTAGATGATGACTTGGTGAAACTTGGTGTAACTTTCTCTCTCTCCTCTCTCAAGCTTCAGCATATGACGTCCAGCCTCTCCCCCTTTGTTCAGAGGGACCAAGGGGGGTGATATAGACATTGAGCTCGGGGTTGAGAGCATTGGATGCTCAAGTGTGAGGAAACACCTTGCACCGTGCACTCCATGTGTTTAAGCTCTAACCATAGGGAGAGGCCAAATGGGATTTTTTACTGGGTCAGGGACTGCCAAGGTGGCCCATATACCCTTGGAATGGCCCCATGCGTTGCATGGGCGAGACAATGCGCGCAAGTGGGCTATATTCTCGGGTGTTGCGCAGACCAGGTAAACGGCCTTGACGTCATAGATCTTGCCGCCAACCCCATGCAGACGTCTAGAGATGTGGACTCAATATGGGTCGGCGTCCAGGGGGTATGCCGTCAACAAGTAGTAGGCGCAATCGATGCTGCCGTCTACATGGAATCCGAGGCCAGTCACAAACTGTCAAACGAAGCTTAATTGGCCCAAATTGCCTTGCGGAAATGGCCAAATCTCGCGTCTACAGTGGTGGTGTTTAGTTTGTCTCTACAGTTGCTTGACCTTTTTACGTGGAGTGGAGCTGGACCTTTCGTCCGTGGCTGCGAGACTGAAGGTAGACCTGTGTTAGTTGTCCGAGTCAGTTTCTGGTGTCGCGAACCAGTTCACGTGGCTCGTTTTGGCTGTCTCTACTTTAGCTTGTACACCTGTACTGGTTTGCCGTTTATTATTACTGTTGTTTTCTCATAGTCGGCAGACGTGATTACTTTTACAGCTTTACTTACCTGCTTAGCTGCTATATTAATGTTGGTAATGTTTACTATTCGTACTCGTGTGTTTGTTTCGCTCGTTTTGGGGGAGTTCCCCTACTGAGCCAGTGACTATAGAGGCTCACCCCTACCCCCACCGTTGAGAGCGAGGAGGACGTCTCTCATCTGACGTCCAGTTCCGGGCCGCGTCGTAGCGGTGCAGGTCAGCACCTCCAGCAGAGTAGCTCCACAGTGTAGTTTTGTAGTTGTTTACTTTCTTCATTGTACCTCGGGGTATGCCCCAGGCTCTGTACTTCTTTTAGTTTTTGTGAAAATTGACTATGTAAACTTGTGAAATTATCTAAAAGTGGTGTGTTTCCTTTATTTTTACATGGACTGTGGTTTGGTATCCCTTGCGAGGCTTCGGCCAGTTTCGCGAGGCGGACTCGGATCAAGTACTTATCGGTTAACGGCTTGGCCGAGGTGATCCGTCACAAATTACTTTAAATCATATTGAATTCATATTTAAGCTTGACTTACAGCAATCGTGCGGGCACTCTCGGTAACATAGTCATCCGTCCCCTTCCGCTTATGAGTCCGGTCAAATAACTCGCGGAAAGTAGGGGCACGCTCCAGTCGTGATCCTTAAAATTCAAAAAATTAGTTAGTTTCACAAAATATCCATATATATATATATGAATCGAACAATAAAATACTTACCAATTATGACTGTGGGTCGCATAGGATACAGATCCACTAGTAATGCACATTCTTCTCCGGTTGAGTTGCTCTGTTGCGTATTGCCGCCTGTGACCGCTGTTGCCATGGTCCAGCAGCCCAACGCTCACAAGGGACTCCCAATAGTCCCTCCGCATCCAAACAGGCCGTAATCCCCCAAGCCATAGGATCCCGGTTGCCTGTGGTCTTCATTGCCTTGTCCCGTACCTCCCACATCGACTTTCTTAAATTATCTGGGCGTAATCTCGCAGACGGCTCGAGCTCGAGGGAGATCCTCGGGTCTCGTGAACGCGAACCTCCGCTGTAAGAAATAAAATTAATCAACGTTCTGCAATAAACCCAAATTAATAATAATTGAATAAATGACTTCAACTCTTCTAAAAATAATACCGTAAACATGTCAATAATAATCCCGGACTGGCACCGGAAGTCTCTCCATACACCACTGTCCTGGAATATGTCGTGGACCAGCGTCGTAATATAGCAGGAAGTAGGACTGGGATCTATTCCCCCTGCAATTCCACATTATTTTCTACATGAAATGTATATCCTAAATAACAAATACAGTAATACTGAGATGATGAACTTTACCCTGAGATCCAGCATGGTTGTCGTCATGGTAGCTGAGGCCCCTCCTCAGCTGCTGGATGCTGCTCTCCACCTCCTCTGTTGAAAACAATTTAGTACACTATTATTGTATAATTACAAGAACCAAACATACTAATCTATTGAAACATACGTTTACCTTGTGTGAGGAAGAAGACGAAGGTGGCATTGCTCGGATGGTCGACAGGGAGGCAAATTTCATACACATTAGAAATTATGAATTTCAAATAACAACATATAGAAATTTACGTGTCGCTGGGACTACGGCGTCGACGGGGAGGCAGTCCTGCAAAATTTCATACACATTAGAATTATGAATTTCAATAAACAACAATATAGAAATTTACCTATCGCTGGGACGACGGGCGTGGATGGGGCAGCATTCCCTGCAAAATTTCGTACACATTAGAATTATGAATTTCAAATACCAATATAGAATTTACCTGTCGCTAGGACGACGGGCGTAGACGGGGGCAGTCCCTGTAAAATTTCACACACATTAGAAATTATGATTTCAATAAACAACACATAGAAATTTACCTGTCGCTGGGACGACGTGAGTGGACGGGGAGGCAGTCCCTAAAATTTCATGTACTTAGTTCTCGTGAAATCAATTAAACAATAATACCTATGTACTTTGTGTACATATGCATATACCTGTCGCGGACCTGAGGCAGACGTGGACGGGAGGCAGTCCCTGTAAAATTGTATGTCATGTTAGTTCTCATGCATTTTATGACATAATTGTAGAATATTGTGTTTACACATACGTATACTTGTCGTGGACGGGGTCGCGGACCCTCTGCCAACGACGTGGCAACCGTCCGACTGCGTCCTCCACGTATCATATCTCTATTGATACAAATAAAGATATAGCAAGTCATCATTACTCAATTTAAAGTAGCAATTTATTATGAACATGTATTAACACAACACCAATTTCTTACAAAATATGGAGTATATTATCTATATTCATCATCAGATGCTGAAGACATGTTTATTCAGCATCATCTTCATCATCATCCTGGATTCATCCTCATCATCTTGGAGTCTTCCTCCACATCAGACTCCACCCTGCCGCTCAGCGACATTTGGGTCAACTTTCTCTTGTCCGTTATCCTTATGTAAGCAATTGTTTCATTTATATCATGAACATTGTACTGCGTAGAAGCTGCCACTCTCGTGCGTCCCTCCGATCTGATTGAAAAGTGTCATTAACACCTTCGAGCTCATCATCAGTCGGGAGAAGCTCATACTCAGGGAATAGTCTTGATTTCACTCTACATGCAGCCCACCCAATCTCTTAATTTAGGGATGTATAATTTTGAATATAAACTTGTTGGCTTGTGCCGCCAGGATGAATGGCTCATATTACTCAATTTGGACTTATGCTTCACATCGATTAATCCAATGTTGTGTCATGACGAATAGATGTCGGATCAAACCAATGACACTTGAACAGAAATACATTGTTGTCTTGTCCCAAAAATTACAGTTCAATGACTTCTTCGAGAATGCCATAATAGTCAATTCATTTTCATTGTAGGCACTTCCCTTCACACATACGGCACTGTTCATCATAGACTTATTCGTCCATAATCTGGTGTGAAATTGTATCCATTCACAATTTAGCCTGGATAGACACGTACAATCTTCGAGGGCCAAACTGATCTGTTGTAGTCTTGAATCGGGAATGAAGCCTTGTTCAACCTATTATGAGATAAATAGACAAACTTGAATAAATGACTTCAACTCAGTCTGCATAAAAACATAACACTTATGTTTCAAATATTAGACACATACTTGAGATCTTAACCAAGTAGGAAAAGACTTCTCCCGTTCCTTTTCAAACTGCATGTCAGTTAGACGTGGATTCCGTCGCAATATGACCGAGTCAAACTCTCTACAATGTAATGTCACACAACCTTAGGTTCTACAGCAATGCACGCAAATGATGACGAATAAGCGTGGAGAGCTTACTGAATGTAAGGGGTCTAGTTCTTCGCAACTCATGAACACGTAGATCTCCGCAGGTACCAACTCTCTATCTTGGAGTGCGCGAGTAGATGAAGATCCGAACGCCCGTCCGTGACTCTTGAATACAGAGAGTCGGTCTGACCCTCGAATCTCCACCATCATCATTACGTGGAGGTTGAGTGCGTCGGGTTCGTATTTCGTGTCAAAGTACATCGAACAGAAGTTCGATATCTCCTCAATGAGGTACGCCTGAGTAATGGAGCCCAACTTGTGCTTTGTTACGGACTTTCATCTTAAGATCGTGCATGCACCTACGACAATAATTCAAATGCATACATAAGTAATTAAAACGTCGTAATGGCAATAATTGAGATTAGAAATATACCTCTCTTAAACGGATACATCCATCGAAATTGTACTGGTCCTCCGACCCTTGCCTCATATGGTAAATGGATGATCAGGTGCTCCATTGAATCAAGAATACTGGAGGAAATATCTTCTCTAATTGGCAGACTGTCTGAATTATATTTTGCTCCATATTTTGCAAGTCATGAATTTTGAGTTCTGATGCAGATAAATCCTGAAGAATTGACTCAGCTCAGTCATTGCTCCCCATATTTGTTTCAGCAACAACTCACGAAAAGCAAAGGCATCAGTCTTTGCATGAAAACATGGCAGTCATGACTCTTCATTCCGTATATTTTTCCCTCGTTGACATTTACACAACGCGCAATATTCGAGACATATCCATCCGGAAATCTCAATTGCTTAACCATTGCAACCTTCCTTAATCTGTCTGGCCTCAAGCACATATGCAGCTTTAGGTTGCACCACTTTTCCTTGAACATGCTGTAGCTCTAGTTCTGGACGTTTGCAAAGTACTTTCAATCGAAACGTGCCTTGACATTATCCTTCGTTTTGCCTTTGACGTCCATACTGTGTTGAACACATTATCAAAAACATTCTTCTCTATATGCATGACGTCTAGGTTATGACGTATCAAAAGTGTTGACCATAAGGCAATTCCCAAAAATGCTTTGCTTCACCAATTGTGATCCTTCCCAAAGCCAGGGATTTGTCGGGTACTACCAGCCAGTTGTGTTACAGTCGGTAAGTTCTGAACCCGCCTCGCCATGTTTCCACCAGACACCCGTTCCATATCTACCTCCTCCATCACAGTTGTATTTTTTCATAAAAAATTCGTTTGCTTTCAGAGAGGATGGTCACTGGGTAGAAACCGCCGATGACAATCGAACCAACAAGATTTTCCCCCAAATTTCAACACAAATGATTTAGAATCCTCCATGCAATAAGGACATGCCAACCTCCCATGTGTGCTCCAGCCAGATAACATGCCGTAGGCTGGAAAGTCACTTATTGTCCACATTAATCAGCCTTCAGATTGAATTCTGTTTTCTGGATGCATCATAAGACTGCACACCATCTGACCATAACAATTTCATCTCATCAATCAACGGTCTGAGATATATGTCTATATTCTTTCCTGGACTTTTTGGACCCGGATCAGCAATGAAAGGAACAGATTCTCACGCTTCATGCACATGCCTGGCGGAAGTTATACGGTGTTAGATACTGGCCAACATGAGTAAGATGCCACCGAGCCTCCGAAAGGATTGAAACCATCTGTGCATAAACCAAGTCGTACGTTGCGTGGATCCCTGAGAAGTAAGGATGAGTACGGCTAAAATGAGCCCAGCTTCACCATCGCAGGATGACTCATTTCACCTTCGTCGCGACGGACTCTTTCCGCATGCCAAGTCATATGTCCAGCTGTCCTCGAGGACATGAACAATCGCTGCAATCTTGTGTGATAGGAAAGTACCACAATGACTTATACGGAACATCCTTCTGCTTTGACTCGTCCCCTCTCTTGGGCTTCAACCTATCATGCTTACAAATACATCATGATTCTTATCTGCATCCTGTTTGTAGTACAGCATACAGTGATTCGGACATGCATCAATTTTCAAATACCAAGCCCCAAATCATTCACCATCTTCTTCGCACGGTAAAAGTCAGCAGGTAACCTCTCTGATTGA
>CM024756.1:69171438-69244277 GCA_014218235.1 Colocasia esculenta
CTTCTTTTTCTTTCTTGATCTCTTCAACCATTTTAGTGAGATTCTATTTTTATTTTTCAATATTTTGATACTTCTTAACATCATCAAGCTATTCATTAAGAATTTCCTTTTCATTGTTCAAATTAACTACTTCATTGTTTAGAAGATTGATTTGTTCATAATTTGAAGAATCATGCAAGATGTTGTAACTTTCCTTTTCAGAGATTTATTTATATTCACAAAGTTTTTCAAATAACATAGCATAAGCTACTTCCTATTATCAATTGAAAAGTCTTCAAATGAGGAGCTCACCTCAATATTTTCTTCATTCCTTGCCATGTGAGAAGCAACTTCCTTATCATCAGATTCACTCTCTTCTTGCATGTCCTCATCTTCATCACTCCAAGTGGCTAGCATAGCTCTAGTCTTCTTGAACATTTTGTTTTTCAATTTTCTTTTCAAGTCTAGACATTCTCCTCTCATTTGCCCTTGCTTCCTGCATTCATAACAAATGATGTTAGTCTTCTTATTTAAATAAATTTTCTGATTGAACTCTTGTTTCTTAGAGAAATCATTCTTAGTGAAAGGTTTGAGTTTACCTTTGCCTCTCTTTCTTAAAAATGTCTTGAATTGCCTTGTCAGTAAGGCCATTTCACTGTCATTTTCTTCATCACAGGATTGATCACTATCATCATCATTTTCAATGACAATTTTAGAACTAGAAGAAGCTTTTAATGCTAATGGTTTCTTTTGGGTCACTTCAGATGCATTTCTTTTCAAATTAATTTCATACATCATCAATGAACCTATTAATTCATCCAATTGCATGGTGGATAGATTTTTGGAATCTTCAATAATAGTGATTGTGAGACCCCTGAATTTTTGATCATTTTATATCCTATGTATGCGATGTTTACTTATTATTGTATATAGTGTGTGTGTATTAATTTTGTGCATACAATAATTATTAAGTACTCATGTGCAAATGTATGCATATATGTATATGTATATTATTTCTGTGAATATAAGAAATTAGCTAATTTTGTACATATTGTCCTTATTAAAACATATGCATCTTGTATTTAAGTAATGTTCTGCATATAATATGTAATTATTGCTATACATCTTGTAGATATATATAAGAGTTTATTTCGATGCATGTAATATATTTAAATGTGCATGTAGCATTTGATTATTAATGTCATATTATATATATATACTTATACCATGCATATTGTATTTATTTATTTCATGCATATTGTGTCTAACTATATTGTGTATCTCTATATATATGTTTATCTTGTGCATATAATATCTATCTATTTTCTGCACATATTAAATTGTTTATACTGTATATTATACTTAATAATACTGTGTATGGTGTATGTATCTATATAGTGTATGCATGTGTAATTATTTCTGTTTTTTGGCCGAAATGCCAGTTAACGTCAAGAACAATTGATGTTGATTGCATGTTCACGGCAACATGCATGTCGTTGACTGCATGGCCAGAGGAGGTAGATGTCCAGATCGATGGACGTTCACCCTTTGTGAACGGCAGCATTTTGGTCATTTATTTCCCCAGTTTTGCTGCGATTTTAGATTTGGTAACGCCTGCATTTCCTCCGATTCTAGATTAGGAAACCTAGGTCTAATGGTAGGAGACGTACCCTAATGCATACCCCGACCCCTTAGCTTATATGAATCACCCTATTTCGGCCGGATTAAGCCTTTTGGGCCTTTGTGAAACCCTAGAACCCTTTGTGGAGAAAACCCAATCTTTGGAGAGCTAGTCCCGGCGACTGGAGGAGTCTTCTGGCATTCTACAATGACTGGAGGGTACACCAAGCATCAAGGAATCATCCCCGACTCCAAGAATTGCAGCACATCGATGGGAAGGACTGGATCTGAAGTGGTTTTGAGCAGCTTCTTGGCCTGGCCGAGGAGGGCTTCTTCGGGTTAATTAGATCATTGTAGATTTTGTTATAGGCAAGTGATCTAGGGATCTTATCCCTACCCATTTTTGGATTTTTATTCGAGTCCTGGAACCCCATTTTCTCAAGTATTTTGGGTTTAGTCTGCCCTTCTGCAGACAGCAGGTTGGCAGCCACTTGTGTGCTGCCAAGTTCTTGAGTTAGCGGCAACTTATGTGTCGTTAACCCTGTTGGCGGCAACACCTTTGCCGCCAACTTCTTCTAAGTTTGATAGAATGACTGTTTGATATCTATGATGTGTTTATTGGACTTCTGGGTATGTGTGCATGCTGTAAAAATTTTATATGGTCAAGAACAGTCATTAGATCATATCATAAGGATAGGTCGAATTTTTGTATTTAGTTCTAATTATTAAAATTTTTGCAACTGGATAATGAGCATGAATTGACCATGAAAATCCCTGAATAATTAGACCCATTGTATATTAGGGTTTTATAAATTTCCATGTTCGTATGATGACTGTTTTCATGTTTTAAAATTGTTTGCCATGAACCTGATTAACTGAAATTCTTGATAAATGTACCTTTTTTTTTGGCAAAAGCAAGTGTAACAGGATTAGCGACCGGTCGAGTGCATTCCACCCCACAGGGTGAATGAAACCACTCCCCCAGGTGATTAACCTGTGACACTGAAAAATTTTATTCATGAAACGTAGATAGCTTACAAATAACGGTGGGGCATACCCCTGAACAGATACAAGGCCAATAAGCGCCATGGTAAAGGAGGGGAACAAACCCCATTCAGACCAGTCTAATATGCGCCAGGCCAGTTCTATCAAGAACAACCGCACCTTTACAAGAATGTGGGAGGCTATGGGCTCCCCAAAAGACCTGATTACAGCCGGTGTCTACAACAAGATTAGCTAACTTGTCAGCCACCATGTTCGCTTGATGGTATACGTGGGTGAGAGGGATGTGATTAGCATGCAACATGTTCCTGACCTCACGCCACCACCTGAGAGATAGCCAGGATATACATCTGTCTTGATTCAGCGAGTTGACGAGGGAGAGAGAATCCGACTGCATGTGTCATAGCCGAACTCCAAGGGATTCAGCAAACCGAAGTCCATCGCACAAAGCACGGGTCTCCGCCTGAAGGCTGTTCCCTATTCCATAATAATGGGCAAAGGTAGCTAGCACCTCACCAGCATTGTTCCTAATGCAGCCACCACCTCCAAAAATTCCTAGGTTCCCTTTAGAAGCCCGATCCACGTTCAAACAAAAACTATCATCAGGGGGGATCCAGCGAACTAACTTTATTTGTTTTCCGGTGAATAGAGGATTAAAACCATAAGTTATAGGCCGATGAAAGATGTCTTGCTAAGGCAAAGGATATATTAAACTTGATACTTTTAATAATCTCAGAAGCACAGATATGTTTATCTTCAAACCTTGCAGTACATCTGCTTTCCATAACTCCCATATCATAATCATAAAATCATAGAGAGAAGAAAATCCCATGGGGAAGCGAATGTTACAAAATTTAATAAAGTTCCATGTCCTGACATGCAGATGAATCTTATTACTCACTAAAGGAAGAAACCAGCGCCACAGCTGGAGTGCAATGTCACTTTTAATGAATACGTGATCTAAGTCTTCAAGCTGTGGGGAAGAGCAGCAGTGGCATCATGAGACCATGGGAACTCCACAATAAAAAATCCTACTGTCTACAGGGACAGCGCCATGCAACAATCTCCAAGTGAACAAGGAAATTCTTGGAGTAAATGTAGATATGCAGATCTTGAGCCATTCAGAGCGGCGGGTTCCCTTGTTTCTAATTAAGTTATAGGCCGATGAAGCAGTGAACAACCCTTAGAGGAAGGGGTCCAAATACTTCTATTTTCTTCTTCATTATGTGCACACCCTAAAGATGTCACTGGGAAGAACCTCCCGAAGTGGATGAGATGAGCTATTCACAACCTCCATCAATGTGGATTCATCATTTTCTACATGTGTAGGAGCTAGATCTGATAGAGGAAAGTCACCCCTCCAGCAGTCATGCAGAACTTTGATTTTATCTCCCTTACCATGGATCCATTTTGTGTTCTTCTGGATATAAGATTAGCTGTCATCAGCGTCCTCTTCGGAATACCCGGGATGTGATACCCCGAATTTTCTTCTTTTTATAATGTGCATGTGTATTACTCATTGTGTGTATAGCAAGTGTATTTCATTATGCATATTATAATTTATATGCTTCTCATGAGCATATGCATGTATATATATGATATTTCATGTGAAAATAGGCAATTAGCTAAATTGATGTGTACTGTGAATACTAAAATTCTAGGCATATTATGCTTAAGTAATATTGTGTATGTTTAATTTAATTACCGATATGCATGTTGTATTTATCTATTTTATGCATAATATATATAATTATGTTGTATACTGTGTGTATATTTATACATATGTCAATTCAAGTGTGTGCATGCAAGAATTATTTTGTGGTATAGATTATTCCTAGTTAACTTATTTCATATTGCATCTTAATGATACGATGCATGTACTATCTAAATCATGAAGTGCATATTATACTACTTATTCCATGGATATTGTGCATAATATATGAAGTACATAAGTATATAGGTATGTTATCTTATGCATGTGATATCTATCTATCAAATCCTATGTACATCAAATCATCTATAGTATATGAATAGTACTTAAATAACATTGCGCATGTGATAGGTAAGTAATGCTATAGGCCATGTAAGTACATGAAAGTTATTTTGTATAAGTATATATATATAAATGTGCATGCATTATCTAGCTAGCAATGTATGTAGATCTCATGCATATTGTGCGTGTTGTGCACATAGTAAGAAATCATTAGTATATATTTTTGTAAATAATCATGAGTTTATTTCCGAGCATGCAATATATATTTAAATGTATATGAATTATTTAATTATTGATGTGCCTCTTGTATTTAATTATTTTATGCATGTTGTAAGTAATCATAGTGTGTATATGTATGCATACATATGTTATTCTTGTTTAAATGAAATCTATCTACTTTAAGCATGTTAAACTATTTATGGTGTGCAAAGTACTTGAATGATAATATACATGTAGAATTTAACTAATGAGGAATTCATTTCATTATAAGTTCATGCATGATGTATATAATCATGTAATGTGTATGTATATGTGCGTATATGTCTGTTATTGATGCATATTATCGTTATTATAATTAGAGTAAGTTGTATTTAATTACATAATATGTAATGCATGTACTTTATGTGGTAAGGATATATGTAATATTTTTACATATACTAAATTGTTTTGGTGTATTTATGCATTTATTTTAGGGTTTGGCAGGGTTTTGACTGCACTGTGCAGTGGGTGGCCAAGGCCTGGACGCCAACTGCCAGTACTATGATTGGCGTCCACATCCCTGGATGCCAATACACAGTGGGCGACCACCCCCTGATGCCAACCCCCGTTGGCGGCCAGACCCTTGATGTCAATGTGCAGTTGACTACAACCGATGTTGACGTCATATCCTACTGCGTAACGGTTCCAGATTTGTTAATGCTCGCGTTTTGGCCAGTTCCAGATTAGGAACCCATCCTAATGCATAGGAAACCTACCCTATTGCGTACCCTGACCCCCAAGCCTATAAACAACACATCCTAGGTCGAGGAGAAGCTTTTTAGAAATTGGTGAAACCCTTGGACTCGAGATGAGGAAAAGCTGATCTTTGAAGTGTCGGATCCGTCGACTGGAGGTGTTCCCCGAGGAGCTACACCAACTGGAGGATAGCCTATGCATATGAGAAGAGATCCCAACTACGAGGAACCGTTTGCATCCACAGAAGAACCAGATCTAAGGTGTTTTTGAGCACCTTCTTGACAGGGCCGAGGAGGGCTTCACCGTAATTTTTGATCTTCGTAGATTTTTTTAGAGGCAAGTAAACCATAGATCTTAATCCTATACATGTCTCCTAAGTCCAAGGTATTTTTCTAGATTTTTCCTCAAGTCTTGGAACCCCAATTCACCGTTGTATGGAATGCTGTCTGTGTGTGCTGCTGGGAGCTGGTTGGTGGCAGCATCTGCTGCAGTCAAGTTCTTGAATTGATGGCAAGGATGCTGCAGTTGAAAGTAAACGGCCACATCCCTTGACGTCTACTTCTTCAGTGTCCTGAAATTTTCCTTTTTGATCTTTTTAAGCTGTTTAAATGATTTTTGGACGTAGTTACATGCTGTAAATTTTATGGGTGATTGTAACAGTCATTAGGTCATATCATGAGGTTGCCCTAATTTTCTATGGACTGTGTTAATTATTAAAATTCAATAATTGCATTATGTGCATCACATAAACATGATTAAATCTAGTAAAAATAGATTTGCTGTAAGTTAGAGTCTTATAATTTTTACATGACAGCATGAGGTCTGCTGTTTGAATTCTTAACTATTAGCAGCCAACCATGTTCATATGTACCATGTATAAAGATATTTTAATGAATATGTCTGAAATATTTTCAAAATGTAGAAATTATGTTTACTGTTTGAAAAATCTGGGAAATTGTATATGTGATATGTTTACTATTATTAACCTGTGATAAAATTTTTGAAGTAAATTGATGACAGCAAGTACGATTACTTGTTAAACTATGGAAATTGCTCATATTAGACATGTTAAATCTAATCTTGTGTAATTCAGTAACTAACAACATGTTTAGGTTTGTAATATGATTTGTTTTACTTCTACAAACAATAGTATCATGTTAGGTTAACTTAGATATGTGTAATTGATCAATGATACATGTAAAGTGATTAAATACTTTATATGAAGTGTGTAAATGATGAGGGAAAATGTGATAAAGTAAATGTGTAATAATTGGGCCAACAATGACACTGCTACCCTAGAGGCTTTGAGAGCTGTACATAGAAAAGTCCCTATGGAAGGCTCTACATTGTAAAGTATGACCGAAGGGCATTAGGAAAAAACCTGGAGGTGGACAAGTACCACTAGATAGGGTGGAGAGGGCTTCTCACGGTCTGCGCAGTTACCAAGATTCACCACTACATTGCCTAGGTGGTGGGTATGTGATTATGAGTTGTGTTATGAGATATGTGTTATGAGATGCGATGAGTTGTGCTATGAGATGAGTTATGAGTTATGAGATATTGGTTTGTGTCCTCTATTAGATAGTTAGGACTATGTGTCATGGCATTTTAAGTAATGAAATATGAATAAAGTGTTAGATGATATGCGAATGTGACACGTGATGAGTGCAAATGATATAATGTGATAAGTGAAAACCAAAGGGTAAATGATATGAAGAATGTGTGAAATGATATGTAAGAGAGAGAGTAAATATGAATGAGAATGTGATTTCATGTGAAACCAATATGATAGTGCATATGTTCATACTTCCATGTATTAATACATAAATTGCAATATCATGTTTAATATCATGTCATGTATTCATTAATCTTCTTGTAATAACGTATGTGAGTATATATATATATATATATATATATATATATATGTGTGTGTGTGTGTGTGTGTGTGTGTGTGTGTGTAAACATGCGAATTATGCAACACAAAAAGGTGAACATGTGGAATTGCTGAATGAATAAGATAAAGTGTAAATAGCTCTAATTCTATGTAATTGAGTTTGTTTCATGTCAAAACAGCAAGTAAAGTGTGGCTATGAATGTGATAAATATATGTAAGAATGTTAGTTCCATGCTAGATGTAACGTTCAATTAGTATAAAGTTCCATGCTCAAGTGCTTATTGTTGCCACCCATTTGACCATGTTTTAACTTTTCAATTCATGCTATAAAATATGAAACCATGTGTATGAGATTTAATTATATTAAAACAGCAAGCAAAATATACAATAAATGTGAAAAGTGCATGTGAAAAGTGAATAGTCATCATGTTAGGTTGTTGTCTTTTCTTTATGCTCAATTCTATGTTCTAGTTGTAGAAATATATCATGAAATGAAATAATGTGTGGATGGCTGAATCATGCTACATGTTAGGCGTAGAAAAATGTACAAGTGCATAATATAGTACCCATGATTTAGAATACACACGATAGACTAAAGCATGTTTAAGTGATTAAATATGCATTGATAGTTAAGAGTAAGTACCATGGTATTTTATAGTTTAAATGATAGTATGTATTCTTTAGTGTTTAATAGCTTAACATGAATGTGATATGTTTAAGATTAAGCCTTTGGTTTGCTTGCTGAGTCTTTGGACTCACCCTTGCTTCAGCGTACAGGTGAGATAGGTATTCACTTTTGGAGGAAGGCTTAGCGATGGTTGATCTCTTGGAGGAGTATCTTTTAAGGAGCGATTATCAGTTGTACTTTTCTTTTCGTAGCTTGAATAAAGTAATTGTATGACAATACTGGACAATGTAGTTCTTTTATCATGTAATAATGTGGACATTGTCATTTTATTTCACTATATAGACTGTGGAATGTGTGATGGTGATGGAATAAATGTTGAGTAATTATTTTTATTTCCGCTATTATCAATTGCTGTCCACATACTTTTCAACCTATCGGCTAGTGTTGGGTTATTATCCCACTGTGACTGCGCTCTTTATACTGATGGGGATTGGTATAATCGTACCGGTATGAGGAGGGTCATTAGAGAGATTGGTATCAGAGCCCAAGGTTGACATGGTACATGGATAGACCATCATCATCACAATATTACAAAGTCTTTATAAGAAATTGTCCATATATATAGAAACTACTAATAACGAATGGAAGATAGTTAAGGAAATAGTTAGGATTTAGTAATCTAGATTCTAACTAAATTGATTATTTTGCAGACTATGGCTACACGTGGTAGACGTAGTGCTCGGTCTAGGAGGTATGAGCGGAACCGCAAGATAAAGAAGTTTGTGAAAGGGCTCAAGCTTCATTGAAAGCTAGGCTTCTGGAGCTTGATCCCGTAGTTTGGAAGAAGTTCTTGGCGTGGTAAATAAGCAAGAGAATAAAGTGGAATCATATCAAGGAGAAAATGAAGCTCAAAAGGAGGGAGTACCAAAACCATTCCAAATGCAAGATAGGAAGAAGAGGAAACTCATGGAAGGTCAACAATCCACAGTGGCATCAAGCAGTGAGAAGCCCGAGTGCATACATTGAGGGAAGCATCATGGCGGGAACGCATGTTGGCGAAAGGAAGGAAGGTGTCTTAGATGTCGCAGCAAGGATCATCGGCTTAGGGAGTGTCCGAACCTGAAGACGAAGTTCAATTCAAGAGATGTTTCATCAATAGCAATAAAGGAGCAAGGATTAGCCGAATATGTTCTCGGCAACATCACCACAGGTACTCGATTCGATCTTCGAGGACGAAGATCTTTTTCAAGGGGGGAGAGTGTGATACCCCGAATTTTCTTCTTTTTATAATGTGCATGTGTATTTACTCGTTGTGTGTATAGCATGTGTATTTCATTATGCATATTAAATTTATATGCTTCTCGTGAGCATATGCATGTATATATATGATAGTTCATGTGAAAATAGGCATTAGCTAAATTGATGTGTAATGTGAATACTAAAATTCTAGGCATATTATGCTTAAGTAATATTGTGTATGTTTAATTTAATTACCGGTATGCATGTTGTATTTATCTATTTTATGCATAATATATATAATTATGTGTATACTTGTGTGTATATTTATACATATGTCAATTCAAGTGTGTGCATGCAAGAATTATTTTGTTGTATAGATTATTCCTAGTTAACTTATTTCATATTGCATCTTAATGATACAATGCATGTACTATCTAAATCTTGAAGTGCATATTATACTACTTATTCCATGGATATTGTGCGTAAATATATGAAGTACATAAGTATATAGGTATGTTATCTTATGCATGTGATATCTATCTATCAAATCCTATGTACATCAGATCAACTATAGTATATGAATAGTACTTAAATAACATTGCGCATGTGGTAGGTAAGTAATGCAATAGCCATGTAAGTACATGAAAGTTATTTTGTATAAGTATATATATATAAATGTGCATGCATTATCTAGCTATCAATGTATGTAGATCTCATGCATATTGTACGTGTTGTACACATAGTAAGAAATCATTAGCATATATTTTTGTAAATAATCATGAGTTTATTTCCGAGCATGCAATATATATTTAAATATATATGAATTATTTAATTATTGATGTGCCTCTTGTATTTAATTATTTTATGCATGTTGTAAGTAATCAGTGTGTATAAGTATGCATACATATGTTATTCGTGTTTAAATGAAATCTATCTACTTTAAGCATGTTAAACTATTTATGGTGTGCAAAGTACTTGAATGATAATACATGTAGAATTTAACTAATGAGGAATTCATTTCATTATAAGTTCATGCATGATGCATATAATCATGTAATGTATGTATATGTGCGTATATGTATGTTATTGATGCATATTATCCTTAATTATGATTAGAGTTAGTTGTATTTATTAAATATTATGTAATGCATGTACTTTATGTGGTAAGGATATATGTAATTTTTTTTACATATACTAAATTGTTTTGGTGTATTTATGCATTTATTAGGGTTTGGCAGGGTTTTGACTACACTGTGGAGTGGGCGGCCAAGGCCTGGACACTAACTGCCAAGACTGTGATTGGCGTCCACATCCCTGGATGCCAATACACGTGTGCGGCCACCCCCTGGACGCCAACCCCCTGTTGGCGGCCAGACCCTTGACGTCAACTGTGCAGTTGACTACAACTGATATTGACGTCATATCCTCCTCCTGCGTAACGGTTCCAGATTTGTTAATGCTCGTGTTTTGTCCGGTTCCAGATGAAGAAACCCATCCTAATGCATAGGAAACCTACCCTATTGCGTACCCCGACCCCCAAACCTATAAAATACCCATCCTAGGTTGAGGAGAAGGTTTTTAGAATTTGGTGAAACCCTTGGACCCCAGATAAGGAAAAGCTGATCTTTGAAGGGCCGGATCTGTCGATTGGAGGTGTTCCCCGAGGAGCTACACCAACTGGAGGATAGCCTTTGCATAGGAGAAGAGATCCCAACTCGGAGGAACCATCTGCATCCACAGAAGAACCAGATCTTAGGCGTTTCTGAGCACCTTCTTGGCAGGGCTGTAATCACAGGGATTGTGCTTCCCCTCGACACAGACATGAATAACAAATATGATAGCATGGAAAATAGGATGTGATCGCCACCTAGAGCATTGCCAAATAAAGATAATGATGCGGGCTAACTACTCTAGGAAAGGGGGGAAGAGAACAGAGGAATACCTGATGTCGCGGTCGTTATGACGGACGCGGGCAGCCTGAGGACGCGTCAGTCTTGGCGGACACGTTTCTTGTCGCGTCGCCTTCCTCCGTCGCGTTATCTTCTAGTGCGGGAGATGGTGAGTGGGACCTCCTTCCCGTCCTCCAGCCGGCCAGAGGATGAGAGCTCCTCGTAGAAACTTGCTTCTATGCCTGCCAAATGAGAAAACAACAAAGAAAATCCCTATTAGAACATGATTAGTGTAGTAACTATCCTAAAAAGTGAAAATGAATAAGACAACATGAAGGGAACGAACCTGGGGTGATTTTTAAACCCCTTGGGTTATAGGAAAACGTGGGTGTGTGTTGAATATGTTCTATCTAGGAATAACATGAAAAATGCATGCAAAAGAAGAAGGAGAGGACAGGGAGAGGGTGAGCCCCATTAGGGCGACTGCTTGGCGTGGTTGTAGCTCGAAGGATCGTCCAGAAGCTTCAGAAGGGTGTTGAAGTCGCCCTTCTCACATCCCATGCTCCATAGATGATGAAAATGGGTTGCTTTGGTGGAGAGGGATGTGAAGAAAATGGAGGAAAATGGTTGCTGTGAGACTAAGTATTGGTCAGAAGAAATTTTGGTAGCCCTTCAGGGTGACAATGAGGCTCCCCCCGTCCTTGAGGAGGTGCCTTTCTTTTATAGAGCCATGAGAGAGAAATGGGTGATATTATCTCTTAAAAATGGTCAAAATTCGAAATGGGAGATAATGGCCCTTTAAAATAGCAAGGGAGAGTCCAAGGGATCCTCACAAGAGACCCTAGGGCCGAAATCTCGCCCCAAGGGGTTGAGATATTTCCCAGGGATAAAGCTGGATCAATAGGAGGATAAATGGGAGGTTGTTGCGGAGTCAGGTGCGCTCAGGCGATCTCGCGGCGTATCGTGGTGTCGCGACTAGAGACGCGACGGGCGTGTAGCACCCCGGAAATTTTAGCTATATAAAAATTCGAATAAATGGAAATAAATAATTTCCATAAGATCAAAGAATTTAAACATACGTATCAATATCGTTTGTGCCAAAACACATCAGAAAAATCCGTAAAATGGGAAATCAACCCCAAACATATTCATAAGGGTTCCACGAAGAAATTCGCGTGACGAAAAATCCGATTAACCAAGTGAACATCACATGGTGACCAATTATCCAAATTAGGAAACAAGTCGGAAAACCGTTAACACGGAAATACGACGCAATCAAAAATTTAATAAAAGTGTTGGAAAGACTTCCAACATTATATATTAATGACCCAATATCTTAATTGGGCCAATGGACCACACATGACCCAAAAATCAAAGAAGCTAGAAAATGCATGGAAATTCATAACTCTAAATCTGAAATTAGAAAGAGGCAATTTGAGTTGAATTGGGATGCAATCATGCATTCTTGGCAACCCAAATTCGTGCTATCTATGGTGGGAGGTTTCCTAAAGTGGGAGTTTTCCTAAAGCCTCACACACTCAAAGAGAGGAAGAATCCTCTAAAATAGTAAACTAACAAGCCAAAACCGCAACCCAGCTTTCCTAGTTACAATAGGACTCCTAAAACACCATGGTTGCTTAAATACTCTTCACCAAACCCTAGGACGAGTTTTAGAACTTGCTGGGGTCATGTGGAGAAGTTCTTGGTGGCTGGGAGCAGGAGATCATCCACACCAAGCCGTTCTTTTTCCCCGTTGAGTCTGCTGCGACCTCCACAGACGGTCATCTTGAAGTCGACCAAAGGTAGGTCAAACCTAACCCAAACCTTGCAAGGATTATACCCCTGGAAAGTGGGTCAAATCTACATTGTAACCGAAGTGGAATTCCCAAATTCCATGCAGTACTCGGAGCAGTAAGCGTTCTCCTCCAAGTGGTCTGAACACGAGTTTTCTGGAAAAAAAAACAAGACTTCTTCAACCCAAAAGGTAGGTTTTCTCGGGCCAAACCTTAACATATCCTATACTAATGTGTAGAGCATCAATTAATTTTCATTTTCCACTAGTTTCATCGAATTTCATTGAGTAGATTTTGAACTATTCGTAGTTTTCCCTAAGTCTCACACAGTTAGAGTTTTTCCCGTTCTTCATATCATGCCTACGATTAAGACTTAATTAGACTAAACTTCCTTCATGAAAGTTCTTCTACTTGTAGTCACAATCATCGTTTATGTTGAACGTTTTATCCAAAAGTCTTTCGTTAGAGAGTTATAAGCATGGCAAGAGAGTCACTGCATGATACTGTGATTTCGGGCTGCACTTAGCTTTATAGTCTTCACATGTTTCTCGGGATTCGAGACCAAATTTGATCAAATCCCCAACATCAATGTTCTTCTACTAGTTGTCCTCGTCATCTTTCGTGTTGAATATTTTGTCTAAATGTTATTTTTAGAGAGTTAAAGAATTTAAGTGAATCGCTGCATGAGACGTGTTTTCTGGTTACACCTGACTTATGTTTTTTGTTCTGGGAAGCCCTCTAGTGTCGACACTACTTGGACTAGTGTCGACACACTGTCCCAAATAGCGCAGAAGGTGTTCTGGGAAGCTATCTAGTGTCGACACTACCTGATCTAGTGTCGACACACTGTCCCATATTGGCCAGAAGGTTTTCTGGGAGCTGTCTCTAGTGTCGACACTACCTGATCTAGTGTCGACACTACTTGACCTTTTTGCCTTGTATTGAAGCACTGTGTCGACACTACCTGACCCTGTGTCGACACCACTTGATCATTTTGCCTTGGATTTGAAGCATTGTGTCGACACTACTTGAACTAGTGTCGACACTACTTGACCAGTTCTTCATGTTTTTGCTTTGTGTTCGAAGCATGGTGTCGACACCAGTATGGGTTGTCCGACACTACCTTTGCAAAATATTGCATGTCTTGGGTCAAATCATTACATGATGCCTACTTAATGGCTTAAAGTGTTTAACCCCATTGAAAAATCCTTAATTAATGAATATTATTCTAATGCTTTCTTAATGATATGATCATACATGAAACTTGTGATTTACTCTTGTTACCATTCTAGCTTGATTTAATGATAAATTTTATCTTAAAATCTTGTAAACCCATATGTAGTTAAATGCATTGTTCATTGCATGCCATCATGTTAAGTGTTTTTCCAAGAGTTTGAGACCGACGGTTTGTGAATTGACATGTGTACATCCCTACACACTTTACATCAAGGCGTGCACTTTCTTTCTCTTCTTGTTCTCGTGAGCATGATTTACAATCTAGACTAAAGCCATTAATGTAAGATTGAACTAAATTGTAAATCGTATAGATCTACTGCCGAATTTATCTCTTGATCACTATTCTCATGAAATCATGTTCTATTACTTGTTCCCATCATCATCATGAACATGACATTACACATGCTTACTTAATTGAAACTCTCATTGGCCATTATTAATAACTGTGGGTATCTACATTTAAAATTTACATGAGATGCTGACAGGGCACGGCGTGTGTCCAAGGGCTCCAGTCTAGCCCCAATGATGGCGAGTCATAAATATACTGTTAACCATGGGGTATAATGATTACTGGCTTGCATCTGCGCTGGGAGTACTTTCTTGCTTGTTGAATGCTAGATACATAACCACATACACGTGACCTGTGTGCATTCTTGGTGGATCTTTCCTTGGTGTACATTAGTGTCTACGTGCCTGATTAGTATTACTTGATCGTGCTTGTGCAATCTTGCTTGCTTGCTTGCGTGATATGGCCATCCTGCATTTATTGCAACTATGATCTTGCATTCTTGTAACTATTGACATCAAGTGAAATCTTGCGTGCTTGTACAAAGTGATCTATTGCTAGTTCTCTCTTGTTATATCATTCCAGATCTTATTCTATCATGATCACTCTATCTAGCTTGTTTCATGCATCATGTTTTGAAACTGTTTTATTCGTACATGCATATCATGACATTCATCGTGCTTACCTAGCTCTAAAATGTTAATCACTTATATCATTGCCCGCACATTGAGATAAAATCCTACTGGGCTAGTTTGCTCATCCCCTACCTTTTCCCAATCTAGGTGACTATGAAGTTCAAGAGGAAGAGCAAGTCGAGGATGGGAATGCATCCGAGTGATGAGCGTTTCAACTATGAGTCTAGTTATAGTAGGTTACTTTGAGCATTAGTACAATGTAGTAGGAAGTGAGGTATCATGTACTTTTGCTTTTATTAAGTCTCAGTCTTGTACTAGTTTCCAATTTTTTTAAAATGAGTTGAGATCTGATTACAATTTATTTTGAGTTCAACATTTGGGCCCTATTATGATGTTGTGTTGATACACATTTAGTGCGTGCTAGATAGAGGCTTATTTGCCGACTGTCCACGTCTCGGGATATCGAATCGAATTTTTCGAACTATTATTCGCTGCGTAATTCTCGGGACGTGACAGGGCGGGGCATCGCGATAGTAGGCTCACGTGCATGGATATCATGCATGGGCTATCGCGGCATCCAGGGCTGTCGCGACTAGAGTCGCGGCGCTACAATATGTCACGACTAGGGAATCGAATTATTTTGCATTTATCAACCAGCCATAAGACAAGATAAGAGTTATTATGCCCCAAGGACTCTCTCAAAGTGATAATGTGCAGGATTCTAAGGTATTTTAATGGTTTAATGGGCTTAAAACCAGGCTAATGATGGGCTCAAGGTGAGTGACCAACTAGGGGCCCACTGAAGTGACAAGAAATGCGGTTCAACCCATTAGCCAAAACCAGGTGTCTACAGATTGCCCCTCCTTGGCTTCCACTTTGTAGGGGAGTGACGCGGAAGTGGAATAGAGGTGTCGCGATGTGACGGCGGAGCGGAAGTGACGCGGAGTGAACTGAAAAGTGGGAGCCAAGGTAAAAAGACACCCAATCTGACTAACGAGCAATCAGAATCTTAGTGAAAGCCCCGAGTTAGTTGCTCGAGCAGGATGCAAAGAAAAGCACGAGTCTGGACGAGAAGGAGAAAAGAAGAGGACGATCAACCCCTCGATTGAGAGGTACCCTAGCCGATTGGCCTGCAGGTTTCGTTTTGGAGGGACATGTGTGTACCAGGCAGGTAACTCATGACTCTGTCCTGGGAGCGGTTCACTACCAAAATGGATCAAAGGAAAAGAAAAATTTGGATAGAGAATCCAGACAGGGAAATTCTTGTCAAACTGACGGGACAACTTACTCGGAGGCAATCCTTCCGATTCGGAGTGGAATTGGATTTCTTGTTTTAAATTTGGAGGATGATTGGGCACTCAGCAAGGGCTCATCAAAATCAGGAATGAGTCAAGAATGCTCAAAGTCCTACATGATGCATGCTGGGCTAAAGCAAAAGATTGTCAAAACGAATGCAAAGAAACGAAAAAATAGAAAATCATCAAGGATAATATTGTTAATCCAGATAAGGACGGTCAAGAGACTACCCACAACCGTAGTGCAGGTCTGAATCCATCGTTCCCGGACTTAAACAACTCAACGGCCTATCCAACGATTAGCAATGTGCACCTAGATTATCACTGTTTTTGATAAAGGGGAACTCAAATCCTAGAGCACATTGAGAACCAGTCGGTCCTTGAAATGATATAATAAGTAGAATACCATATGGTAATGCAGGGCGTAAGAGATAGAGATACAATACCTGACTTACCTGTGGCGAACTCCTTTTTTGTGATTTTCTAATTTTATTATTTTTTATTTGATTTTTGTTTTATTTGTTTTTTTGTTTTTTTTTTTTTTGAATAAGAAACAAACACAATGAACACAAACTGACAATATATATATTCACAACAACAAACAAATACACATTCAAAGGACAGACAGGAAAATGAACCTTCAGACAGAGACGCAACACTCCGGATGACCGCGACATAATCGCGTCATAGCGCACTATTGCGACCTGGTCGCGGCAGATCACGGCGTCGCGACTCGGACCGAACCCAGTAAGACCAGGAAACCGAAGTTTATCCTCACCCTAAGACATCTAGACTAGCACTAGGACTCCTAACCTCTTCTAATGCTATCCTAACACCTAGCTTCGGGATTAGAGTAGGAGTGGACTTCTTAAGACTCTATAAATAGAGGATTTAGGGGCTAATCCTGCAGCTAACCTTCTGCTCCCTCTCTTCTTCAATTTTCTTCCCTGTTTCTCCCTCTTTGCTACCATGAAGAGAAATTACTCTGCTTTCCAAGAGGAGATCCCTCCCTACTCCGGTCCAAAGGCTGCTAGGGAGTCATATGCTGATCTCCAGCATCTCTCAGACATCCCGGGGCATATTTGCATGCGCCCGGATCTCCAAGTAAGTGGCTTTTCCTCAATTTCTGAACTTTCTGCACTTATGTTCTGCTCTGTTTTGTTCTTCCCCGTTCTTAAACTCTCCTCTTCTTCTCCCCTTCAGATTTTGCCTGGTTATAGGAGGTTCTCCAAACCACCATGGCTTTCCCCTATGCTGGAAATGCTTCCACATGCTTCCATTGGCCACTTAAAGGAGTGGGGTTTAGCCACTATTCTGGTTCTCGCTAAGAAGTACGATAAAATCGTACACGTGGGGATAGCGTTACGGCACTAGCGGTTGTGGCATCCGCAAACCCACACATTTCTCTTCCCGACATTTGAAGCCACGATTCTTCTGGAGGAGTTGGAGGTGATGCTCGGCCTTCCGCGGTACCAACAGGGTGAGGAACTTGCGATTTCATATACTGTGGAGCCGATCAACTCTTGGAGCATCCTTGCGAAGATCACGACAAGGAAAATGGATTTGCAATCCATGACAAGTGGGATGCATGTCCACCTTCTCCCAATTTCACAATGGATCGTTTCACAATGCAAGCGCAAGACACACAATTATCGGGCCATTGCTAAAGCGGCTGCGATCTGCATATGCGGGGTCATCCTCTTCCCTACGACGGACGGGGCTATCTCCTTTGCGAACCTCAGCATCGTGGACTCCCTCTCGGAAGGTATGAGCATTGGACAGGCTGTTTTGGGATTCCTCTATGCCGGTCTATCTTCTGCAGCTATGGGAGGTCCCTTCTTTGGCTCCATTATCACCCTCGAGTTGTGGATGGGTGTTCACATTCAATTCCGGGCAATGGAGGAGTTGGCCACAGAATGCAAGATGATGCTCAACCATCCACTGGCTTTCGTGGGCGGCCCTCTACGTATGAGCACCAAGGTGTGGTGCAAGACGCGCAGCTGAAAGGACGGAAAGCATGGCGCGATTACTTCAAAAAGATGACCGTGGCCGAGTTTGACCCACGCCCCCGCTTCATGCATGGCCGGATGATTCATCTACCTCAGCACACCGGGCTTGCCTTGAGGCTGCTAGGCAATGAGGCACTGGTTGCCTACAACCCAAACCGGTGCTATCTTCAATGAGGCGCAGCATGCACGATGGTTCCGATTCTCTCACACTTCCCGCCTATCCAAGAGAGGAAAAGAGGTGATGCACAGGATGATCGCGACACGCGTAGTGCCGTCGTCCACTGGGAAGGATGCGCAATGAGCGTGATTCAAGCTGAGGTAGAAGAAGACGAAGATGTGATCAGAGAATACATCGAAGCTTTGAAGAAAATTCAGCCAGCGGCTGGGATTATTTGATTTGATTTACTATGATTTGTAGACAAGATGGTAGCTAGGAAAGGATCTGATAGCATTATTTGATTATTAGAGCATGTAATGACTCGGGTTTGAATGAATAAAACTGAATTCTTTTTCTGCAAACGCAAAGGGCTCTGTTGATGATGCGACTGTAAGGGGTGTCGCCTTAATGTCGCGGCCGACCGGGGCGTCGCGATTATGTAGCGACGTCCCTGGATGACGCGACCTTATCGCGATCGCCGGCTACGTCGTGTCAGGAACCGACCCATTCAAAACCCAGAACGGCTCTTCCTCTTCCCCCTTCCAGCTTTCAAAATCCCCAAACTCCCAAACCTTCAAATCTTCTTGCAACCCCTCTCCCTTAGCACTTTCTTGACCCTCTTCTCGCCTCCGATCAATCCGAAGACGAAATGTAAAGTGGGAAGAACACCGGTGAGGGCTCGTCCCGGAGGAAGCGACAGGCGGAGCGTCGGAGCTCTCGGCGCCGGGTAGAGGATCCTCCGGTCGAGGAGGAAGCACCCAAGGTCGAGATGGAGGAGGAAGAGGAGGTGAACGCACCGACCATGAACATGGAGGAGGAGCGGAAGAAACGGGCCAAAGCCATGAAATCGGTAAGTAACCCAACCCTAAAACCTTGTATGAACGCGAAATGATGGTAGACGGAGCCCCTAGAGGGCAAATGTAGGGCGAAAAGCCCAAGGAAAAGAGGATCAAACAAAGGTGGCTCCGACCGGTTTGGTCCTGATAACGCGTCTGCCCGACCCACCGTGACATTGTGTCGCGGCGGGGCGGGGTGACGCGACCATGTCGCGGTGGTTTGGATCGACGCGACCTTATCGCGGCCTCATTGGTTGACGCGATATGGTCGCGGCCTCCCGCTCTGACGCGACAGGTAGCGGCTGCCATGGCCTCCGCGACCACAACCGAACACACAAAAAAGATTTTAACTGAACTTGAATGCATCTGCAGGGTGAGATGAGGGCCCGAGTGTCATGGATTGCAGTGTTGGCAGTGTTCCTGGCATTCCCCCCTTTCCAGAGAGAGAGGGTAGAGGAGATGGGCTTTGGGGAATCCTTAGGATGGATAGGATGAGGGCGGATCCGGCCCTCACTCAGGCTCTGCGGAGCAGGTTGGATGCGGAGGCGACCGCCTTCGCATTCCCATGGGGACACATGATCCCCAGCCTTGAGGATGTGAGCCGGATCACGGGGCTCAGGATTTATGGTGGGCTGTGAGTGGATACACCTACCCTTGCTACCACGACCTGGCTGAGAGACTATTAGAGCTACCTGTGGAGCGTAGGTCTTCCTTAGTCCCTAGGGTACCCCTCTAGGAGAGCCTAGGTCTGTTTGATGTAGGGAGGTAGCGGGGGAGAGCGACGATGAGCACCTAGATAGGCTGACTCGAGTTAGCAGGAGGGAGCTGGCGGTTGAGCGTGGGGCGCAGGAAGACTTGGACCTGCGTTGTTTCCTCTTGCTCTTCCTTGGCAGACTTATGTTTGCCACGAGGGGCGACGCGGTCCACTGTCGCTTCCTGCCGCTGCTAGAGGACCTGAGTGAGGTAGGGGGGTATGCCTAGGGAGCAGCCTTCCTAGCACATTAGTTTGACAGCTTGGGCGCCTCGGAGCGGCAGACTTCGACCAGCGGTATTCTTCCCCTTCCTCCAGGTATGCACCTTCTCCTTAACCCTTGAGTTGAACTGCACCTTGCCATAAACTGCCATCTAACTTGATTCTCATCTTGCAGGTCTGGGCCTATCTACACCTCCCAGCTTTGGGGAGAGGAGAGCTTGCACGGCCGGGTCTGGTACCCATTGCACACCGTTGGGATTCCATCCGGGATTCTCACAGCCTAGGGGACCAGCTCGAGCGTCTGCAAGAGGCTATTGACGGCTACCCCTACCTGGATGTAAGTACTCCTAACCTTTCCTTTTGATTGATTGCTTGATTTTATTGCTTGGTGGCTGACCGGATTTGTTTTGCAGGTGATTTGGCAGCCATACCTGGGGGAAGGTGATGAGGGACAGCCCTGGTTGGTGCAGGCCTGCCCCTACTTTCCGGTAGGTCGGTGTGGTTGCACATTCAACCTTGTGCTACCTCTTCACTTGTTCCTTTGCCAGCGCTCCCTCGGGCTTCGACAGAGTGCCGTGGAGTTCCCTGTCCGGGACCGTTTCCGCCGACCGGGTCAGAGCTTCCGGGGGCTTCACGATACGACAGATTGGTGTGAGCGGGCGAAGGAACAGATCAGTGACTGGGAGCTCAAAGGAAAGGCCGTCAAGTCTGACGCGACCACCGATGATGCCTACCTCCAGGCGTACGCCTTGAAGTACGATTGTAGGGTATATAAGAGCGCCCGTCACCAGGTAAACAATCCTCAACTATAACTGAGTGAATTTTCATATTTATGGAATTGAGCTGATGATTTGACAATGCATTGCAGGTGGATACAACTGGCGAGATTGCATCGCTCCGAGCTTTGCTCCACTCGGCGGTGCAAGATCGGGAGGCAGTGCAGAGGCAGACAACGGAGCTGGTAAGTACCTTTCCTAATTTCAGCACTTAGTTTAGGCAGATTTTGGAAATTGACACGCTTTTGTGTGCAGCGGAGGGAGCTGGAGAGGGTGAGGGGCATCGGAGCAGGTGGTGCTTCCTCTTCGCGAGGTGCAGGGGGCTCTCCATCGCTTTTGGAGGCCCAGCTGGCGAGAGCAGTGCTGAGGGTTGAGGAGGCCCAGAGGCACTTGGAGGAGCGGGTAAGCACAAAAGAATTCACAATTGATTATTTTTAACAAATGATTATTGACTGATTGCTCTGATGCAGGAGAGAGATTTACAGCTTACCACAGAGCATGCCATGGATCTCCAGGGTCAGAGGGACCAGCTCCAGGGGGAGATCCGGGCTACCTGGAGTGAGAGGGACCAGCTGTGCATCCGGGCGGAGGCGGCTGAGGCACAGGTCGCGGAGGCGACAAAGGAGCTGGCGGCGCTGCGGGTGCAGAGGCCGTCTGGAGACCAGGAGGAGACCACCCGACTGCGCGCGGAGCTGCTGGCACAGCAGACGGTGGCGCGGAGCCTCCAGCAGATCGTGACGGACATAGGCCGTTCACGCCAGCATAGGAGCAGGAGCGGGGCGAGCGTCAGCAGGGCGACCGCGCTTCTGTAGGACAGTATCTGGCAGTTTCCTCTAGTAGGCGGAGGAATGAGGAGGAGGAGAGTGCCGCCAGGGTGAGGGTGGCGCCCAGAGCGGCAAAGGTGGTGGCGAGATGCTACCACCTCCAGATAGGCAGGAGGGATCCGGGGGAGTGGTGGTGGACAGTGAGGAGATATGTGAGCCACCTCCCCTTCATCTTTTGTACATATTGTTCATATCTTAGTGGAACTTTTTCTTTTGTGTCAATTGCTTGTGGAATGAATGGTTTGTTTATTGACACGAGTGTGGAATAAGATTTGAACATAGGAGAGAGAGAGAGAGAGGCAGAGAATACTGAGTACGGCGCTGCACGTCTCTTGAAATTACTTGTGTCTGCACACTTAGTGAAACAGGTTAGATTTGCTCTTTGGCTCGCCTCTTGCGCTAACTAAACATGAATGCTACTTCATAATTGTCAAGAGGCTGAGCCTTATTAAATAGGAGGAAATGAAAATAAACAATGCATGCTAAAGAAAGCGGTATATACAATCATTCTTTTTGGATTTTTGAGATTTTCAGATTTTTATATTTTTGATATTTCTAAAAAAAAATTGGATTTTCGAAATTTCTGATTTTTTTATATTTTTTGATTTCTGATTTTTTTTTTGAGATTTTCGAAATTTCTGATTTTTTTTATTTTTTGGGATTTCTGATTTTTTTGGATTTGTGAGATTTTTGATTTTATTATTATTATTTTTTTGAGATTTCTGATTTTTGTTTTTTGAGATTTTTGATTTTTTTTATTTTTTTGATAACAAAAACTTTTGCTTTCGGGTAATTAGCCACTGATCTCATTCCCATCTCTTGTTTGGCGAATAATATCTATGTGCAGCGTGCATTTATCTTTGGCTTACTAAGGCTTCTTGCCCCTTGAACATTGATGTTCCAACACAGGCCGAGTGCGGGGATCTTTCGGTCTTTCAAGGAGAATAGGAAGACTAGCAATGAGACAAGACTTAGTCTTGGGGTCGGGGTTACTGGATTATAAGATTTGCAATTGGTGTGTTACATGAGCAATCTGTCTGTTGTCCAGGGACTTTTAGGGTCATTGCTCTTCTTTGGATTGGGGGGCATGCGTACGACCGGGCTCAAGGGCGTCCCGCGGGGAACTGTACTGCCACTCTTTGACATGCCCATATTTTCTCATCATTCTTTCACTTTTATTGTTCTCTTTCATTTCTTCTCTTTTTTGAATTGACCGTCCCTCTTTGAGACTTCATACACATGATTTAAACCGCTTGCTTGTCTATAAGATAGCTTTCCCTTTGCCCCTAGACCTCGTCCGAGTAAGAAAAGAATTGACCTTAGGTTCCCTGTACTAGGACTGGGCAGAAACACCATGGTCAAAGGGGAATTAACCTTAGGTTGTCGTGTCGTGTGTGTGTAGCCGGACATAGAGATCATTTAGCACAAAGAGGGGGGTGAGATAAATGGCCAACAACATTCACTGTTGCAAATTGGTGATGTTATCAATATTAGGGGTAGAATCTTTTAAGGTACAGCCCATTCCATGGGTAAGAGAGTTCCTCACCTTCGACATTAACTAGCCTATACGCGTTTCCGGGTACACTTCCTTAACGACGTACGGCCCTTCCCAATTTGCTGACAATTTGGACCTTGGACCTCCAGGTTTTATAAAAATGCGCTTCAAAACCATGTCTCCTTCTTGGAATTTACGCTCAATCATTTTTTTGAAAAGACCTTGAGAGTCTGTTTTGATATGCGAGCACATGATCGACCGCGGCCAAGCGTCGTTCGTCTAAGAGTTCTAGTTGTACCAGTAACGCCTCCCAATGTTCATAGGGATTGAGTTCCTTGTCCAACTAGACTCTCAGCAAAGGAATGAGGATCTCGTGTGGACATACCGCCTCCATCCCATAAGTAAGTGAGAACGGAGTTTGCCCAGTGGGCGTGCGGACGGAGGTGCGGTAGGCCCACAGAGCCTCAACTAGCTTTTCTGGCCAATCAGCAAATTTATTAGACTCACAAGTTTTCTTGAGAATTTTCAAAAGTGTTTTGTTGTGGCTTAGGTTTGGTCGTTGCCCTACAGATAGTACGGAGACGAATGATGCAAGGAAATGTTGAATTTCTTACATAGGTCCTGGAGCTCTTGAGATATGAACTATGGTCCATTGTCGGTGACGAGGCTGCTTGGCACTCCGAACCGCGCGATGATGTTCCTCATGATGAATTTGCACACGGTCAAACCTTTGATTTCTACAAATGCTTCAGCTTCGGCCCACTTGGCGAAGTACTCAGTGGCAGTGAGAATGAAAGATTTTTGTTTTATCTGAGCGTTAGGATCACCAAGGGGCCCGATGATATCAAAGGCCCACATGGAGAAAGGCTAAGGAGCAGATAGTGGATGTAAAGAGGAGGAGGGAGCGTGGATTTTGTCGGCATAGATTTGGCACTTGACACCCTACGAACGTAGGTGGCACAGTCTTCTTCTAAGGTCAGCCAGTAGTAGCCTGCCTCAGAATTTTCTTAGCTAGCATTTGACCATTCACGTGCCCTCCGCACTCACCAGAGTGGGATCCTTCCATTACTTTCCGAGCCTCTTCATCTGTCACACATCTAAGGAGCATTCCATTTAGAGCGCGTCTGTAAAGAATTTCACCAATGAGGGTATACTTTAACACTGCTCTACGGATGGCTCGCCTGTCCTCCACGTCAGCTTCTTCGGGAAAGGTACCGTCTCTGCAATATTGCTCAATCTCATGGTACCACGGCCTTTCTTCTGACATCATTTCTCCTAGTTCAACAAGCAATAACTCCTTCGCTTCTTTCCTCTCTGCCTTCAAAACTAGAGAGCTCCTAAGGTTAACGAACCAAGGATCTTGAGTGGAAGGAGCTTCTAATCTTTGAACGGTGATTGTCTCAACGCTGCGGCTGAGAGGGAAGGAGAGAGAGGAAGCTAGTGACGCCAATGCATCAGCCAAGATATTCTGAGAGCGAGGAGTATGAATGTAGATGAGTTGACGGAATTGCTTGGCTAGGAGAGTGACCAGATCTTGATAGGGCTTGAGTTTAGGGTCCCGAGTGTGATAGGTAGAAAGGACTTGCCGAAGAACGAGCTGAGAGTCTCCTATAATCTTGAGGTGACGCGCGCCTAAGAGGTAGGCGAGCTTAAGACCAGCAAGGAGAGCCTCATACTCAGAGATGCTATTGGTGGCATGGAATGAAGCTAATAGGCTAGAGGAATGGTGATTCCTTTTGGGGTGATCAAGACCGCTCCTATGCCCCATCCCCTAGAATTGAGAGCCCCATCGAAGTGGAGCGACCAGAAGGGATCGCGAGAAATGAGTGACAGGTTTTCATCGGGGAATTCCTCTTGAACCGTGTCACTATGGGGGAGAGGAAGATGAGCAAGGTGCTCAGCGATGGCATACCCTTTTACGGCTTTCTGAACTATGAAGGAAATATCAAATTGGGAGAGGAAGCTTTGCCATTGCCTCCTTCCATGGGGAGAGAAGGCAAGTGACAGTGAATGAGAGTGAGTGAGGAAGAATGAGAGGTGCAAGAGATGGAGAGAGATATAGAGTGCTAGGGGGGGCAAGATCACCGATCACTGGGGTAACAATCATCAGAAAGCAAGAAGCTTTGAGTGCTGAAAGGGGAGAAAGAGGGGGCCACTATGTTTTTGAACTCTTAGGTAGAGTCACGACCATTAGAGATGATGCGTTAAGGTCACGACGCCCTACCTGGTCGGGACATGGTCGCACCCTTTGTAGGTGTCGCGACATTAAGGCGACAGCTAGATCCATTGGGACAATACTCAGATGCCCAGAACAGTGAACAAAATTCAATTTTATTAATTCAAAGCTCCAAATACAATCTTTAATCATGTCTACTCTCAATCAAAGTTCAAATAAACAATCTTTTCATATCCTACCTACCACCTATCACTATTCCCATCACACTTAAGGTTGTCCTCCGGCTTGATGAGGCCCAAAGAACACAACTCCTAGTATATCACAGCGCTTCGCACGTCTCGCTCGTCTTGCACATCATCTATCTTCCTCACTTGAATAGGTGGGTAATGTGAGAGAGCTGGAACAACCGTGTGTGGCATGCCGATCTGAAGGGGGCACGGTGTGGGTTGTAGAGGACAAGAGCTTCATCACCTATCAACCTTAAGTCCAGGCCGATTCACTGAGGCAGCCTAATGAACTTGTCGTTGAGGTAGATAGGCCGCATGTTGAACTACTCCACCTGCAACGTGTTTAGATTATAGTCTCCAATACTTCAGGCCCTTCACCGTTGCGGTCTTGCACCAGGCTTTGGTAGTCATGTGCAGTGGAGCCCCGATGAAAGAGAGAGGGTGATGGAACATGCTCATGCATGTTATAGAGGTATCATATGTTGCCTCGAAGCAGATCCGCATACCCATCCAGCACTCTAGGGCAATCACAAAGTCGTAGAAAGGTCTTCCAATAGTTGCAGAAGATAGGCTAGCATACAGATACCCAAGGACAGCTTGGCAAATAGGCATCTCCTCCCATACACATTCGATGGTACTCAAATTTGCAACTAAAAGGAGATGATCTTGTGTCGGGAAAAGTATATCGCCGCATATGCAGATGGGGGCAGCTTTGTCAATGGCGAGATATTTCCCGCTCTTTTTCTTGCATTAAGAGACGATCCACCGGGAGAGAGGGATCAAGTGGAGGCAGTCCAGGCTTGTCATGCATTGCAGATCCCATGTCTTGGTGGTGATCTTCCTTAGTATGGCCCAAGAATCGATAGGAGCGACAGTATGGGTGATGAGGTATTCCGCTCCCTTCTTATCCTTGGGGAGGCAAAGCATAATCTCTAACTCTTCCAGCAAGATGGTGGATTCAAAGGTTGGGAGGATGAAGGTGTGGGTCTAAGGATGCCATAGCACCACCAATGCTATCAAGCTATCCCAGATATGCATGATCTTATGATAGTTCTTGGCCAAACCAGTAATGTGGTTAGTTTCCACTCATGCAAGAGGTTGATGGACGCTACAGAGAGAGCTTTAATCAGGGGCTCTAGCCAAGGGATCCTAGAGTAACGACATGAGCCCGGGAAAATCTAGAAGGAGAAGAAGGAGGAGGTTGGTACATGAAGAAGAATAAGAAGAAGAAGAAGAAGGAGAGAGAAGAACTAGAAAACAACACATACATGTGCATCATGATTGGAGCTTATGTGACTCAAGACAAAGGTGAGGCATTGCAGTTCCACGTAGGCGGTTTTGGCGAACCGGGGACCACCATAGGGGGGTTGGTCGACTTTGGAAGAGTCAATAGATCCCTTCTTGGCTTGAAGAGAGAGAAAACAAGGGAAGCTGAAGAAAGAGAAGGTGAGCTGCAAATTTGAGCTCTCCACCTCTATTTATAGAGCTCTAGGGGGGGGGGCTAATCCCATTCTAATTCTCATCTAGGGGTTAGATTAGCATTAGGATAGAGTTCAAGAGTCCCATTACAATTGGAATTGGCCTTAGAATAGAGATAAGGGTCGGATTCAGGGTCCAGCGCACTGAACAGTGCTTGGACACCCCGATGCGACGCGACTAGATCGTGACCCTCAAAGGCGTCGTAACACTGTTGCAACCCCTAAAGGCATTGTGTTGATTGTGTCTGTTTATCTAGGATCTTATTGTGTTGATGTCTTATTTGTACATATTTCCCTTTCTTTTAGTCAATTGTCATTTGTCTATTTGTCAGATAATCAAAACAAAAAATCAAAATCACAAAAAATGGAGCTTCACATGTAAGTATCAGGTATGATTTCTGTATCCCTATCCCTTGCATGACTATATGTTAGCTTACTTATTTTATCATTTCAAGGACCGGCTGGTTCTTGGTGCGCTCTAGGATCTTAGTTCCCCTTAACCAAAAATAGTGATGATCTAGGTGCACAATGTTAATTGCTGGATAGGTCGTTGAGTTGGATAAGTTTGGGGATGATGGATTCTATCTTGCACAACAGTTGCAGGAAGATTTTCGACCCATTCTTGTTTGGTTTAGAAATATTATCCTTGATCTATTTTCTATTTTCTCCTTTCTATGCATTTGATTTTACAATTTCTTTTTCTTTTAGCCCAGCATGCATCATGTAGGTCTTTGAGCTATCACGACTCATCCTTGGATGACAATGAGTTCTTGATGAATGCCCAACTATTCTTCATGATCAGAACATGAAATCCCATTCCATTCTGAATCCAAAAGTCTTGTTAGTTGTCAAGTATTCCCCTATCTGAATTTCTATCCAATTTTCATCAAATTCCTTTTGATCTATTTGGTTGCGAACGGCTCCCATGTTTTGAGTCAATGTTACCTACTTGGCACGCACATGTTCCTCCAAAGCAAAATCTGTAGGCCAATCGACAGGGGACCACTTAATCGAAGGGTTGATCATCCTTATCTTCTTCCTTCTCGTCCAGACTTGTATTATCCTTACTTCATGTCTTAAGCAGCGAATTCGAAGCTTTCAAGAATATTCCTATTGCTTATTGGTCAAATGGGGTATCTCTTTACCTTGGCTCCCATCTTTTAAGTTCACTCCATGTCACTTCCGCTTCACCATCATTCCATGACACCTCCGTTGCACTTCCAATCCGCTCCCTTGCAAAGTGGATGCCAAGGAGGGACAATTTGTAGACACCCGATTTTGGCCTATGAGTCGAACCATATTTCTTGTTCTCTTAGCATGCCCCAAGTTGGTCATTCTCTTGATCCCATTTGTTGGCCAATTCTTGAGCTTATTAAGTCCAATTCTCAGCTGACCTTGTCCAAATATCACTTCAGAGTCCTCATTATATCAATTGTCTAGGGTTTCAACCATCAGTTCGTAACGTGATGACCTTGGGCGATGTGTTCATATCGATTAGTGACCAAGAGAATCAATTGGCCTTGAGGTGAAGACCTTGGACTACTCGTTCATATCACGACGGCCTATGGCGACGTGTTAATGACAATTGATCATTGGCTACCAATTGCTGACTGTGCTACTGATTGGTGACAACCTTGTCGCGATGGGTCCTAGCATCACGTTCATATCGATTAATTTCTACTAAATCAATCATTGTCCTCTTTTCATCGATTATTGACCATTGACGTGACCATCCAAGCCGTTGCAACATTCCATGCATATCCATTCACGTGCCTTCAGAGTCACGACCACCTTGGCTGTCACGACAAGCCTTGTCGCATTCCTACGGCCCGTCGTGACATGTTCTACATGGCTGGCTCCGCAACCACCTCCTTTCTATCTCTTTTAGGGTCTATCTTCATCACCATCAGCCTTGGAACACCCCAGCCACGGTTTGAGGTTCTATCTCACCCTAGAAACCTCCTAGGACTCTTCCCATGTGGATTTACTTGACATTTCTCCATTTTTATGGGTCATTATCACTTATGGACAGGATACTCTCTCTCCTCCCTGTAAGCAACCATCACCTTCTGAATGAAAAAAAGATCCATTTTTTCCACGAAGTGCTGCAAATTCTCTCCAGAGCTTCCCCTTAGCTCGTAGCCCTCCCAGTTCCACCCATTTTCCACTCATTCCTTTCGCCAAACTACATCATTTTCTTCCTCAACTGGAGCTTGGCGTCCAAGAAGTGCTCTCCCACATTCATGAAGATTGTTGCATGAGCCAAGGAGCTTATTCTCAACCAGGGAGTCACCCCTTTTGGGGCCCTTCTTCCTTCCTTCCTTCTCATTTTCCTTTCATGCATGTTGTTATTTTCTTTTAAATATTTGCACATTTCCATTCCCACATTTTCTACAACCCCAGGGGTTTCCAAAACACCCTAGGTTCCTTCCCTCCATGCTTCCCCTTTTCCTTTTCACTTTGTGTAGATGCTTCACTTACGAATTGTCTAATAAGGGTTTTCTCTCTTGTTTCTATATTTAGGATGGTTTCTTAAGAAGAGCAGACGAGGAGCTCTCCTTCGCTTGCTAGTCGGAGGATGGGAAGGAGGTCCGCCTACACTCTCGCATCCCTGTTGAGAAGGCGACGACCTACTAGGTCACGACAGCATGCTTATTATCACGACAGGATACCCAGTCGCGACATCAGTAAGTAGCCTTCTCATCTCCCTTTCCTAGTTTGTTATCCACTATATTTCACTTACATATTAAGGCAGCATGCTAGGTGGCGATCACACTTTCCATCATCACATAATGATATCTTGTTGTGTGTTTTGAGGAGCGCATTTCCTCGTGATTACTATTAGGTGTTTGGTGAAGATTCTGATGAGGAGGAGGAACATACCAGCAATGAATGTGAAGATGATGATGAAGATGGGGCTGAATTAGATATATCGTCATCATCTGAGGAGGAAATAGATATCATTTAAAAATGGGTAGAATTTTTTCACATCTATTCATTATTTATAATGTCCACTTTCAATAAAAGCAATTGATTAATAAACATGAATTTTGATGTTCTCTATGAAGATATGGTGCGTGGAGTACGATCGGGCTCCAATTCTGGGAGGAGGTTGAGTAGTGGGAGAGGTTCTCCTACGGCCTCAGGTTTGTATATTTAAAGTTGTATTTTTTGGATTACTTATACATATTATTTATGTCATTAAATTGTTACAGCTTCGAGTCCTTTTGGCCTCCTCCTCTGGCAGCAAGTAAGCATTGTTTTGAGGTTGTAAGTAATTATATATTGCTTATATAATTTGTTACTTATTTCTCATTCTAACAGGATTGAGTCCTCCTACGCCTCCTACACTTCCTACCCTTGCGACATGTATGTATATTTAAAGTTGTATTTTTCTTTGTGCATTATTTATATATATTATTTATGCCATTTAAATTGTTACAGCTTCGGGTCCTTCTATGCCTCCTCCTCTGGCAATAGGTAAGCCTTGTTTTGATGTTGTAAGTAATTGTATATTACTTATATATTGTTATTTATTTCTCATTCTAACTGGATCGAGTCCTCCTACGCCTCATACGCCTCCTACCCTTGTGATAGGTATGTATATTTAAAGTTGTAGTTTCTTTGTGCATTGATTCACTTGTATTATTTATGCCATAAAAATTCTTACAAGCTCGGGTTTGTTTGTGCCACCTCCTCCTAAGGTAGCAGGTATGTATATTTGAATTTTTAAGTATTTTTATAGTCATTATTTATTTTTTTTATCATTTTATAATGTAATAGGACCGAGTCTCTTTACGCCTACTGTGCCTCCTTATATATATATATATATATATTCATATTCTATCTATCATATTTTTGCAAAGGAACGAGTGCTTCTGCACCTCCAGTTCTTGTGGTAGGTGCATCCACGGTGCCACAAGCAGAGGATGTTTTCAGTCTGCAGCAGGGGGAGGTAGTTTTTATGATGGCATTCTATGGGAGGTGTGGATAAATTGGTACATAATAATTTTATATGTATCTTATATTAAGCGCAGTTATTTAGTTCATAAATTTATTATAACAAGTTACATAATTACAGGGATAAAATAGAGCCCGTCCAGGCGTCACAATTCATTCACAAGATCAATTTAGGGACATTTCCTACACCTATTCATAGATTCAATGATTTTTCGATCGACGTCTAGGAGTTGCTGTATCAGATGTTCATGGTATGTGATTTCTTTTAATAATATATTTGTTTTCTTACTCCTAAATTCAGTAAACTAACTCTTATCTGTACAGAGCAATTATCGATTCATGCGTCCCTCTGACGACGTGCGGTCTTGATCAATGTGGATGGCCATCGCCCAGTCAAATTTTAAACATCTATTGTATAATGTGTGGAAAAACACATGGAGAGTTTGTCAGAGTCCAGACCTAACTATTTGGAGGGAGCACGCACCGACATGGATGAGGAGAGACTACTGGCAAGGTCTATGCAACATATGGGCCGAGGAGAGATGGCAAGAAACCTCCACAACAATGAAAGTGAATCAGGCCTCCAATCTAGAGGCCAACAAGCATACAAGTGGGTCGTCTCCTTTGTGACCCATCAGTCCAGATTGGTAAGTCATATGTCCGTTTATGGTATATTTTATTGATATAGGTACTCGTTTATGGAATGTTTTTCTATGAAATAGGAAAAGGAGCTAAAACGACGTTCGACATTTTAGGAGGTATTTGATAAGATGCATAAGAAGAAGGGGATGGATCAGTACATTAGTGACAAAGCCCGGATGGTTGCTATAATTATTTACAGTCTATTCACTACTTATTTTTTCTCATTGTAGATTAATATTAAATTGACAATTTTATTTATTGCAGGAGTCATATAGCCAGCATATGAGAAGCAAGTACGTCGGGAAGGAGGAGGAGTCGCAATTAGATCTTGAGGTATGGGTTGCGGCATCTGGTGCCCCAAAGAAAGGGCGTGTGTATGGTTTTGGGCACAGTATGGACATAAGCAGGGTGTTATCTAGTGCCTCGAGTTCAGGCTCACGGGCGACTAGTGTATTCACCACACCTGGTGCTCCAAGTACTACTCCTAGTGAGGTGATGGGCTTCATTCGAGATGAGATCTCTGGTTTGGAGTTTCGTCTAGTCCACACGATGCATACACAAGTGTTCCATGCTATCCAAGCCCAGCTCTCCCAAGCTCCATCCTAGGCCCTCTTCTAGACCAACATTCCTCCTAAGGTAACGCCAATGACATCAGCATGGGCCCCTCATGTGAGTAAATTGATTTTATTTTAATTTCTCCATTCTAACAGTCAATTTTTTAATCACGAAGTTGAAAATCATAATAACTTGGGTTTGGGGGTCCAAAATTAGAAATACATATATGATGGGCATCTAATTTGTTCCAACACTACTGAGCCTATCCGTATGACTTGTGGAAACTGACGGAGTCCAAATCAAACTTCTGGTTTGTGCTCGATGTACAAATACGCAATCACCTAATTAGTGTAGTTTGTAAATATTCGAACTTAGGTTTGGGGGTCAAAAATAAGGAATACCTATCAGATCGACGTCCAATTTATTCCAACACGGCCAGGCCGATGAGCATGACTTGTGGAAACTAACGAAGTCCAAATCAGACTTTTGGTTTGCACTCGACGTACAAATACGCAATCGGCTAATTAGTGTAGTTTGAAAACATCGGAACATGGGTTCGGGTGTCCAAAATAAGGAATACCTATCATATTGGCCTCCGGTTTGTTCCAACATGGCCGGGGTGATAAGAATGACTTGTGAAAACTGACGGAGACCAAATCGGACTTTCAGTTTGCGCTCATTCCCCAAATACACAATCATCAAATTAATTAGTTAGAATTATTTGAACTAAAGTTTAGGGGTCCAAAATTATAAATACTTATCCGTTCAGTGTCCGATTTTCTCCAACACGGCCAGGGAAATGAGAATGACTTGTAGAAATTGACGAAGTTCAAATCAGACATCTGGTATACGCTCAGTGCTCAAATACACAATCGCCAAGTTAATGTAATTAGAAATTATTTGAAGTTGGATTTGGACATCCAAAATTAGGAATACTTATTAGATCTGTGTCTTGTTTGTTCCAACACGGCCGAAACGATGAGAATAACTTGTGGAAACTGACAGAGTCCAAATCCGTCCTCCAGTTTGCGCTCGGCGCTCAAATATGCAATCACGAAATTAGTGTATTTGAAAATTAATAATACCTATCAGATCGATGTCCTGTTTGTTCCATGACTAGGGTGATGAGAATGATTTGTGGAAACTAATAGGGTTCAAATCGGACTTTTGGTTTGCACTCGATGCTCAAATACACAATCATCAAATTAATTAGTTAGAAACTATTTAAACTTGGGTTTAGGGGTCTAAAATTATAAATACTTATCCGATCGACATCTAGTTTGTTCCAACACGGCTGGGGCAATAAGAATGACTTGTAGAAATTGACAGAGTTCAAATTGGACTTTTGGTTTGCACTCGATGCTAAAATAAACAATCGCCAAATTAATTAGTTAGAAAATATTTGAACTCGGGTTTAATGAAATAAATGAAAAAAAATAAAAAAAGTAGCAACCTGCAGGGAGAAAACCCCATCGGTCGGCCTCGGAAGACTTGTCTGCTCTGCCATCTGGCGGCTATAAGGCTATGTACAGAGATGGCTTCAAGCAAGCAGTCCGCAATTGTCATCCTCTTCCTTTGTCTTGTTCTCACTGCGGTGTCTCAGAGGTTCGGCGAGGACTGTGTGTTTACAGGTCCATGTAGGACGAGGTTGGACTACTACGAGCCATGCATGCACTTGGGTCTCTCTCCGACCGTCATCCTGTGCGAGCCCTACGAGGAAGGGCTCACCTACTGCTGCCTCACCTGATGAAGATGATGGTGATATGATATGTCGATGACCTACTTGGAGGTTACTGCTTCTACATATTGGAGGGGATGAATATACAAGCTAGCTAGGCTATAGTAGCCTTTGTTTTGGATTTTGGATTCGCAGCAAAATAAGACTCGATGGGTAGGCTTCCCTGATTTTCCATTTAATCAATACTACTTAAAAAACAAAAAAATAACTCGGGTTTAGGGGTCCAAAGTTAGAAATACTTATCTGATCAGTGTCCAGTTTTTTCCAACACACCCAGGGCAATGAGAATGACTTGTGAAAACTAACAGAGTTCAAATTGGACTTTTGGTTTGTGCCTGACGCTCAAATACACAATCATCAAATTATATAGATAGAAACTATTTAAACTGGGATTGAAGGGTTCAAAATTATAAATACTTATTCAATCGGTGTCTGGTTCATTCCAACATGGTCGGAACAATGAGAATGACTTCTCAAAATTGACAAAGTTCAAATCAAATTTTCGGTCCGCACTCGACTCTCAAATACACAATTGTCAAATTAATTAGATAGAAGCTATTTGGACTTGGGTTTAGGGGTCCAAAACTAGAAATACTTATCTGATTGTTGTCCAATTTGTTCCAAGACCGTCGAGGCAATGAGAATGACTTGTGGAAAATGACAGCGTTCAAATCAGATTTCTGTTTGTGCTCAACGCTCAAATACACAATCGTCAAATTAATTAATAGAAACTATTTGAACTAAGGTTTAGGGGTCCAAAATTAGAAATAGTTATCCGATCAGTGTTTAGTTTGTTACAGCACTTCCGGAGCAATGATAACGACTTGTGAAAACTGACAAAGTTCATATCGAATTTCTGATTTGCGCTAGATGCTCAAATACACAATCGTCAAATTAATTAATAGAAACTATTTAAACTCAAGTTTAGGGGTCCAAAATTAGAAATACTTATCCGATCGATATCCAGTTTGTTCCAACACAACCGGGGCGATGAGAATAACTAGTGGAAACTGACTGAGTCCAAATCAGATTTCCAGTTTACGCTCTGCGCTCAAATATACAAACGCCAAATTAGTGTTGTTTAAAAACATCGAAACTCAGATATGGGGCTCCAAAATTAGGAATACCTATCAAATTGACGTCTGGTTTGTTCCATTAGGCTGGGGCGATGTGAATGACTTGTGGAAACTGACAAGGTTCAAATCGGACTTTCGGTTTGCGCTCGACGCTCAAATAAACAATCATCAAATTAATTAGTTAGAAACTATTTTAACTCGGGGTTTAGGAGTCCAAAATTATAAATACTCATCCGATCTGCATCCGGTTTGTTCCAACAAGGCCGGGGTGATGAGAATGACCTGTAGAAACTGACGGAGTCCAAATCAGACTTTCGGTTTGCGCTCGACGCTAAAATCCACAATCGTCTAATTAATGTAGTTAGAAATTATTTGAACGCGGGTTTGGAGTCCAAAATTAGAAAATATTTAAAAAAATAAATAAATTATTTATTTTAATTTGTTATTTTTATTTTGTTTTTGTAGGTTCCTCCGCCGTGTAGCGTGGGAGGAGACAAGGAGGCCGACGAGGACGTGGACACTGAGGATGCATGATTTCCTTTTATTGTTGTAGATGTTTTTTTATGCATTGTTGGATTTATTGATTGTGTGTTTTGTATTTTTTTATTGTTGTAAAACAAGTTTTCAGTATTTAAAAAAATAAACTCGAATTTGATACTGATTAGTGGCCGAAAGAGTTCGGTCGCAATATTCTATATACATTTAGTTTTGCAACTAAACTTGTTCCGTCACTAATTAGTGACTGAAAATGTTCGGTCACTAAGTTAACTCAATGACTGGACACTTACGGTCGCAATTTTGGTCACAAATTAGTGACTGAAATTGAGACTAAACATGTTCGATCGCTGTTAAGTATTTGTAACAGAATACTTTCGGTCGTAATTTCAGTCACTATTTAGTGGCCAAAATTGCGACTGAATGATCTCAGTCGCTATATTAGTTGGTCGTCCAATTATTGACCACACAGAGACTGTCTATTTTCAGTCTCAGATTGGCGACCGAATAGCGACTCAATTTTTTCGGTCATAATATTGTGACCAACATATTCAGTCGCTATTCAGTCGGTGTTTGGTCGCTAAACATATTAGCAACTGAATAGTCACTGAATAGCGACTGAAATGGTCGGTCTCTATTTGCGCAATTTTTTGTGGTGATGTTTCAAACATAAGCATGTGAATGCATACAAATGAAAGGCACTTGTTTACATGGACTACATGATTAAATACCATTGTTATTAGTGCCAATAAGACATTGCCGCTATAGAGGATTCTATATGGAACCTGATTGTAGGAAAGTCCCTATGGAATGGTTCACCTTACATGATTACATGACTACATGGTCTCGAAGATAGTGGGAATGAAATCTTAGAGGTGGACAAGTACCAATAGTATATGGTGGGGAGAGCGTCCCCTGGTTTTATGCAATAACTAATACTCATTTACCATTTGCCTAAGTGATAAGTAAATGATTAATTCACTAGCCTTTAGTAGTGGTTAGGGTTGTGGCTTGGCAATATTATACCACTATTATTGATATTGTTGTTGCACTATATATGAATTGATAGTGAGATTGAAATGAATGGTAAATTGTTAAAAAGTTTATCTTTTAAATGAAATTACATCAACATGACAGTTTTATTATTATGCCATTACTCGCTATTGCATTAGAATCCATGTTATATGTTGATTCATGTTATTGTTGTGAAGGTTAAAGAACAATGCATGATAGTTAGTTCTCTTGATGATATGGTTATTAGAGTGATTTAGTTTGCTTTATATGCATGATCACATGTTAATAAAATGTGTTATTGAATAGTGAGGAATGACATGTGTGAATGAATACTAGATGTAATATATAAATATATATTTCATGAATGATTTTGCAATAATATATGTAATAGCATGTTTTAAACTTAAAGTGTATGTAAACCATGTGACAATGCTATTGGTAATTTGTTGGGTTTATGTAGACTCAGACTTGATAACATTTCAGGAGGAGCTTAGGATCCCCGAGACTAAGGAGTTGGCACATTAAAACTCAGAGCGAGAGGCCTAGTCTTACTTGAGTGTGTTTGAGAGTAGCTACTATGAATTTGAGGAATAACTGTATTTGAATATTTGTAATATTTCTATTATGGATTGGATATGCACCTGGACTTTACTTTTATTCACACTGTGGCATTTGAATACTATGTTGATGGAAAAGATACATTTCTGCTTCTAGTGGTATTATGTTTGTGTATAACTCAACCAGGTAGGTGTTCATGATTTGGTTTGGTTTGGTTTATAGAAGATTTTTAAGAAATCAAACCAAACCAAATTCGGACCCAACCCGAACCAAATCAAACCGAAGTCCCTTGAAACCAAACCAAACCGAAATAAATTCGGTTTGGTTCAATTTAAATTGAAAATAAATGGGCCTTTAGATTCTCTTAGTCTTAAATAGGATTTTAATCACTTATTTCTCTAATAAATTACTATCAAACAAGAGTGAAATGAAGTATTAAATGTTGATGACCATATTACCTTGCATAATATGTATTTTTATGTAAATATATTGAATAAACTTGATAGATATATACAGATTAAAACTTATTATTGTAGTTTGGTTTAATCGGTTTGGTTTAGTTTATAGAGTTTAGAAACCGAACCAAACTGAATTTTCTTTTTGGTTTGGTTTGGAACCAAACCAAAAAATTTTCCATGTTCAAAACGAACCAAACCAAACTGAATCGCTTGGTTCGATTTGGTTTTCCGGTTTGAACCGAATAGTGAATACCCCTAGGTATAGATATTGTTGGGTTGTTTCCACAGTAACATGTCTCTTCGATCCGACATGAGTTGGTATGACTGGACCGGGTCTAAGAGAGGTGTTACACTATATTTGAAAATACTAAAAAAGTATAAACACAATTAATGTGTATGTTTATAAATAGAAAAGTATAAACATAATTATAAAAAATTATGATTTGAACCATAATTAAACAATTTTATTGTAATATCCTATGTTCTAGTCCAGTACCTTTAGTTTGCTCTTGGCTATATTTTAGAACTTTGGCCCTCTTTAGCTTGAATTAGCTATTTACCTCATACTTATAACTAGGAGCTCACCACATTTGAGGGGAACGAATTATTAAGTTTGGGCTAGAACCGCTTATGTAAGTTGTCCCTCCTAAGCCTTAGAATACGCTCTCTGTTTGCAGTATGTTCCTTCACCAATCGATGCCCTTCTTCTCCGATCGGAATATCACTTAAGTTCCTTCACCAAGTGGTGCCTTGTTCTCCAATCGGAATATCGATTAAATTCCTTCACCAATCGGTGCCCTTGTTCTCCAATAGGACTATCACTTAAGTTCCTTCACCAATCAGTGCCCTTATTCTCCAATCAGAATATCACTTAAGCTCCTTCACCAATTGGTGCCTTTTGTTCTCAATCAGAATATCACTTAAGTTCCTTCACCAATCAGTGCCTTTTGTTCTCCAATCGGAATATCACCTAAGTTCCTTCACCAATCGGTGCCTTGTGTTCTCCAATCGGAAGGTCACTTAAGCTTCTTCCCTAATTGATAGGAGCTTCCAATTGAAGTTAAGTTTCTTCTCTAATTGATAGGAGCTTCCAATTGAAGTGGGGTTTCTTCTCTAATCTGTATGAAATTTCCTTTGTTCTCTAACTAGTAGAAACCCTATTCTATAATCGATATGGAGTTGTGGTGCAGATCTAGGAAGCAATGGAAATTACCATGTTATTTTCTAATGGTCAACCTCATTTAACCCCTTTTGACTAGTAGAACTTCTAACTTCGACCTTAGTGCCTGATAGGATAATCATGTTTCCTCTAAGAATTTCACAACTTTACTTTAAACCCTACCACTCTCAATTCCATTAGTCATCTCCACTGGGTTTAGTGGATCTACCTTGGCCTGCATGTTTGCCAGGTGTCTGCACCTTCTTGTTTGTATCGACCAACTCTAATTTAGATTCCTTTTTAAACCCCCATTATCACCCTCTGACTGGCCATTTTCCTCCTACTGCTCTGCTAGTTGTACGCAAGAGCTTGGAGCCATAGTATCTTTCTAGTAGAGTAGGCCTCCCAATCGTCTGGAAGGAACTCAACTAGCTTCTCCAACTTCAGAGGGTAGGCATGACCAGGACTTTCTTTGTCCCTTCCGAAACCTCTCCCTTTTCTTAGAGTAGTGTCACTTGTAAGCTTGCATGTATGTTCTAGAAGTTTTGTCTAATTCTTTTCATGCTACCAATACTTCTATGTTCCATATCTGGATATATTGGCAAGATATATTGAATTCCTTCTCTCTATGGGGTGGTTAGGGTTTCTCATGGTTGGTGACATACATGAGTGGATAGTCTCGGCGACTATTTCATCGCGCAAATTAAATGTGGGTGGTTAGGCTCAATTAGCTAGGCATTTTTAGCTATGTATGTATATGTAAGCATCCTTTTTCGCCAGGTGCTTAGATATATGGTATGCATCCCCATGAGAGATTTGATGATGCCATTTTATATGTTTGAATTTAGAAACATAATCCTTTATGTTTGAAATCTACTGAATGCCTTTTTGCGCGCATGTAATCAGTTAAGCCACCTTTATGGTGTACTCTTTGTATAAGATTTTATGCTTCTGTACCCTTATGAACTGCACCATATTCCATGCTTATTTGTTAGAATGTCATGTTGATAATGTCTATTGAGTTCCTTTCGAACTCATGCCTTTGTTTGAACAATTTCAAGATTCCTCATCATGAGATGATCTACTGATCGAGGCCAACCTCCTTAGTTGATTTAACTACTTCAAGACTGGCGAAACATAAGTAGATTTTTGCTTAAGATATAATTCTATCACCTTTTGTGCTCAGCAAAATTCTGGGCCTGTAACTAATGAAAATACTACTATGCCTATGTATTATGTACTTTTCTAACCCATTTTACTTGTAAGGTTGTATCAGTATTATTACAATGCTTCATCCATGTGATTGGTCTGCTTATTACCTATTGTAGTGCTGAAACCCATCCCATAATAGGTGTGCTTAAGATATTTTATTTGTGTGTGCGTCACACTTTTTAACTAGCTGGGAAGGGTGTTGCAGGCACTACATTAATATATAGGGCCTTTAATTAAACTTTCTAAGTTTCCAAAATTGTCATAAAAATCACAGTTGAAGTTCATCTTGAGTAGTATTAGTTTGACAAGGGGATGAAATAGATACATTAGTAAATGTTTTTCTATGTGTAATTGAAGCAGGGTCTATTGTGCTATTGTAATGTATCAACTCGAATTTATCCTGAGCTGATATGGTATGCATGTACATAATGGGTCTCCGGGTTTATCACCACCTGCGCTTTAAACCCTTCACAATAGTACACCTTCAATGCAGCAGCTATACATGATTTCTTCAATGCAACAAGTCCATCGAGGCAACAATAGTAGCATAGCAGAAGTAGCAGTACGACAGCAGCAAGAGCAACATAGCAACTGGAGAACACAGTAGTGGCAGCCATCAAGCAACAAGTTCAGTGCACTCCTCTCTGTCTTCCCACACCACCCTCCATCCCCCCTCCCCCTCCAGTCCCTCCCGTTCATGTACTCCTTCCCCACTAGAAGGGGCTACTCGGAGGGGGAGGGAGGCGATTGGAAGGGGTAACCAGAGGGGAATGAGTGCATTGAGGGGGGGGGGGGGGGGGGACAACTGGAGGGGGAGGGGGTGACTGGAAGGGAGGGGCGACTGGTAGTGGGTAACCAGAGGGGAATGAGTGCCGAACCCATCCCATACAGGTGTGCTTAAGATTTTATTTGTGTGTGCGTCACACCTCTTAACTGGCCAGGAGGGGTGTTGCAGGCACTACATTTATATAGGGCCTTTAATTAAACTTTCTAAGTTTCCAAAATTGTCTTCAAAATCTCAATTTTTAGCAACCCTAAAATATTGGAGAAATAAAATTTAATTTTTTATTTAGAAAATCAAATAAAAAGGGAGATGTATTAAATCACTAGGATTTAAATAAGAGAAAATTAAATAAAACCCTTAAAAGAAAAGGAGTAATGGGATTTGCTATATTGACCCATTGTAAATTAGTGGGTCAAAATTGGGACTATAAGATGGGGAATAAAGGAAAATACCCTAATTTCGTAACTAAATTATTACTTAATTAAAAAAGTGTATTTAATGCATTAAATAACTAATTTGAGTAAGACATGGAATCCTAAAACCTACCTGATTGATTGGCCACGAATTTGGCTCCTCCACCCAATTAAGAGATCTCATGCTTAAAAAGGGGAGAAGAAATTAGGGAAATTCGTAATAAAGAGAATTAGAGTCATAATAGGAAATGGGATGGGGAAAAGCTTAAATACCCTCCTAAAACCCTCATGGTCGGCCCTAGCTCATGCCAAAAGGTTGCTGGATCCGGAGGAGAGGCCAAGAGGAGGAAAATCGTGGAGGAGGAGCTCTTACGTTCTTCCCCGAGTCCTTCACGTTCTTGCCCTAGGAGAGAAAAATCACCAAGGTAGGCATTCTCACCCAGCTAAAATTATGAACCTTCGTCTGTAGGTTCTTCCTACCTCCATGTACAAAGCCTTCAGATTCTTATTTTTCCATCGTCCCAATCTTTTCTTCTTGATTTTTTTTTAAGTTCTGCACCACTGTGTGGCCGAACCCTCTTCAGGATGCTGCTCTTCATGTATACTCAACCTTGGGCCGTGAAATTTTTATGGGAGTTACTGAGGGGTGTTACTTCCATTAGCCCTGAAAGCCCTAATTTCTATTCATCCATCATGCGAATTAAATCCTTGATCACATCTGCGTACTGTTTAATTCACCATGATACCGTGACTCAAACATGTCAAAACCTTGTTTTTTTCAAATTCCTAATTACTTTAAGTTCTCACACACATGTCTAGATCATTATGCAACTAGTCCCACGATTTTTCATCGCTTGTACCATTTGAATATATTTTTTGAATCACAATGTGTCAAGGAGGCAGGTCTTGGACCGCAATCCAGACATGTCTGACTCCTGTCGGACTCATGCGCAAGCCACCAGAACGCGACGACCCAATAGGCCGCATTCTGTGGTCTGATTGCGACAGCCTACCCGTAGCGTTTTGAATGCGACAGGTAAACCGTCGCGATCTCTGTGCCTATCCCGTCGCGTTCCCTCATACTCTGTCGCGTTCTAAGTGCCTATTCTGGAATCCCTGTCGGACCATGCATGACCTTGTCGCGATCACCCCATATCCAACGTGACCCTTGCTGGCGTGCGTCGCGTTCAAAGATTTTGCAGAAAACCCCCTGTTTTACAAACACTCAATTTTCTACTGTGCTTATACCCTTTAATCTAGTCACAAATAGCAAGTCATATTCACTAATAATAAATGAACATTTATATGTGAATTAAAATACATACACCTGACTAAATTATCATCTATGAATTCCATGACACATGCACACACTTGAACCATCTCAAATATGGCATAATTGGCATGAAAATGATGTATAATTTATCTGGTAAATTATGAAATTTAATTGCCTTATTTTAAAGAGGTACTTGCTACGTTTGGTGCGATGTTTTGGAAACGATCTCGACACTCCACTGTTCTAGAATTCTCTAGAACGTCGAGCACTTGTTTCTATATTTACACACTTTCTTGACTTGGATGAACTCTCTATCGGATACTCCTTCTGCCAGACTACTGAATCCTTGTTCAAGGCCTCCGTAAGTCTTCTCTATCCATAGATTGGCACATGGTCGACGAGCTGGTTGTACCCTAACGCCTATGAAACCCTTAGGGGTCAATATGATCCAAACGGCTTTTAGAAGTTCACTCTCGTCTTAATCATGTTGGACCTCTGGACCTGTGAATAACATGGCCAGCAGAAGGGTAGTGAATTTCACCTGACTGCCAAACCGTACGCGTCTATTGTGCTGGTTCTATCGTGCGTTACTCTGGTACTATGCGCTATGACCATTAGCTCTCATTTATACTCTACTCTCTCGTCTATTCACGTTCACTCTGCTATCTCATCTATTCATCTAGTGCTTTTATCTATTTCTTAGCATTCTTTATTGGCCATTGTCTCTAAGATAAATAACATAACTAATGCCAGTGCAATAGGGCCCGATCTAGTCCTGGGAGGAGCACTCGAAGGTGCCATTTGCCCATGGGAGTTAACATGATCAGGATGTCGGCATTACATCCAAGTGCCAGGCTATTCTAGATTAAGCGAATGACAATCAAAAGTGCTATGTACTCTCGTTGTCCATTGACAACAAAGTCCTATGCTATAATCGTTGTGCTATTACTATACTTGTGCTAGTTGTGCTATGGCCATCCTGCTATTTTGTGCTATACTCGATACTCATGCTTTTTTTGGAATGTCTATATTTGGAAAATCTTGCTATTTCGTTCATGCGCTATCCTGCTATCTTTTACCATACTTGACTCTCTTGCGCTGTCGATAGTTACTCTCCCTTTAAATGCATTAATCACTTAAAGCCTGCTTGAGCCTGAGATTTAAGTCCTACTGGGCGTTGTTCGCTCACCTTCTGTTTTGGTTATTGTGTTCTCAGGTGAGACGGAGGATGAACCATACACTCAAGAGTAGGGAATGACCTGGAGTGATGTCATAAGTACCCTAGTGTCCTAGCATTATGTGTAGCATTCTAGTAGTTAGTCTGAAGTTTGAGTTTAGTCTTGCTTTATCAATGTAATTGGGCCCTATAGATTGGCTCTAATATTAGTGGTTGTAACTAGACGTTTGGAAAGTTATTAATGAGAAAGATTTGCTTTAGTATTATTCATTGCATAATGGTTTGATGTCTAGTATTTGCTCGATACCCTTCACTTTCAACTGCATCGCGTTCCGATATTCCATGTCGGGGCGTGACAGTTTTGTGGTATCAGAGCTAGGTTATTCTAAGTATAGGATGATCTAGGTTGGCCTGCCACGATTAGAGTCAAAAATCCTACCTATTTGATATGGTTAGAATCAGGGGTAACTAGCTAAAATCAACTCACACACGCACGAACTAAAATTTCACATCAATATCATAACAAAAGCTATTTTGTAGGAACTATGCTATCAAGATGACTGTTGAACGTGTTCAAATGAGGGCATGCAACACCATCCAGGAACTTACTCGAGCAATCCTGCAAGCTACTCAAGGTGGGGGAAATCATGTCGGGCAGGTGACCTGCATCATAGTTTCAGAAGTATGAACCGGCCAAGGTTCAGCGGATCCACGAATCCGGATGAAGTTGATCACTGGCTGAAGGAAACGGAAAGAATCTTCCATGTTATGCATGTGCAGCAGGAGACAAGCTTCTACTGGCCACATTCCAACTGGAGAATGATGCCCACGCTTGGTGGGAGTCTATGGAAGCGACCCGGGAGGACGGTCAATTCACCTGGACCGAATTCAAGGAAGCTTTCAACTCCAAATACTTCTCCGAGCGTGTCCAAGAAAGGAAGGCTGCAGAATTCGCCTCTCTGAAGCAAAGGGATCTTATTGTGGCCGAATATGAAGCTCATTCTCAAGACTGGCACGCTATGCAACACACATGGTTGCTACTGAGAAAATGAAGGCTAAGCACTTTCTAAATGGTCTCAGGCCACCATACATCACTCAACTGGCCCCCCTCGACATCTAGACTTACGCCGAGATGGTGAATAAAGCCCAACTGCTCAAAGATGCTACGGACTTCACCGACCGTATCAAAGGGATGTTTGTAAAGAAGGAAGTGACTTCTGGTCAATCATCTGCCAAGCCGAGCAACGGCAAGAAGCGTCCCTTCAACACCGCGGAGGGACCCATCCAGGAAAGGAAACCATAATATGTAGTCCCAAACATTCCAACTAAAGGCAACTACAAGCACTGTGACATGCCAGGTCACTCGGCTGAAGAGTGTTGAAGGAAAGCCGGCGCGTGTCTGCGCTGCGGGAGTCGAGAGCACCGCATTCTTGAGTGTCCGCTACTGAAGGACAATGAGAGGTGCCCTAACGTGCCTAAGAAACAAGGAAAGCTGTAGGCCCTGCATAACGAGGAAGCCACAGAGGAAGGAGGTGTGGTAGAAGGTACCTTACAAGTCTTCTCCTATCAGCATTTGTTCTATTCGATACTGGAGCAACTCATTCATTTATATCTCAAAGCTTTGCTAATACCTTGAATACCAAACCGACATCCATGGGATGTGATTCTCCATCACAACACCACTAGGGGAAAAGGAAAACTGAATAATATTTCTATCTGCCGATGTAATGATCAGAGACCATAACTTAAAAGCCGACCTGGTGTGTATGCCCATGGAAGGCTATGTTGTAATCTTGGGAGCCAACTGGTTACCGCTTATGGGGCAAGCGTCGATTGTAAGAAAGGAAGGGTAACATTTAGTGACTTTCCTAATTAGCATTCACTGGAATTAGACATAAGAGTCGGATGTCTCTAGTCTCTGCCATAAAAGCCCACAACATGATAAAGAAGGGTTGCCTTGCCTTACTAGCAGCTGTAGTTGTGGAAAGAAGGGTTCTATGATAGAGGACATCCACATAGTACGGACTACCCTGATGTTTTTCCCGAAGACCTGCCTGGATTTCCCCCTCAACGTGATGTCAACTTCGCCATCGAATTGATTCCTGGAGCCGCCCCAGTATCGCGTCAACCGTACTAGATGTCACCTACCGAGCTACAAGAATTGAAGGCGCAACTGATGGAGCTGCTAGAAAAAGGGTTCATCAGACCAAGTACTTCCCCATGGGGAGCACCCGAGCTATTCGTCAAGAAGAGGATGGTCGATGAGGCTCTGCATCGACTATCGACAACTCAATCAACTCACCATCAGAATAAGTACCCACTGCCTAGGGTCGATGAACTGTTCGACCAAATATCTGGAGCTCAATATTTCTCCAAGATCGACCTTCGATCTGGCTATCATAAATGAGGATCAGGATGACGATATCTTCAAAAAGCTTTCAGGAGCAGGTATGGACACTACGAATCATTGTTATGCCTTTGTGGGTCTAACAATGCTCCTGCAGCCTTCATGCAACTCATGAATCGTATATGTCGGCCAATACCTCGATAAGTTTGTGGTCATATTTATCGACGAAATCCTCATATATTCCAGGACAAAAGAGGAGCATGAAGAACATCTGAAGATAGCACTACAATTCTTGCGAGACAAACAAGCTGTACGCAAAATTAAGCGAGTGTGACTTCTGGCTCGAAGAAGTGTCCTTCTTGGGCCGACATCTCTAAGGATGCATGTCAGTCGATCCCCAATGTCGAAGCTGTACTCAATTGGAGAGACCAACCAACATCACGGAAATCCGAAGCTTCTTGGGACGGCTGGCTACTACAGGCGGTTTATAAAGGACTTCTCAAGATCGCCGTTCCTCTCACGCTTCTGACATGAAACGAGAACCCCTACTCCTGGAGTAAAGAGTGTGAGAAGAGTTTTCAAACTCTCAAGGATTGTCTTACATCAGCACCTGTCCTCGCTTTGCCATAGAGGGAGAAAGTTTCTCTCTGTCTACACCGATGCCTCGGGAATTGGTCTAGGTTGTGTACTCATACAAAAGGAGAGGGTCATTGCCTATTCTTCGAGACAACTAAAGACACATGAAGTCAACTACCCTGTACATGATCTCGAGCTGGCTGTTGTGGTCTTCACCTTGAAGATCTGGAGACATTATCTATATGGCGAGCAATTCACTGTCTACTCAGATCATAAAAGCTGAAGTACCTATTCTCCCAGAAGAAAACTCAATATGAGATAGAGAAGATGGCTAGAAACCTGAAGGATTTTGACGTCAACATCAAATACCATCCTGACAAAGGTAATGTCGTGGCTAATGCTCTTAGTAGAAAGCCGATGGCATCTATTTCGAGTCTAGTCCTTGGCACGATGCAACAACTGGAACAATTTGCAAGCTTGGATTTGAATATTGAACATAGTGATGAACGAGTCTTGGTTGCTAATATCAAGATTCGATCCGACATGCTGGAAGAGATCAAAGCCCAACGAGATAGCGATCCGTTCTTAGTTCGCATCAAGGAGACTCTAGCCGAAAGGCTAGACTTTGCGATGATAGAAGATGGAAGGCTTGTCTTTAAGGGAGGACATGTGTCCCCGACAATGAAAAACTAAGAGGAAGCTAATGATGAAGCTCACAAGACCAAGTACACTATTCATCCAGGAGGTACCAAAATATATCAAGACATGAAGAGAACATTTTGGGAGGCCGAACATGAAGAGAGAGGTAGCCCAACATGCCGCTCACTGCCTAACTTGTGAACAGGTAAAAGTAGAGCATATGCGTCCTACTGCCATGCTCAGACCACTGGATTTCCAGGATGGAAATGGGAAGCATTGGCATGGACTTCATCATGGGGTTACCCAAACTCGTGGTGGACTCGATGCCATCTGGGTCATTGTTGACCGACTAACCAAGTCCGCTCACTTCCTTGCTATAAAGAGTAAGTGTGGTCGGTCGAAGTACTAGCTGCCTTATATGTGAAAGAGGTTGTAAGACTACACAGAATACCATCATCCATAGTCTCATCGAGATCTGAGATTCACATCTCATTTTTAGAAAGGACTACAAGGTGCGCTAGGTACGAAACTCAACTTTAGCTTTCATCCACCAACTAATGGGCAAACAGAAAGAACCAACCAAATTGTTGAAGACATGTTGAGAGCCTGCACTATAGACTTCCAAGGATATTGGAATGAGCACCTACCCCTAATTGAGTTTGCCTATAACAACAGTTACCATGCGAGTATTAAGATGGCACCGTTTGAAGCACTCTATGGAAGAAACTGTAGATCTCCCGCATGTTGGAATGAGGTTGGAGAACAACAATGGCTAGGCCCAGACATGGTGCAGAAGACGACAAGAGACATTTCAGGTAATCAGAGACCGGCTCAAGATTGCTCATTCCAGGCAAAGAGCTGCGCCGACAAAAGAAGGCGAGATCTGGAATTTCAAGTGGGTGATCATGTATTTCTAAAAGGTCACCTACTCGTGGCATTCAATGATTCAGTGTAAGGGAAAACATAGCCCTAGATTCATTGGTCCTTTTGAAGTACTCGAAAGGGTTGGCGAGGTAGCATACTGGCTATCGTTGCCACCGGATCTGCATGTGTACACAATGTGTTCCATGTTTCCATGCTTAAGAAATATGTGTACGATCCCACGCATGTCATTCGCCATGAGAAGTTGGAACTGAACAGAGACATGACATACGAAGAGAAGCCAGTCAAGATATTGGAACGGAAGGTACAACAACTCAGAAATCGTCCCATCCATGTGGTTAAAGTCCTATGGAATAATCGAGGAGTGGAGGAAGCCACATGGGAACCGGAAGGAATCATCAGACGGAACTACCCGATCTTTTAGGTAAGACATTCTCTCCTGAACGATCATACGAATTTGGGGACCAAATTCTTTTTAAGAGGGGGAGGATGTAGCAACCCTAATTTTTTGGAGAATTTTTTTAATATTTATTTAGAAAATCAAATAAAAAGGGAGATGTATTAAATCACTAGGAATTTAAATAAGAGAGAATTAAATAAACCCATTAAAGAAAAGGAGTAATGGCTTTGCTATATTGACCCATTGAAATTAGTGGGTCAAAATTGGGACTATAAGATAGGGAATAATAGGAAAATACCCTAATTTCGTACCTAAATTATTACTTAATTAGAAAAGGTGTATTTAATGAATTAATAGCTAATTTGAGTAAGACTTGGAATCCTAAAACCTACCCTGATTGATTGCCACGAATTTGGCTCTCTCCCAACCCAATTAGGAGATCTCTTGCTTAAAAAGGGGAAGAAATTGGGGAAATTCTTAGAAAGAGGAATAGAGTCATAATAGGAATGGAATGGGGAAAAACTTAAATACCCTCCTAAAACCCTCATGGCCGGCCCTAGCTCGTGCCAAGAGGTTGCTGGACCCAGAGGAGAGGCCAAGAGGAGGAGAAATCATGGAGAAGGAGGAGCTCTTACGTTCTTCCCCGAGTCCTTTACGTTCTTGCCCTAGGAGAGAAAAATCACCAAAGGTAGGCATTCTCACAAGATAAAATTATGAAACTTCGTCTGTAGGTTCTTCCTACCTCCATGTACAAAGCATTCAAATTTCTTATTTTTCCATCGTCCCAATCTTTTCTTCTTGATTTTTTATTAAGTTCTGCATCCACTATGTGGCCGAACCCTTTTCATGTATCCTGTTCTTCATGTATACTCAACCTTGGGCCGCGAAATTTTATGGGAGTTACTGAGGGTTGTTAACTTCCTTTAGCCTTGAAATCCCTAATTTCTATCCATCCAATCATGCGAATTAAATCCTTGATCATATCTGTGTACTGTTTTAAGTTCACCATGAATACCGTGACTCAAGCATGTCAAAACCTTGTTCATTTTCAAATTCCTAATTACTGTAAGTTCTCACGCATGTCTATATCATTATGCAACTAGTCCATGACTTTTCATCGCTTGTACAATTTCATATATATTTTTGTATCACAATGTGTCAAGGAGGGAAGGCCTGGACTGTAATCCAAGACATGTCTGACTCCTGTCAGACTCAGGCGCAGTCCACCAGAACACGACGGCTCGATAGACCGCGTTCTATGGTCTGATTGCGACAGCCTACCCGTCGCGTTTTGAATGCGACAGTAACCGTCGCGATCCCTGTGCCTGTCCCGTCGCGTTCCCTTCATATTGTGTCGCGTTCTCAGTGCCTGTTCTAGAATCCCTATCGTGACCCATGCATGACCTTGTCGGATCAACCCTGTATCTGTTGAGACCCTGGCTGGCGTGCGTCGCGTTCAAAGGATTTTGCAGAAATCCCCCTGCTTTACAAATACTCAATTTTCTACTGTGCTTATAACCTTTATCTTGTCATACAAGCAGCATATTCACTTAATATAAATTGAACATTTATATGTGAATTAAAATACATACACTTGACTAAATTTCCTCTATGATTTCCATGACACATGCACACAACTTGAACCATCCCAAATGTGGCAAATTGCCATGAAAATAATGTAAATTTATCTGGAAAATTATGAAATTTAATTGCCTTGTTTTAAAGAGGTACTTGCTACCTTTTGTGTGATGCTTTGGAAATCAATCTCGATGCTCCACTGTTCTAGAATTCCTCTAGAACGTCGAGCAATTGTTTCTATATTTACACACTTTCTTGACTTGGACGAACTCTCTGTTGGATACTCCTTCTACCGGACTAGTGAATCCTTGTTCAAGGCCTCCATAAGTCTTCTCTATCCATGGATTCCCACATGGTCGACGAGCTGGTTGTACCCTAACGCCTATGAATCCCTTAGGGATATATATGATCCAAATGGCTTTTGGAAGTTCAATCTCCCTTAAATCACGCTCGACAATGTAAATAACATGGCCAGCAGAAGGGTAGTGATTCCACCTGACTGCCAACACCGTATGCTGTGTTGTGCAACTGTTACTATCGTGCGTTACTCGGTACTATGTGCTATGACCATTAGCTCTCATCTATACTCTACTCTCTCATCTATTCACGTTACTCTGCTATCTCATTTTTTCATCTAGTGCTTTTATCTACTTCTTGCATTCTTTATTGGCCATTGACTGATTGTCTAAGAAAAACATATAACTATTGCCAATGCAATACGACCCGATCTGGTCCTGGGAGGAGCGCCCGAAGGTTCCATTTGCCCATGGGAGTTAACATGATCAGGATGTCGGCATTACATCCAAGTGCCAGGCTATCTAGATTATGCGAATGACAATCAAAAGTGCTATGTTCTCTCGTTGTCCATGACAACAAAATTGCTATGCTATCTCATTGTGCTATTACTATACTTGTGCTAGTTGTGCTGTGGCCATCCTGCATTTTGTACTATACTCGATACTCGTGCTATTTTTGGAATGTCTATATTTGGAAAGTCTTGCTATGTCGTTCATGCGCTATCCTGCTATCTTTTACCATACTTGATTCTCTTGCTCAGTCATTAGTTACTCTGCCTTTAAATGCATTAATTACTTAACCTACTTGAGCCTGAGATTTAAGTCCTATTGGGCGTTGTTCGCTCACCCTGTGTTTTTGGTTATTGTGTTCTCAGGTGAGACCGAGGATGAACCATACACTCAGAGGACGGGAACGACCTGGAGTGATGTCATGAGTACCCTAGTGTCCTAGCGTTATGTGTCGCATTCTAGTAGTGAGTCTGAATTTGAGTTTAGTCTTTGCTTTATTCAATGTAATTGGGCCCTATAGATTGGCTTGATATAGTGGTTGTAACTAGACTTTGGAAAGTTATTAATGAGAAAGATTTGCTTTAGTATTATTCATTGCGCAATGGTTGATGTCTAGTATTCGCTATATACCCTTCACTTGCAACTGCCTCGCGTTCCGATATTCCGTGTCAAGGGCGTACACAATTGAAGGTCATCTTGAGTAGGATAGTTTGACAAGAGGATAAATAGATACATAAGTAAATGTTTTTATGGTGTAATTGAAGCAAGGTCTATTGTGCCGTCATAATGCATCAACTCGGATTTCTCCTGAGCCGATATGGTATGACATGTACCACACTGGGTCTCCAAGTTGATCACCACTTGCACTTTAAACCCTTCACAACAGTACACCTTAAATGCAGCAGCTCTACATGATTTCTTCAATGCAACAACTCCATCGAGGCAATAATAGCAGCATAGCAGAAGCAGCAGTACAACAACAATAGCAACATAGCAACTGGAGCACCACAGTAGTGGAGGCCATCGAGTAACAGGTCCAGTGCACTCCTCTCTCTCTTCCCACAACACCCTCCATCCCCCCTCCCCGTCTGGTTCCTCCTGTTCGTGGACTCCTTCCCCACTAGAGGGGGCTACTCGGAGGGGGAGGGAGGCAATTGGAGGGGGGTAACCGGAGGGGAATGAGTGCATGGAGGGGGGGACAACTGGAGGGGGAGGGGGTGACTGGAAGGGGTGGGGCGACTGATGGGTGGTAACCAGAGGGGAATGAGTGTAGAAACCCATCCCATCATAGGTGTGCTTAAGATATTTTATTTGTGTGTGCGTCACACCTCTTAACTGGCCGGGAAGGGTGTTGCAGGCACTACATTTATATAGGGCCTTTAGATAACTTTCTACGTTTCCAAAATTGTCTTCAAAATCTCATTGAAGTCATCTTGAGTAGGATTAGTTTCACAATGGGATGAAATATATACATAAGTAAATGTTTTTCTAGGTGTAATTGAAGCAGGGTTTGTTGTGCCGTTGTAATGTATCAACTCGGATTTCTCCTGAGCCGATATGGTATGACATGTACCACACTGGGTCTCCGGGTTGATCACCACCTGCGCTTTAAACCATTCACAACAGTACATTTTCAATGCAGCAGCTCTACATGATTTCTTCAATGCAACAACTCCATCGAGGCAATAATAGCAGCATAGTAGAAGCAGTAGTAGCAGCAGTACGACAGCAAGAGCAACATAGCAACTGGAGCAACATAGTAGTGGCAGCCATCGAGCAACAAGCCCTGTGTACACCTCTCTCTCTCTTCCCCACACCACCCTCCATCACCCCTCTCCTCCGATCCCTCCCTTCCGTGCACTCCTTCCCCCCCACTAGTCGCCCCTCCCCTTCCAGTCACCCCCCCCCCCCAGTTGTCCCCCCCCCCCTCCTCCATGCTCATTCCCCTCCAGTTACCACCCTCCAATAGCCTCCCTCCCCCTCTGAGTATCCCCCTCTAGTCCCCCCCCCCAAATCTCTGGTTGTCCCCCTCCCCCTTTGTCTATAGCATCCTAGCCACCCCTCACCTCTTGCTCCTCCTCATCTACATCCATTGCACCCTCACCCCCATCGCCCCATCTCTCCTCGTCCCCTCCCTACTTCCACCTAATGGACGGGACCACTACGGGTCTAATTAGATGGAGTTCAGATCCAAATCGGACGGCACTACTGTGGGTCACATGTACCCCAGCGTGTCGACCGTGCTAGGGCTTGCGAGGGCCCTGGCATGATCCAGATTGAGCCTCAGTGGCACCGCAAACCATGACTTGAAGGATGGATCTAGAAAGGGGGTTAGGTGGCACTTGTTACGTCCCGACATTTAATACATCTATAAATGTCGTAACGTGAGTGAATAAGAAATCAAGAGTAATTAAAACTTATGAGCAGAAATTGATCGGGGCTTCACTAAATAAAAATTAATTAACTGTCATTCTATAGGTATTACATGATTCTCCAATTATAACTCAAAGGCAGACGCCACAAAGGTTGATCTCTCAGCCCACAAATCTTGATATCCTGCCTTCTAGCAAGAACTGTAGATTACCTGAGAAAAATTAGGTATGTGCACTCTTGCCCAGTAGGATTTATCCTCAAAAATCAAGGAATACAAAAATTGCAAGAGTCAAAGATAATTGTGGTACAAGAATGTATTAACTACTGAGTACAAGTAACAGAGAATGGTGCAAATCAGATTGTAGATGAAGAAGCTTGATTATTAAATAGTAACAAGGATGAAATAATATGCCAATGAACTGACATAAAGTGACCATCAGTGAAATAGAAAAGCATGAGTGTATGAACAATAGTTCAGAAGAAAATAGAGAAAGTGCATGTGTAGAGATGCCGTGTCCACTCCTCAAGCGAGCAATAAACATTCATCTCTCAACATAATTCATGGAAACGTCGACCAATTTAGAATATATTGGTGTCATGCCAAAGACCCTGTGGATCTATACTGCTCTGTGTACATTAAACGAATTCGGGTGCTCCTCCCGGGACTGGATCTACCCCCTTTGCACTGGCACTAGTCCATGAGAGTCTGATGACCCAAAAATACGTCATCCATTTACATTCTGATATACATACATGGTACTTGGGCACTCATTAGGAGTAAAATAATATCATAGAAAGCAAGATTCTAGGAGTTAATGTTCAAAGATATCCAGAAGGTATAAGAATCAAAATAATTTAGGATGTCCAAGAATAAATCTAAAGATGGATGTAGATGATGATTAAATGATTCATCTCAGGGTTATAATAGTTTAGAATCCAAGAAAATGGGAAAGGTAACTTGTTTGGACAAACAAGAGTGTGACAACTTTGATTGAGGAATAAATGGTTCTATTGACAACATAAACCTGGTGGTTCTTGACAGATATGTTCTGTCTGTCGATAGCTACTAGTGGTTCTAGGTTCTGGGTTCTTGAAGCAAGGGTACCTGTCGACAGATATGTTCTGTCTGTTGACAACCACTAGTAGTTCTGGGTTTTGGGTTCTGGAAGCAAGGGTACCTTTCGACGAATATGTTCTGTCTGTCGACAGTCACTGATGGTATCTGTGGAAACTTCTGAAAGCAGTAGCCCTAATAGAAAAGCACAAGTCTGGTTAACTCCAACTTCATGGAAGTCAAAAGGGCCACCAACTCCGACGTTATGAAAGTTGAAGCACTAACTCCGACTTCATGAAAGTTGAAGTCTAGCTAACTCTGACTTCCTATCGACAGATATGTTCTATCTGTCGACAGCCGCTGGTTCTTTCTTTTTGGAATGGTTTAAAACCGACTGGAGACTCTTCTAAGAGTTTCTATTGTTCCAGAAGGATCAAACAACAGTTTATGGGTCCTAAGTACATTTCTTTAGACATCCTTCATGAGAAAAAGAATAGAAAACGAGAGAAGATTTTATAGTATGGGTTATGGAAAAACTTATGGAAGCAAGGAAGTTGTATATATAAATCTTTCGTGTGAATCCTTCTTGAAGATAGAAGAAAGCTCACATTAAGTACATGAATCAAAACTAAAGACATGAACAAAGTAAAAGAAAAAAATGTATTCACACTGCTAATAGGCTTACTGAACACAAGTTAAGGTAATACCGATGTAGATGATTATCCTCAAGGATTCTAATAGAAGGAGGGAACCAAGGGAAGGAGAGTCCTACAGAGCATGGAACAAATAGGAAATATGGGTTTATACAAATGGAGAGACCACAAGCATCAAAATAAAAAATTGGACAGGAATCGTAGGGAGGAACCTACATAGCCAAAGAGGTGTGCAAATCCTCCTATATTCCAGGTAAGAGGATGCAATAGCAAGATAGTAGTGGCAACAACAACAGCCGTAGTAGTATTAGCAGCGGCGGCAGCAGTTGTAGCAGCAGTTGCAACAGCAGCCGTAGCAGTAGTTGCAGCAACAACAACAACAATAGTAGCAGTTGCAGTAGTGACAACATCAATAGCAGCACAAGAGGAAGAACAACTAAACTCTCGTGAGAGCAAACTAAGGGAGTTTATATAAGCCTTGAGATTACATGCATGGTTGGCATGTAATCCCCCCACCCATCACTTTAAAAACCCACGTGTTGAGGATAAACCCCCATACTTTCCTCCTTAGCCACATTCACAGTGAGGTTTTTACCTCCCAACATGTATTTATGATACGTGTAACTTACTTATACAAGGGATAGATGTCTTACGTAGTCATGACTACGTAAGCAAAGAATTTTCTAAAAATGGACTACATAATTGGGAGATAATTCATCTAAACCCTTTGTTCTTATATTTTTGTATACAAATGATGTCCAATCAAGTTGAAATTTCAAACATTTGCTAATTGAAAGGTTTTACAAATTATGGAGATTTTAGTTTAATTTTTTGAATTATTTTTTCATCCCGTAAAAAATTACCCAGAAAATCATTATGTCGACTTAATCTTGATATCCGTGCGTCAATAATTCAGGATATTTATGTTTCAATAATCAACACATTTTTTTGAGAATTATGGTGTTTTCAAATTTCAATTCCGCTATCGAATTCTAGTGGCGCCCTATCGGAGTGTGCACATCTGAAGACAGTATCGGGGTAACTTTACGAATGTAGAAATATCTCTAAAGTAAATATAATCAGGTTTCTAGTAAATATTATGTGTTTTATGAAGTCAAATTTTCTAATTTTTATATCATATTATATTTGGTATTAAATTTTGGGGTGTTACAATTCTCCCCCCCAAAGAAAAGAGTTTGGTCCTCCAACTCCTGACTAGTTTGGATGGATCACAAGGATTATGTTTTCACCCTTTTAAATTTATTTAATCCAGATTAGTCGTAACAATCTTGTCATGATTATTATGTCATACAACGTGTACACCCTCTATATATCTTGTTGTCATGACATCGTCAGTTGATGGGGATCTTAATATTAATTAGAATTTTTAGATCTCAAGAAGCCATGTTGTGATCATGGGTTCAATTAGATGCAACCTCCACTATGTTCTTTATTTCTAGTAGTAGTACATTAGTATGAGCAGATCCTTATAAATATCTCACTCTACTTGAGGTCTTCGCACTAAAAATAGCCTTAATTCTCAGAGAGTTTATGGATACATATTCCATAGAAATGGTAATAAAGCATGACGAGAATGGTGAATATTGAGAATGGATGATAGACAGCAAAGATTATAATTATCACATATGGTTTCTAGCACAGAACTGTATAATCATCCTTACAAAATTACATTGGTTGGCAAAACTTACTATGCTTGGACATAGTATAATCACTAAACTCAAGCATCTCTCACCATACTCTAATCTTACTGACTTATACATAAAAGTTACTTCTAATAACCTCAGTTGATTCTCCTTGTGGCTTAAAGTTCCTAAACTCTTGTCACTGAGATGGTACAGGACATTATGAGATCCAATGATTTAGACTTCCGCACCTCAAACATGCTCCTTGTTTCCACCAATATTTTTCTTTGACATGGCCCGGTTTGTGACAACACGCACAAGCTTCTCTAGGTTGTGCCTTAACATTCTCTTGCCCATTGGCCTTCTTGATCTTTTTGCTCTTCTTGTTCCTATTCACCATCTTATTACCAATTGTTTCTCTATTATTGGAGGGGACTGTTCTCTTTCGTATAGATACTGTAACACTCACTGTTTTTTGGAGGTTTGTATTTCTAATATTTCCATGCAGTTCCATTTTCCCTTGATCACCGACTGGAACTACTCGCTCCAAGGACTGAGCAAGGTTGTTCATTGCATATTGAACTTCTCTCCCATGTGTTTCGTCCCCCATCACGCTGGGCTGAGCAAACAAATTTTAGTTTGGTTAATCAATATGCAGTTTAAAACTCAACTTTTCTAACTAATACCATTAGTACAACTGTTATTATGTGTATCTAGCTATTTGAGACATTAACCTTCGTGATTAAATGATGTCTTTTCCTTACAGGATTTTGAGATATGATAGACGATTTATATTGTGTCCCAGGTTTTGATGATGTCATATGTCAAGCAAAATGTATTAAATATTTAACACAAGTCTTTTGTATCACAAGAAAATTCATAAAGTCAAAAGCTCTTTTTATTGTGTTGACCCTGGTTACTTCATAGGTCGACATACAAGTAATAATAAGTGAGCTACTTAAGTTCGGTGATGCATATGAGTCTACTCTATTCAAAGGATAGGTCGACGCTTGATGGATTTTCTGTAGCGTAAAAGTTCAAAGTATCACATTAGGTCGACACTACGTGGAGATCAGGTCGACACTAATCAAGTTTCCAGTTAACACTTAGAGAAAAATGCTACTTGAGGTCGACTCCAGGTGAAGGTTAGGTCGACTCTACCAATATGTGAGGTTGACACTAAGATGCTACAAGGTCAACTCTACATGATGGACAATTAGTCAGAACTGCATAAACTTGGATGAGGTCCACTCTAGAAGGCATGAAGTCGACTCTACTTAAACTTTCTTTACTGATCCAGGTCAACTTGTTAGAGGAGCCTCACTTGGTTTAGTGAGGGGGGGATGTAGGTCTCCACATAGGAGCCGAACCACCTTAAAAATGATTGCTTGCATTGTGTGGCTTGATGTGCACTAACTACATTGTTTCATCTAATTTGATCATAGTCTCGACCTCTTAAATTTTAATTGGTCAATATCTATTCACCCCCTCCCTCTAGATTTTCATTTCATACAGAACACACTCTATATCCAACTTTACTTATCTAACCTAACCTCAGGCTTTCTACCCATCCTCACAGGTCACTATAGGATGTAGAAGACCAGTAACTCTAAAGTATTTAGATCCTCAACTGATGCTCTGATACCATTTTGTCACGTCCCGACATTTAATATATCTATAAATGTCGTACGTGAGTGAATAAGAAGCCAAGAGTAAATTTTGAACTTTTTGAGTGGAAATTGCTCGGGGCTTCACTAAATAAAAATTGATTAACTGTCATTCTACAGGTATTACACGATTCTCTAATTACAACTCAAAGGTAGACGCCGCAAAGGTTGATCTCTCAGCCCACAAATCTCGATGTCCTACCTTCTAGAATTGTAGATTACCTGAGAAAAAAGTAGGTATGAGCACTCTTGCCCTTTAACGATCCTCTTTATACTAGTATGATTATACCAATCCACATTGATATAAAGGGTGTCGTCACAGTGGGACATGTACCCAACACAACGCAGTAGGTAAGATGTACATAAATAACAAAGGAAAGTCCAACGGAAATAAAAGTGATTCTTATTCCATCATCATTACACACATTCCATACTCTATATAGTAGAAATGAAAATAAACAAAGTCCATGATTATACAAGTGCATAACATAACATTGTCCACATACTAGTAAAGAAAGTGCAATCTAGTAACTAATCCTCCACGAGCTCTGCTACTCCTCTCGCTCAGAGAAGCTCCTCACAATGTCCTCCTCAAGCACAGGGACACTTGTCTCGCCTGTATGTTAAAGTAAGTATGAGTCTTCACAAAAGACTCAGCAAGTAACCCATTAGCGCATCCTTACGCATATCACATTCATGCTATCCATATTAGCAACAAGTGTAATCTTACCACATGGTTCATATCATAACAAACAAGTATACATGAATAACCTATAACATGCTATCTACACATGGTCTTAGATTTAAACATGATATCAAATACAACTCATTCACAACATTTTTCCAACTAACTTGATCATGGAATTAAACACATGGTTACTAACAAACCTAGCATGATATCTATCACTTCTCGCATGCTTTTATATCACATAATCACACATTTTTCATGCTGTTTTAACATAAATAAAACATAATCACATGGTTTCACATTATAACATAATAGCACATCACTTTCACATAAACACTTTACACATTCACACACATCTCACATTTTTACACATTATCTTTCTTTTGCCGTGACACATAGTCCGAACTGCCATAAAGAAGGACACACATATCACATAACACATACCCGTCACCTAGGCATTATAGTGACGATCTTGGTAACTGTGCAGAACCGGGAGAAGCCCTCTCCACCCTAACCAGTGGTACTTGTCCACCTCCAGGATTTCATCCTGATGCCCACAGGATATCACATACACATTGAGCTTTCCCATAGGGACTTTTCTATAGTACGGATCCACATCCTTCTATGGTAGCAATGTCAATTTCGGCACACATTCACTTAATCACATTATCTCAATTAATCACATGATTAACATCATTTTACATGCACTTATTGGTCCATTCACATGCATACCATTCGAACACATATATTTCAGTTTACAGAACCTATCATGGCTGTCTAATAGTATTAAAACATGCATAACAGTACCTAAACATGCTACTAATCAATGAAAGTGCTATTTCTTGGATAATCATGCTTAATATGACTTTTAATACATTACAATTGAAAGCAGTACCTATAAACTCTACGTATGGAACAGTCCCTATTTTAACCATAAACTCTACGTATGGAACATATTATATGGTTAACTTTTCAGAATTTTCATAATAGTATATATTTTAACATTTAACAGGGATCTCATGCATTTTAATGAAATAATTCAATTAGACATGATTAATAGTGAATAGTTGGGTCTAATAGTCTTAAAACATGAAAATAGTAACCCTAGTTTCAGGTGAATTTTCTGTAGCAATATCATACATCAAGACTATTTATTCTTAATTTAGAACCGTCAAACATGCATATTTACCCTTAATAGAAATTCTATAATTCGTAATTATTTTTAGAGAATTAACAAGAATTCGTGGTTTTAACCTAATATCATACTTGAACATCCATAAATTTTATAGCAGGTGCAAACATCTAGAATTCCCCAAAAATCACCTCACACAATTAAATCCACAGTTCTGTAAAAAAACCAGATGAACTTGACAGCAAGGGGCTTGCCGTCAGGGTGGGTTAACAGCGCAGTCAATTGCCGTTAACTCAAGAAAGGTTGTCATCAACCTCCTGTCTGCAGAAAAGTGTAGACTGAACACAGAAAAACACAGAATTTGGTGGTCGAGGACACGATCTAAAAATCCGAAAAAATACCTAAACTCTATGTGATAGGTCTAGGGACGAAACCCCTAAGTTACTTGCCTCTCTAGAAACCTCTGAAGATCAAATTTTGGCGATGAAGCCCTCCTCGGCCAAGCCAAAGAGGTGATGTCCTTCGCCTTGATCTGACCTCCACACTCGTGCAATTGATCCCCCAGAGTTAAGAGAGCTCCTCCACTTCCAGTAGAGCCTCCCAAATGCAGAAGATTGCTAGAGAAGCCTTCAGATTGCCAAATCAAGCCTCTCAACCCTCTCTTTTCCTCTCCCCGAAACCCAAATAACCCTAGGTGAGAAAAGTCCTCTCCTAACCGAGATGTCTATGTCATATATACAATAGAGTCGGGGTAAACCTAGGTCTTAAGACTCCTGACCATTGGGGATGCGTTTCCTAAACGGACTCCAGAGAAAACGGGGCAGTTTTAGATCTGAAATCCCAAACCCAGCCGGAGAATTTAACGGCTACATAACTGCTGTCAACCAGAAATAGGCATTAATCGACGTGGACGTCTATTTCTTTTGGCCACACAGTCAACGGCACAAAAGTTGTCGTCAACATGCTCTTAACATCAAGGGATGTTGACGTAAACAGAGTTTCCGCAGAACAATCAAAGCATCAAACAGATATAATATGCACATAAATTGAGAGACTTACATGACCGGTAGGATTTATCCTCCAAAATCAAGGAATATAAAAATTGCAAGAGTCAAGGATAATTATGGTACAAGAATGTATTATGTACTGAGTACAATAACAGAGAATGGTACAAATCAGATCGTAGATGAAGTGAGCCATGATTATCAAACAGTAACAAGGATGAAATAATATGCCAATGAACTGACATAAAGTGAGCATCAATGAAATAACAAAGCATGAGAGTATGAACAATAGTGTAGAGATGCCCTGTCCACTCCTCAAGCAAGCAATAAACATTCATGTGTCAACATAATTCATGGAAACAACGACCAATTTAGAATATTGTGGTGTCATGCCAAACACCCTGTGGATGCATACTGTTCTGCACAGATTAAATGAATTCGGGTGCTCCTCTTGGGACTGGATCTGCCCTATTTGCACTCCATGAGAGTTCGAAGACCCAAAAGTACGTCATCCCATTTCCATTTCTGATATACAAACATGGTACTTGGCCTCATCAAGAGTAAAACAATATCACAGGAAGCAGGATTCTAGGAGTTAATGTTCAAAGATATCCAGAAGGTATAAGAATCAAAATAATTTAGGATGTCCAAGAATAATCCAAAGATGGATGTAGATGATAATTAAATGATTCATCTCAGTGGTATTAGTTTTAGAATCCAAGAAAATGAGAAAGGTAATTTGTTTGGACAATACAAGAGTGTGACAACTTTCATTGAGGAATAAATGGTTCTAGTTGACAACATAAACTGGTGGTTATCGATAGATATGTTTTGTCTGTCGACAACTACTGGTGGTTCTGGGCTCTGGGTTATGGAAGCAAGGGTACATGTCGACAGATATGTTCTGTCTATCGACAGCCACTGGTAGTTCTAGGTTCTAGGTTCTGGAAGAAAGGGTACATGTCGACAGATATGTTGTGTCTGTCGACAGTCACTGATGGTATATGTGGAAACTTCTGAAAGTAGCAGCCCTGACAGAAAAGCACAGGTCTAGCTAACTCTGACTTCATGGAAGTTAAAGAGTCACCAACTCCGACTTTATGGAAGTCAAAGCACTAACTCCGACTTCATGAAAGTCGAAGTCTAGCTAACTCTGACTTCCTGTCGACAGATATGTTCTGTTATCTGTCTGTCGACAGTCACTGGTCTTTCTTATTGGAATGGTTTAAAACTTACTAGAGAGACTCTTCTAAGGGTTTCTCTTGTTCCATGAAGGATCAAACAACAGTTTGTGGGTTCTAAGTACATTTCCTTGCACATCCTTCATGAAGAAAAGAAAAGAACAAAGATAGAAGATTTTTACAGTATGGGTGTTGTGGAAAAACTTATGGAAGCAAGGAAGTTGTATATATAAATCTTTCATGTGAATCCTTCTTGAAGCTAGAAGAAAGCTCACATTAAGTACATGAATCAACAACTAAAGACATGAACAAAGTAAAAGAAAAAGAATGAATTCACACTCCTAACAGCCTTACTGAGCACAAGTCAAGGTAATACTAAGGTAGATGATTATCCTCAAAGATTCTAATAGAAGGAGGGAACCAAAGGAAGGAGAGTCCTACAGAGCATGGGACAAATAGGAAATATGTGTTTACACAAATGGAGAGACCACAAGCATGAAAATAAGAAATTGGAGAGGAATCGTAGGGAGGAACCTACTTAGCTAAAGAGGAGTGCAAATCCTCCTATATTCCAGGTAAGAGGATGCAATAGCAAGACTGTAATGACCCCGAGAACCCGACCCTCGGCCCAAGCCGAGGACCAGATTTTCGCGGTGCCGCCCCCACGGATCTGGTGACCTGGAAGGGCTATAACACAAGTCTAATAGAATATATAAGGAAATAAACGTCAACTACTAACTAGGAGCACACATGTAGAAGCAGAAAGAAGAGCTAGACCGCAGTGTATCGCTCTAGGTACAATCCTAACACATGCACACTAGTACAAGTCAAAAGGGGAAGGACAGAGCCCTTAGTGGCATACCCCGAGGGTGACGTACAACTGAAGGAGGAAAAACATTGCTAGCTGCAAGGACAATGACTACCGCCTGCATCCTCCGCCCGACGTGCGCCCTGCTGCTACTGAGAAGTCTCACCTAGAAAAGGAAGGGATGAGCTTCACAACAAAAGCTCAGTAGGGACTACCAATCTCCTACTGGCTCTAACAGGCAGAAGAATATATAAATAATTTAAATAACAGCAGATATATCTTCTACTCTACAAGGAAAGTTTGGAAGCAAAGCTACTAACTAGCAACAGTACGGGAGGACACCACAGTCGGAAAACTCCAAAGAACTGCACGTGGTGACCACCACATGGCTGGCAACATAGATAGAGCGAACCCTGCCTGGACAAGAGACACTAGCTATGGAAAATGCTACCACTAGTCAACCGATCAGGTGCGTCCACTAACATCTTATTCTCGACCCAGGTCCACACCTCCACGTCTCGTCAGAGTGGGGCAGGAACACAAGTAACACAACAGTAACTGTCATAGTCTGGCCAGACTATAGTCCCACACCTGGCCTCTTTAAGTGGTTCTGGGGCCACAAAGAGCGAGGTAGTGAGAAAAAGGACTGACTAGCCTACGTCGAGAAGGACTCCAAACGGCCTTGGCATCCCAGACGAACCAAGAGAGCTCTGCAAATGACTCAACGTTGCTATCCTAACAACCGTTTTCCCCTCCGCTCTAGAGTCTGCGACTCGAGCACGCCCGCCGCCTGGAGTACTCCCTCAACAAGCGTGCGGGGACGGGGATCCCAGGCAACGGTAACAACCTCTCTCACGGGACAAGCCCTCAAGTGTCAAGCACTAGGCAAACGACTAGTGTAGGACCATACTAGGAACTACCACTGGTGCCATGGGTACAGAAAGAATCGGAAACGGCAGAGACTCCACGAAAAATGGAACTCCGCAAGACCTACCTGTCTCTAGTGCTGTCTTGACGCCTTAGAGTCGCGATAATGTCGCGGCGGCCGTGCCAGTCGTGACATCATCGCAACCTCTATACTGGTCGTGATCTCAGCAGAGGGGTGTCTCAGTATAGTCCTCTCAAGGACCGCCCCAAAAAACATACAATAACACATCCACAAGGGGAGGGGAGCATGGGAAATTCATAAGAAAGCTTATAAACATGCAAGCCACCCTCAAGGCCCCGTAAAACATGAATTACAAAGAATCTATGCTCGAGGGAAACCTCACTCACCACGGGCATGATCCTCACATCCCTCGACCCCAAACCACGGAGAAACAAGCTCTAAAGGGGAAGGGAGCATGCTAGGACGAGAGGAGACAAGGGGTCCCTACCTCCAAGAGTAGAACCGACCCATTGGGGCCTTCACGTCAGAATGGCCACCTCCTCCTTGCTCCAAGCACCACGAGCACGTCGCCTATATCAAGGGGATGTCCTCCTCTCCACGAGCACCCAGAACAAGCCACAAAATTTCTGGAGAAGGAGAGGGCTCGGAGGGGGAGAAGAAGGGAGAAGAAGAAGAAAGGAAAGGGGAGAAGGGAGGAATGGGCGCCGGCCTCGGTTTTGAGCCGATGGGCACCAACACACGACCGGTCGGGCTGGCGCGACATTAACCATGTCGCGACGCCCCAGGGTATCGCGACCATGTCGTGACTGCCTGCCCCGACGTGACACTAAAAGCAGTCAAACCTTGAAGACCAAGAAAACCCAAACGCGATGGCCTGTTAGGTCGCGTCAACGCTGTACGCACCTAACACTGATAAGGTCGTTCTGACAGAAAGGACAGTGGTCAGATCGGTCAGAAAAGTAGTCAGGATGTCTCCAAATGCTGCCACAAGAATGTGACACCCACCCACATCGCGACCATGTCGCAACGACCAGGTGTGCCGCGACCAAAATCCTATCGCGACAGGCTCCCCTGGCACGACCATGTCGCGACCAGGGTGTCTGTTGCGACCCTGAGAATAGGGCCAAGGGCCCAAGAGCGCCGGGTCTTACATCCTACCCCCCTTAAAGAAATTTCGTTCTCGAAATTGAAAGAAACTCAGTTTCAACAGGAAGCAACATAAAAGGGAAAACAACATATCGATCAATCAAATAAATAGGGGAACTACTCTTTCATCTCATCTTCGCGCTCCCAAGTGGCCTCGCCACCAACGCGGTTCTCCCAGAGGACCTTGACAAGTGGAATCTACTTCCGGCGTAACTATTGCACTCAGCAGTCTACAACTCTGACTGGGTACTCTGGCACTGACAGGTCTGGTGCTACCTCAAGCTATGAGTATCCAACACGTGCGACGGATTTGCAACGTATCTCTTGAGCTGTGAAACGTGGAAAATACTGTGCACGCCTGCCAACTCTGTTGGAAGACACAACCTATATGCCACCTCGCTGATCCTCTCTGTGACAGGGAAAGGCCCAATGTACCTCGGACTAAGCTTTCCCTTTCATCCAAACCACATGACGCCCTTGGTCGGCAAAACCCATAGAACACAAGGTCACCCACGCTGAACTGCAACGGCATCTTGCAGACATCTCTAAAGCTCTTCTGCCTGCTCTGTGCTGTCTAAATCCTCTGTCTGACTAAACTGACTGTGTTTGCACACTGCTGCACCATCTCTGTGTTAGGATCGGATGGTGGATGGATCAGATCTAGAAGGGGGGTTGAATAGATCTACACCAATTAATGCGAAGCTTAAGTAATTCAAAATTACTTCGAATCAGAGATCAATTCACCCAACAATTTACTGATCTGAAGTGTGATTAGTGTGTGTGAGCAAATCAATTAGTATGTGAGCGAAATCCCTATGCATGCATCCAGCGAGATACAAAGGCAAACACAATTCAAACCACTGCACAGAGGATTTAGGTGGTTCAGAAATCACCTCAAGTGACTCCTACGTCCACCCCTCACACAGTGAGGCCACACTACTCAAAAACCTTGAGTACAACACACTCTGGAGCACGACGACTCCAAACCCGTTGAGCACGACGACTCAAGAAATAACGGAGCACGACGACTCCAACCCTTGAGTACAACGACTCAAAGAAAACCTAGGAGATAGGTACGAACCTACTCCACAAACCACTTGAGTACGACGACTCACAAGCACTTGAGCACAATGGCTCAAAACCAGCACTACGGCTCCAAACCTTTGGACCACAAAAGATCCAAGTTCTGCTAGAACAAGCCAGTTAGAGAATAGATCCTCTAGCCCGATCTATCTCAATATGATAAAAATAGAACAAACAGAATTAAGTGATATGTGTAGAACACATACATAGATCACCCAATGAAAACTGGATGAACACTCCAAAAATAAATGAAATAGATGTGACTTGGATGTTCCTTGATGAAGAAGACTTGCAGAAGCTTGGATTGAAGACGATTGAAGGAATTCGTTGAAGATCTTCTTCAATCCATGATGCTCTGCTTTGATGGCATCTGAAATGCCAGAAGTTCTTCTTCTACTGCTCCTATTCAGTTGGATCTACTCCCTATCTCAGCACAGTAAGCTTCTCTCTAGAGATTCTCCTTGACCCCACGTCCTTCCTCTTGAAAGGATGGTCTGCAACTTCTGAGATGGAGAAAGATCTGGAAACCCCCTTTTAGCCGCCAAAAGGTTCTTTAGGAAGTGTGTGGGCTCTCTTGCCTTTGGGGTACAAGGAACATGTGTATTTATAGCCCATATGTCCATAAAGTGCCTTGGGGAGCATGGGCATGGAAACCTAGGTCAAATCCCTGATTCCCAAGCAGCCACGTGTCCAGAGAAATTCACGATTTGAGTTTCAGCCGGAGTGTGTCGACACCACCAGGGAGTGTGTCGACACACTGTCCCATTTCTGCAAAACTGTTCTTCTGGGAACTGAGACTAGTGTCGACACTGCCTGGGACTGTGTCGACACACTGTCCCAGTCAGGCAACTGGGTCTTTGGAGACTGGGACTAGTGTCGACACTACTTGATCCTGTGTCGACACTACTTGACCATTTCTACTTCAGTTTGCCTTGGGTTTGAAGCACTGTGTCGACACCAGTAAGGGGTGTGTTGGCACTACCAAGACAAAATCTATACACCTGCAAAATTAACACATAAGCCATTAGTACAAGATATTATCATTAATATGTGAGATGTTAAACATCAAAAACATGTTGTTTAAGCATTATTGTGATATGTATAGAATGTATAACATGTTCAACATATCATCATCAAAATCACAATATGTCATCATTAAAATCACAATATGTCATCATCAAAATCAAGGTATGAGTGATGTTCATTGGTCATCATTAAAATACAATTTTAGGAAATTCCAAAACACAGTCAACCCAACAATCTCCCCCTTTTTGATGATGACAAAACATATGCACAATCCCCAATATCTACTCCCTTAACTACAATAACTTCCCTTGACCATATGCACCCTTTGAACTTTCTCCTTTGAACTTTCCCTTTGAACTTTCTCCCCCTAGATACCTTTCACTTTCTCCTCCTTTAAAGAACTTTCCCCTTAGAAACCTTTCTCCCCCTTTTTGTCAGCATCAAAAAGATAGATAAGAGAGAGAATAAAGAAAGTAGGAGATCAAGAAATGAAATGTGAGAAAGGAATGTTCAGAAATGATCAAAATAAGTGAGGCAAAGTGATATTGACATATGAGAGAAATTATTGTGTTTTTGTTATTGTGCACCAAAGTTTAATCACAAAGACACGCTCAACACAAGATATTACAAGATAAATGATCTGAATGTAGTTAAAACAATGATGCAATGTGAAGAAAAGTGACCTGTATGAGTGAGCAGAAGTATTTAAAAAGGATGTTAGGAGCTTAATTTTAACACAATGTAGAATAATAGGTCTAACTCAATAAACATGAACTTTATTAAAGTCTTAAGCTTTTCTATCCTGTCTTGATTTGTTTTCATTTTGAACTGGGAAAGAATACAAGAATAAATTAGTTAAATCTCACTTTTCAGTGCAAGAGATCACATTGATCAGATGCAAGACCTCCTGATTACTCAGTGGTTTAACTTTCATTATCTTATACAGAGTTGAAAATTTGATTTCCACTTTTTGACGCGAAACAAATCACTTTTTAGGTGAATTGCCCGGTTACTCAGTGGTTCAGAATTGCATTGCTCTGTTTGTATCTTTCCAATTGTTGATCATTTCTTTTGACGTTTTGCAGGAATATGTTTGCTTTGACCAAAAAGTCATGACTATGAATTTAGAAAAATTATTCTTAACATGTGGTAAAAATGAAGCTTAAACATACACAGTTGAATATTAAAGCCACTCATGTGCCTATTTAGTGTTTTGCAAATCATTTAAAACATTCAGTATTAAGATTGCTTAACCTTGAAATGATAATGAATCTTTGAAATTAAACTAAGTGCACAAGGTGCTTAGGTTCAATGTATTAATCTCTCATAAGAAAATAGCACAATGACTCAAAAATTCTGAGATTGGGGCTCAATATACAACAAATGTCAAGAGAAATGAGTGAAGAATAGACAATAACTCCCCCTCAACAATTGCATACAGGAATCTTGATACTTGGCGGAGACATACTCACGCATAGTGAAAGGGTCCAGACAAGCCTGACTTGTCTTTCTTCAAATCACCATTTGATATACTAAGAATGCCAATGCAATGTGAAGTGAGGAATTTTATTGCAAGAAGATTTGTCAATAAACTGAATGGGAGTTGTTGATAAATAAGATATGAAAGAATATTTTTCTCCAACATTTCACACAAAGATTCTTTTGACTCACTTCCCCATAAGATATGCATACAGAATCATGGGCACAGTTAAGCACGAATGATAACACAAACATGATTCCAAATGTTAAAATACAAATTATTGTTGGGAGTAGCATCAGAACACATTTTTCATTATTCAGTTAAAAAATCAACATCATTTCAATTCAGGCAATTTAAATTCTGAAATGATAAAGAAGTTTTACCTGAATGGACTTCAATGCTTTTCAAAGATTTTACCTGTGTTATCCAATCATTTCTGCCTTGCACAGCCAATATCTTTAATCATTTACAATGTATGGCTGCAAGACTCCTCAGCTTGCTGATCAAGCTGGTTTTGAGGACCCACACTTGCCTGGGTCCTGCAATGAAATCAATGTTAGAGTGCAATAAAGATTTTTGAATCCAAAGATGATTTTATTTTGGTATAGATGCATTTCTTTCATTGATAGAACTATCAGCAGAATTACTTACAGATTTTCTTTTTGCCTTGCTCAATGCATCTATATTTTCATGAAGTGTTCAATTTATATTCACATGGAGTTTCTGAGCATTTTCAACAAAATCATGATTCTTAGTTACATGTGAATGATGTGAAAATTTTTGCAAGTAATTCAAGCTAAAATCATCATGGAAGAAATGAAATAAACAAGTAGTCATGTTCAATGACAACCATTTTTTTTTTAATTAATGACTCTTACACAAGGAAGATCATTGGTACTTGGCGGAGGTTATCCTCACACCAATGATAGTTTCAGACAAGCATGGCTTGTCCTTCCACAGTCACCATTTGATATACCAATTGATCTTTGCATAAGAGTCCCAATTGATTTCAGTCTTTATTTAGCAGGGAATCTCTCAGAAGAATTACCTGGTGAGATTTTCATTTTCTTTCATTCTCTTCACTTACTTTCCTTGTAGCCTTAGTCATGAAGCCTTCATCTTGAAATTGACTATAAGGATCCCTAATCCGCATTCAAGCAGCACATTTCCGAACCCAAACTTGTTTGGGTCCAAAGGATCTTCCATGAATCTACAACAATGATTTTGAATCCAAAGGATTTGATATTGGGTGTATTTTTCTGAAGACTAGAAACACTAGAATCTTAGTTTCTAATCTTAGAGTATTGGTATAGAATGCACCACTGACATACTGAACATTTCGTTTTCTATTTTCAGATTTTTATCATTGAGATTTCATCATGGAATTCAGAAGAGATCTTTTGTGCAACAGTTCCTTTTCATGTACATAGAATTTCTGAGGTTTTCAGCATGAACATGATCTTTATTCTTATGTACATTAACATGAAACATGGGAGCATGCACAAGATTATCAATTCTATGCCAACATCCTAGAATTATGCCCAATTATGACATGTGAAGCACTGGACTGATTTGACATATTTATGGAAATGTTGATTTCCACTCCAGCAATGTTTGGAAGATGACCAGGTTTATTGCAGTTAATGCAAATGAGAGCATTTCTTACCTGGTACTTACTTGGCATGTATGCATTTGCTGGAATCTCCTTCATGTGAGGAGACTTACCATGAGGAGAAGGAGGTGGCTTTTGGTGGCTCTTTGGCATGTTTAAATTTGGAACTGCCTTGGAGTTTTTTGGACTAATGGAGGAAGTAGATGAATCTTCTTGACAGTAGCATTTTTCTTTTTCTCTGTCTATTTTAAACAAGAACTTTCACTAGTTTTTCATTAGAATTAGCAGAGTTCTTGTTTGCAGCAGCTTTAACAAATGTTAATTTTATTTTATTTTCGTTTTTCTTATTCTCACAGAAGCAAGACTTATGTATTTAGTATTTTTCAATGCATGTTGAAGCTTCTGTTTTTCAGCTTTTAATGAAACAATTCTTTCTCTGAAATTGAAGCTTGTTTAGCATGACATCCAAACATTTTTCATCTTGTTCTTTTCATTTTCAGATTGAGCAATTTGTTTTTCCAAATCAGTAATTTTTTTACTTAAATTGCTATAGTCATTGTCCAATGGTTTGTCATGCAACAAGCATTCAATCTCTTTTAGATGACCTTTCTTCAACAAGTTGTTTGCATCTTTCATTTATTTGATGATCATGAGCCATGTTAGAAATTGTTTGTTTAATTAATCATTATTAAATTTGAAGTTTCATTGAGATCAATCAATTTTTCATTTTCATCTTTCAAATCAAGATTTTCAAATTCCAACTGATCATGATCTTTTTAACTTAGACAAACTTGTTTTCACAAATTTTGATTTTATCTTTTAGACTTTCTTTTCAGAATTCAGTTTATGAACATCATCTTCAAATTCTCATTTTCTTGTGAAAGATCTTTATCATTGTTTTGGAGCAATTCAGTGTACTTTTCAAATTTTCACTTCTTATGGCAATGTTTTAAAGTCCTTTTCAAATCATATTTTTAGTGTTCAGCTTTACATTAAAAATTTGTATCTTCTCACAGAATTCAATCAATTCAACATAAGACATGCCATCATCTGCAGCATCAGATTAGAAAGACAATAAAAAATGATCTGGAATTGATTTACCCGACCTAGTAGACCCATTGAACTCTTGTGTCTGAAGAGGATGAAGAATGCTTTGAGCTCTTAGAATGTGCAGTGAGAGCCACAACCTTCTGAATTGTTGATTTTCTGGATCATTGAGGCTCTTCTTTGCCATAAAGTACTTGTGAATTTCTTTTGCTCCTTTCTTTGTGGTTCCTTTAAAAAAACTTGATGAAAGTGAGACTGGTGATTTCTCAGAAATTATAATAGGAAATTCATGCAAATTAAAGAGATTTTCCATTATATCAAACTCAAAAAGATTCTTAGGTCTAATCACAGTGAATCAATGTAACAAGGAATAGATCTAACATTAGAGTGGTACCCGCTCAAATATCAAATGTAGGAATCAGAGCGATTAAGCACACAGAGGTGAAAGATCAAGCAAACAGTTCAAGCAATTAACACAGAGATCAAACAGAAGTAATCAAATTAGATCAGTAACAGACATTAACTGCTCTGATACCATTGTTAGGATCAGATGGGTGGATGGATCAGATCTAGAAGGGGGGGTTGAATAGATCTAACACCAATTAATGCAGAAGCTTAAGTATTCAAAATTACTTCGAATCAGAGATCAATTCACCCAAACAATTTACTGATCTGAAGTGTGATTAGTGTGTGTGAGCTAAATCCCTATGCATGCATCTAGTGAGATACAAAGGCAAACCACAAATTCAAACCACTGCACAGAGGATTTTTAGGTGGTTCGGAAATCACCTCCAGTGACTCCTACGTCCACCCTCACACAGTGCGGCCACACTACTCAAAAACCTTGAGTACAACACACTCTGGAGCGACGACTCTAAACACCATTGAGCACGATGACTCAAGAAACAACCGGAGCACGACGACTCCAAACCTTTGAGTATGACGACTCAAAAGAAAACCCAGGAGATAGGTACGATGACCTACTCCACAAACCACTTATGAGTACGACGACTCACAAGCACTTGGCACAACGGCTCAAACGGAGCACTACGCTCAAACCTTTGGACCACGAAGATCCAAGTTCTGCTAGAACAAGCTCAGTTAGAGAATAGATCCTCTAGCCCGATCTATCTCAATACAATGATAAAAATAGAACAAACAGAATTAAGTGACTTGTGTAGAACACATACACAGATCACACAATGAAAACTGGATGA
>CM024756.1:69244377-69317108 GCA_014218235.1 Colocasia esculenta
GTGACCAAGGGACTTCAACGTGATCAAGATTCTTCCAATTCGGACTCTACAAGGGAGTTTTCTTGAAGAACAAGAATTGTCAACCTCGAGTCTAAAGTCTTTCTTGTTTCTTCCTGGATATTCTAGAGATTGTCCATAATCTATTGCATGAATATCTTGAAATTGGCTTAATAGATCAGATCATTGCTAGAGGATCTGCATCTAGTTGTTGTGTTCTAGCAAGTGGTTGTGAGCCTGTGTGCTCAGGTTTTTGAGCGTCGTACTCAAGTTGTTGTGGTGAGCAGTCTTGCTCAGAGTCTACAGTAGTCTTGCTCTAGGTAGTGTGTGAGTTGTCTAACTCATTTGTGGAGTTGTCAGGCTCCTGTGTGGGGTGTGTAACCCAGGTTGTTAGTGGATCCTCACTGTGTGTGATGGGTGGATGTAGGAGTCACATGGTGTGATCTCCGAACCACCTAAAAATCTCTGTGCATTGGTTCGATTTGTGGTTTGATTCTTCTCTTTGTTAGATGAATGCATAGAACATTTGAATCCATATAATCAACTGTTTACTCACTGAAATTGCTTAACTCACTTAAATCTCTTCAGATCTGTGAAATTTGCTTTCAATCTAACTCTGATTCAAAGGACTTTCAAAATTGGTTTTAGCTTCCGCATTAGTTGCATAGATCTATTCAACCCCACCCCCCCTTCTAGATCTTGTCAACATCTTTTATCGATCTTCAATTGGTATCAAGCGGGTTTACACTTGATCTGATCTGATTTGAGCAGTTTCTGAGTGTTCTGTGTTGCTTTTTGCTTGATTGTTTGTTTTGCTGAGTGTTTCCTTCCTTGCACCTTCTGTTTAATTAAATGGATTCCAGAGGATTCATAGCTGAGGGTCATTCCATAAATAGGCCACCATTCTTTAATGGAACGGACTATTCTTATTGGAAAAATAGAATGCAAGTTTTTCCAAGAGCCCAAAATTATGAAATCTGAAAGTAGTGGAAGTAGGTCCCTATGAAAACTAGGTAGAAGAAGAAACCTGGACTAGGGAACAGATAAGAAGAGCTACATTGAATTATAGTGCCATGAACATGATTCAATGTGCGTTCACCCCAAAGAGTACTCAAGAATCTCTATGTGCAAATCTGCCAAGAGATGTGGGATAAACTTGAGGTACTCTATGAGGGGACATCTCAAGTTAAAGAAACCAAGACTAACATACTTGTCTCTGAATATGAGTTGTTCATGATGAAATCTAACGAGACAATCTCTGAAATGTTTGCCAGTTTATGATCATAGTCAATGGACTGAAGCCTTAGGTAAGGACTACACGGATGCTGACTTGGTAAGAAAAATCATGCGTCTCTCTCTTCAATATGGCACACCAAGGCCACTGTCATTGAAGATTCTAAAGACTTGTCCAAAATTCTTTGGATGAGTTGATAGGATCCTAATGACATATGAAATTAATCTAAAGAGAAATGAGGAACACATAATCAAAACCAAGCCAGTAGCATTAAAGGCCTCATCTAGTAACAAGGACAAATCAGGATAAAACTAGTTCTGATGAGTCTGAGTCAAATGAGGATGAAATTGCCCTCATGCCAGGCAATTCAGAAAATTCTTGAAATATAGAAAGGAAAATTTTCTGGTAAAAATAAATACTCTTCAGGTAAAAAAACACATCCTTTTCTAATGCAAACTCTAACAAGAATAAAAAATGACGATATTGTCATTTGCTACAGGTGCAACAAACCGGACACATGAAAGGAGAATGTCCTGAGAACAAGAAGGAGAAGCACAAGAAAATTCACAAATTCAGAAGCCGAAGGCCATGGTAGCCACTTGGTCTGATGAGGACACAAGTGAAAATAAAGAAGAAGAAGAAAAATCCTCAAGCTTTGGAAGTGAGGAGATTTGCTTCATGGCAAACTCAGATGGAAAGGTAAGCACATCCTTTGAAGATTTTTCTGTTGAAGATTGGCAGGATGCTTATGCTGAATTAGTTGAAAACTATACTAAAATGAGAAAGAAAATAAGCATCTCAAAAGAAAATTGAAAATATTTATCATAACTAATCTTCAAACAAAAGAATTTGTGAACTAGAAAATGAAGTGATAGAATTGAATGAAGAAAAAGAAAACCTTCTGAATCTGATTGATGAACTTAAGCTAGCTCTCTCAAGGCCACCAATGAATTCAAAGACTTATCTGAAAAGCTGGAAAAGAAAATCAAGATAAACAACAAAAGATTGAAGAAATCAAATTTGGAAAACCAGCTAAGACAAAAAGATGAAGTCATTGAAACATTCACAAATGGCAAAGATAATTTGGAGGCCTTGTTGGGAACAAATATGAAATCAATCTCTCATGGACTAGGGTTTGATAAGCAAAAATCTAAGAAAGACAAATCCGGTGAAAAGAAGGATAAAGCACCACTAATCAAATTTGTTAAGGGCCCTAGTCTTGAAAACACAGAAGTCAAACAAAAATCAAGCAAAACACAAAAAGTTCAAAAACTCAGAACAAAGACAAGGCAACCAGGTCGACACAATCTCCTGACAGTTGACACCAGTCCACAAGAAGAAGGCTTCTGTGGCTGTAGTGTCGACACCAGTCGAAGAGAGGTCGACCTGCTCAACATCAACCAAGAAAAACCACAAAATAAAAAATTCAAATAAAAATCTGAAAAATAAGAAAAGTCAAAGGAGTCATTAATGAAGAGCTTGGACCTCAAGACAGCATATCAAGCTGATTGGAACAATTCTTGGCCAATGGTATAACAATCCATGTTGGTATCATCCTCAATTTTCTATCCAAACTTTCTGATGTACCAACAAAATCCTTGGATTCCACCTCCTCATCTAAATTCTCATGCTCAAATGAAAAACACCTCTCCTACCAAAAACAAAAATACTGGTGTTTTCATTCCAAAGAAAAGAAGAAAGTGAAAAACAGAGAACACCAAGTAATAAAAAAAAAGTCAAAATAAGTCAAATTTGGATGAGAAAAGATTTGTTAACATTGTCCAAACTTTCTGATGGTCCCAACTCTGTTTGGGTACCAAAATCTTCTCTCCACTAATTGATGTTGCAGGAAGGTCGTGCACCCAATTCAAATGTGTGGTTCCTTGACAGTGGGTGTTCACGACATATGATTGGAGATAGAGCCAATTTTTCTTTCCTGCTAGAAAAAGGAGGGTGGTTCAAGACATTTGGAGGTAAAATAAAGGAAAGATCATTGGATCTGGAAAGGTTGGTCAAACTTCCTCAAACTCTGTTGATAGTGTTTTATTAGTTGATGGTCTTGATTACAACTTGCTCAGTATCAGCCAACTATGTGACAAAGGTCACAAAGTTGTGTTTGAATCTGATTTTTGCAAAATAATTGATTTCATCAACTGATAAAATCAAATTCTTTGGAAAAAGGGAGAACAATGTTTATATGATTGACCTTAATAAAAACTTTTCTGAAAATCTTTGCTTTGTTGCAAATAAAGATGAAATTGCATGGACTTGGCACAAAAGACTTGGCCATGCAAGTTTCAGAACCCTGAATAAATTGTTAAGGCTGAATTTGGTTAAGGGTCTTCCTGAATCCTTTTCAAATGTTGAAAATCAAGTTTGTGGGATCTGTGCCCAAGTAAACAAACCAAAAAATCTTTTAAGAACTTCAATGAGGTACTCACATCTAGGCCACTAGAACTACTTCATATGGACCTTTTGGCCCAACAAGAATTCTAAGTCTAAGTGGCAAGAGATATGGGTTTGTAATCATTGATGATTTTACTAGATTTACTTGGGTCATTTTCTGTGTCCCACAAAAGTGATACTTGCCTTGAATTCAGGAAATTCTGTACCACTGCCCTAACAAATTATATATATAAATCAAAAATATTTTGACTGATCATGGGGGAGAATTTGAAAACCAATCCTTTTCTGATTTATGTGCTGAACTTCAAATTTTCACACAAGTTTTCTTCACCAAGAACTCCAGAACAAATGGAGTTGTGGAAAGAAAGAACAGAACTCTTGTGGAAATGGCTAGATCCATGCTCCTTGAGAGTAATTTGCCCAAATCCTTCTGGGCTGAAGCTGTAAACACAGCAAATCATATTCTAATAGAGCATTGGTCAGACCAAAAGTCAAGAAAACCCCCTATGAATTACTGAAAAACAAGAAGCCAACTGTTTCTTATTTCAAAATCTTTGGGTGCAAAGTTATGTACACAACAATAGTAAAGAAAATCTTGACAAGTTTGATGCTAAGAGTCAGGAAGCCATCTTCCTGGCTATTCAGAAGTGTCAAGAGCTTTCAGAGTGTACATTCTCAAAAAAAAACTGTTGAAGAGTCTCCTCATGTTATTTGATGAAAATTCCTTTTCAACTAACTCTTCTAAATCTTGCAGGGAAAAAACAAGACAGTGAAGAGGATGACTTCATTGTGGACTCTTCACCAACTGTTGAGGAGCTTGAAGACACTGGTGAGATCTTGAACACCAATTCACCATCTTCAAGTGGATCAGGTAACATTGCTCCAGATTTAAGTACCCTCAACAGGTAATTTCTGAACATCGAATTTTGAGAGATCACCCATTAGATAATATGTTGGCAATTTGAATGATAGAGTTAGGACTAGATCATCATTTATGCTTGCTATTGAAGATGACCCACTAGCTCTAATTTCCCAAATTGAACCAAAGTCAATTGATGAAGCTTTATCAAGTTCTGATTGGATTAATGCCATGCATGATGAACTTCATCAATTTGAAAGAAATCAAGTATGGGAATTAGTACCTAGACCTAGTGACCAAACAGTCATTGGCACTAGATGGGTCTTCAGAAATAAACTGAATGAATCTGGTCAAGTCATAAGAAATAAAGCTAGGCTAGTTGCAAAGGGGTACAATCAAGAGTTTGGAATTGATTTTGAAGAGTCATATGCCCCTGTAGCTAGACTAGAAGCAGTTAGAATTTTCCTTGCTTTGCATCCTCCATGAAATTCAAAGTTTATCAAATGGATGTTAAAAGTGCATTCTTAAATGGATATATCAAGGAAAAAGTTTTTGTTGAACAACCTCCTGGATTTGAAAATGAAAAACATCCTAACCATGTTTTCAAGCTTCATAAGGCTCTATATGGTCTTAAACAAGCTCCAAGAGCTTGTATGACCGTTTGAGTTCTTTTTTGCTTGAAAAAGGATATTCTAGAGGAACTGTGATCAAACCTTGTTCACAAAAATAGTCACTAATCAATAATTGTTGTCCAAATTTATGTTGATGACATAATATTTGGATCAACCAATAAAGGCCTGTGTAATGAATTCTCCAATCAAATGAAAAATGAATTTGAAATGAGTTTAATGGGAGATCTAAATTTTCTTGGGATTGCAGGTTAACCAAACTCATGAGGGGAATCCATCAGTCAAACCAAGTATGTCAAAGAACTTCTGAAAAGGTTTGACTTTCAGAACCTCAAGCACTCCAACACACAACTATAAATGCCTAACTAATGCTAAAATGCAAACTAGAAGAAGACTCAAATGGTAAGTCAGTAGACCCAAAGACCTACAGAGGTATGATTGGTTCTCTACTTTATCTTACAACTTCTAGACCTGATATTCAATTCAGTGTGTGTTGTGTGCTAGATTTCAATCAAACCTAAAGAAAGTCACATGCTAGCTGTTAAAAGAATTTTCAAATATCTTGTTGGAACATGTGATTTAGGAATTTGGTATCCTGCTAATTGTAAGTTAGATTTGATTGCCTATTGTGATGCTGATTATGCTGGTTGTAAATTAGATAGAAAAAGCACAAGTGGCTTGTGTTTGTACTAGGTGGGTGCCTAATCTCTTGGGCTTCTAAGAAGCAACATTCAGTTGCTCTGTCAACTGCAGAGGCTGAGTATGTTGCTGCTGGTAGGTGTGGAACCCAATTCTGGTGGTGAAACATCAACTTCTTGATTACAACAGAAGAGTTAGGTGTGTCCCATCCTTTGTGATAACACAAGTGCAATAAATCTGTCTAAAAATCCCATTCAGCATTCCAGAACTAAGCATATTGAAATTAGGCATCATTCTTGAGAGATGAGGTAGCAAAGAAATCTTTTGAACCATTTCATAGAAACCGAAAAGCAAATTGCTGACATTTTCACAAAACCCCTTCCTGACAGTAGATTCTCATCCTTAAGGAGAGAACTTGGTCTTTGTAAATCCATTTGGATTGGGTTGAGTGTTAGGCATTCCTGAGGGGGAGTTCATTGCATCATCATACTCCTTTGCTTCCTTGATTCATCATATCTCTCTCCACTTCATCTCTATTCTTTGGTCAATGAACACTTCACCTCACATTGTGTTGAACTTCTTGGTATATCAAATGGTGATTTGAAGAAGGACAAGTTCTGCTTGTCTGGACACTTTCACTATGCGAGAGTATATGTTCCGCCAAGTACCAAGAAATGAATATGCAATTGTTGAGGGGGAGCTTTGTTGCTCAAAGAGAATTATTTGATTTCAAAACATTGCATATCTCTATTCTGATGAAAAATGGTTGAAATCTTCATCTTAGGGGAGCTAAAGAATTCACAAGTTATATCCTTGCAAAATTCAAAACTTCTTCTTGCATTACATCAATTTCCTTGCATGATGTCCTCATTCAGGTGTCTAGAGTCTCAAAATGATCCCTTGAGTGATCTACTACATTCATTTGTCAACTCTCACCTATATTCTTCAAAACTACAAAAATCATATTTCTTTCTAAGACTGAAGGATAATGTGTGTCTTGATCTAAACATTTTTGTTTGCAATTGATGTGGATATAGATGATTTCTTTTTGTCAAAAACTCTCCAAAATCTGTCCATTCAACAGAGCAATGGCACATGTGCTGAGAAACTGCACACCTTCACAATGAATGAAGTGCCATGTAAGTCATGAGGCACTAATGCTATCTCTGTTCAAAGGGGATTAAAAATTAAAAATAAATGAAAACAAAAAAAATGCCCAATTTTTATGATGACTGAGTAACTGGAAATATTGGCGTCTAAAAACGTATATTTTCATGTCAAAAGGTCATCATTTACCCCTTTGAGACTTGATAATGGATAAATCTTTAGTATCCAGGGACTATAGTGTGTAAAAAACATTAGTTTTGATGGTGAACAAGATATATCTCATTTGATAGTTTGTTTCAAATCAAAATATATATGTCATTGGAGAATTTGTTTTAAAGATCATTCTTATCCATCATCAAGTTGTTCCTTAAAAAGTTTGCTGTCAACACACTTGTTTTCAGTCTAAAAGATTTTTTTTATCTCTTTGGAATTGAAGAATATGGTAGTGTGAAGTTGATTGTTAAATGTTTTATATCCCTCAAATTATCATTTACTGACTCAAGTCACTGAATGCTCATATCCTGTTGGATATTGTGTAAAACTTGAATTGTGTTGAATTTTTGAAAAATTTAACAAATGAATTTTTTAGTCTCTTAAATATCCTTGAAATGATCATTCCACCCATTGATTATCATTATAAAGATGTCCCAAAAGTCACATAATTTCCATCCTCAAATCCAAAATTTTCATCAGGCCAGGTCGACACTACCCCATCTAGTGTCGACACACTTTGAGTCAGGTCGACACTAACCTCCTCTAGTGTCGACACTGACCCCTGCCAGAATCCTTTCACCGTGGGCGTCGGTTAAGGCTTTGTTGTACCTGCGGGGGTAACACACTTTAAAACCCTTTTTCTCTCCAGGTCGACCCGACGGTCTGATTCCTCCTGGTCCGGCAAGGGTTTTGAACTCTCTAATCCTCTCCTCCTCCATCTAACTCCATCCATCTTCTCTCATTCCTCTCTCTCCATCATCCCGATTCCACTCTGCTCTCATGGCACCCAAGCAGATTCCTCCGTGGAGCAAAATCAAGGGCCTCTGCAAGGCCCATTCCGGCGGATGAGGTTCCTTCCACTGAAAGGAGATCCAAGCGTCGCCATGATCTGCAGAGCAGCCAGGATCTTCTTGCTAAGAGAGGTAGGGCATCCTCCTGGTCGAGGTCGAGGGTCCATGTACCCCAGGAGAAAAACCCTAGACTCTTCTCCTGAGATTTCTGAGAAGTCTTCATCCTCATCCTCATCCTCTTCCTCAGAGTCCTCCCAGCCCACTAGGAGACCCCCTTCCAAACCCTCAGTGCCGGGAAGACTATACTGAAACCAAGGGTAGTAGATTGGATGACAATGAATTGATAGCTGCATTTCCTGAAGTTTTAAACTTCTTCAATTTCCAGTCTTGGCAGTCCTTCTATCAGAATTTTGAGTAATTTACCCTAGACTTGTGCAAGAATTTTATCAGAATTTGGAATGCACAGATGAAGGGTTTCAGTCAAAGGTTAAAGGGATGCTATTGACATGCCAACAGACATAGCTGCCTCTTTCAAAGTCCCAGATGAAGGTGAAGACTACCATAATTTTGAATTCAACCTCCATGAAGCCTACACCATAATGACTGGTTTGCCTGCAGATGAGACTGATATTAAGCAAACCCATGTCACCAAATTCAACACCAACACCTTTCCCCCTGTCTTGAGGCTTACTCATCACATGCTCACTACCATAATCACACCTCAAGGTGGTGGGAGAGATAGGCTAACAGACATCCAAAGGTTTGTCCTTTTCTGTATGAGCAAGAACTGAAGATAAACTTCATGTAATTATGTACCAGATAATCTCTGAGACCACCAGGGCAGACTTGCATAGATCACTTCCATATGCAGCCCATTTGACTGCAGTCTTCAAGCACTTTGGTGTGCCTCTAGAGAATGAAAAATCTGAGAAAATCCCTAAATCAAACATTTACTGCTTTAAGCATGTGCAGAAATTCATGGGATTTAGAATTGTTGGTGATCAAGTGAGAAGAGGGCCAGCTGCAGTAGAGGCCCCTGTAGTCCAAGAGGATCAGCCTCAAATGCAAGAGGAACAGCCTGCTGCAAGAGGACCAGCCTCAAATGCAAGAGGAACAGCCTGCAATGCAAGAGGACCAGCCTCAAATGCAAGAGGACCAGCCTCAAGTGCATGAGGACCAGCCTCAAATGCAAGAGGACCAGCCTCCATCAATGAGGATCAGCCTCCTATGGCAGCTCAAGCTAATGACCCAATTATTGCCCCTCATTCACCTCAACTTCAGCCTTCCTCCTCCATGAACTTTGACACTGAAATACCATCTTTTTCTCCACAACATCCAGTTCATGCATCCTCATCCTTTGGTGGACCTTCTGTTCCACCAGAGTTGTTCACTTTCCTAAATGACAAATTTGACACCTTGAACAACTCCATTCAGACCATGTCATCAAATTTTGAGTTGAGGATTCAGAGATTGGAAAACACAGTATCTGCTAAGTTTATTGAGCAAAAGACAGCCTCAGATTATGCTGCCCAAAGGTTCAACAGGTGATTGGGACAATGGCAGATGCTTCAGTTGAGCTGAAGGAGCACCAACAAAAGCTGGAAATAGTTCTTCAGGGAATTTTGGCAAATTCCAAGGTGATGTCTTCAACACCAAGCAGACACTATATGAGATCACCAACACAAGACTATCATTTGCACATATGGTAGATGACTTGGAGAGCATGAAGAATCTCTCTGCTCACATAGATGAAGAGATGTCTGCCCTCAAGCAAGAATTCAAAGTGTTGAATAGGCCTGGTTGGTCATTTGGTTCATCTTCCTCTTCACAGCCAAGGTCAAATGAGTTCAGTGCACTTCAAGCTCAATGTCAGAAAACTCAGAGAGAATGGAGCATCTTCTACACACAAGACTCTCAACCATTCAAGCCAAATGAAGTCTAGTCTAACTTCAATGCAAAAGAGGCTAACGGATATGAGACTATTTTGTACCCATTCCTCCTCCTCCTCCTCCTAGTAAGTAACTTCTTTTGATAATGTCAAAGGGGAAGTTTGTTTGAAATTGAAATTTACTGTGAAATGAATAGAAAATGTGCATATCTATGTGCCTTGAATGTGATGCAAATCTTTGAATGAATTTGAATGTGAATGAATGCTTGAAGCTGTGATTTCAAATGTGTACAAATCTCAATGTCACTAAAAAAATGTTCAAAGGTCCTTGACAAGTACAAATAAAAGAAAATGAAAATGCTTGAAATCACATCTCATTGAAATCTTCCAATTCCAAATGAACTTAATGTTGCCATCATCAAAAAGGGGGAGATTGTTGGGTTGAGTGTGAATATAATTCATTTCTCCTCACATTTTGATGATGACAAGTTGTGATTTATGCATAACCATTGGAACATGTAAAATACATCACCTGAAATTACAATATTCAAAAACATGTGTTCCAAGCACATTTATCATTGATATTCATGATAATATATTTATCTAATGATTCATTTGTGTTATTTTCTCAAGAACAAACATTTTCTGCAAAGGTAGTGTCGACACAACCATCCCTGGTGTCGACACAATGGTTCAGAACAAAGGCAGAAATGTGAAGAAAAGTCCATCTCAGGTCGACACGAGTCCAGAGCAGGTCGACACTAGAGACAGATTCCAGAGAAATATGTGAACAGATTGCCATCTCAGGTCGACACCAAATCAGGCAGTGTCGACACTAGATAGCCTTCCCAGAAGGCCAGTTTTGCTGTCTGGGCCAGCAGGTCGACACCAAATGATAACGGGTCGACACTAAGACACCCTTCCCAGGGAGTTGTTCTGCCAGTCTGGGAGAGTGTGTCGACACACCTCATGGCAGGTCGACACACTCCGGAATCTCTGTGACTTAAGATTCCTCCTAGACACGTGGCACCCAGGAGATGTCAGATCAACATTCGATCAGTGTTTACATACCCCAAGGGTATCTTTCGATATTTAGGGTATAAATACCTCCTTAAGGGCACTCATCCCAAGAGAATCTCTTCAGAGCCTCAGAAACCTGCAAGCGGCGCAAGCAAGAGAGTTCACCTCCCTGTTTTGCTCTCTCTTGGCTTCCACACCTCAATTCACCTTCTCCAAGCACAAGGATCGAAGTTTGATCAACATGAAGCACTAGGATCAACTTCAAAGGAGCAGATCAAGTAGAAGCCAGCATTTGCGAAGCTCTCAAGGAAGATCCCACCATCAAAGTTGCAGAGCATCGACCAAGGGAGTTCAAGTGATCAAGATTCTTCCAATTCGGCCTCTACAAGGAAGTTTTCTTGAAGAACAAGAATTGTCAACCTCGAGTCTAAAGTCTTTCCTGTTTCTTCCTGGCTATTCTAGAGATTGTGCATAATCTATTGCATCAATTCTCTTGAATTGGCCTTAATAGATCAGATCATTGCTAGAGGATCTGCATCTAGTTGTTTGTGTTCTAGCAAGTGGTTGTGAGCCTGTGTGCTCAGGTTTTTGAGTCATCGTACTCAAGTTGTGTGGTTGAGCAGTCTTGCTCAGAGTCTAGAGTAGTCTTGCTCTAGGTAGTGTGTGAGTTGTCTAACTCATTTGTGGAGTTGTCAGGCTCCTGTGGGGTGTGTAACCCAGGTTGTTAGTGGATCCTCACTGTGTGTGAGGGGTGGATGTAGGAGTCACATGGTGTGATCTCCGAACACCTAAAAATCTCTGTGCATTGGTCTGTTTGTGGTTTGATTCTTCTCTCGTTAGATGAATGCATAGGAATGTTTGAATCCATATAATCAATTGTTACTCACTCAAATTGCTTAACTCACTTAATTCTCTTCAGATCTGTGAAATTTGCTTTCAATCTAACTATGATTCAAAGGACTTTCAAAATTTGTTTTAGCTTCCGCATTAGTTGGCATAGATCTATTCAACCCCCCCTTCTAGATCTTGTCCACATCTTTTATCGATCCTTCATAACCTAGACGTCATGAATATAGAGAAGAATGTTTTTAATAATGTGTTAACACAATCATGGACGTCAAAGGAAAACAGAAGGATAACGTCAAGGCATGAATGGATTTGAAAGTACTTTGCAGAGTCCAGAGTAGAACAAATGCAGCGTTAGAGGAAAAGTGGTTCAACCTAAAGCTCATACTGCTTAGGCCTAGACAGATATGAAGTGTGTGAATGCTGAAGCATTGAGATTTCGGATGGATATGTCTCGATATTTTCCGTTGTGTAATGTCAAGAGGGGAAATATCGGAATGAGAGTCATGACTGTCAGTTTCATGCAAAGATTGATTCCAATTGCTTTCGTGAGTTGTTGCCGAAGCAGATATAGGGAGTAATGATCGATTGAGTAAATTCTTCAGGATTTTATGTGCATCAGAACTCAGACTTCATGACTTGCAAAATAACGAGCAAAATATAGTATAGATAGTCTGTAAATAGAGAAGATATTTCCTCCAGCATTCTTTGATTCAATGGAGCACCTGATCATCCATTGGCCATATGAGGCTAGAGTCAGAGGACCAGTACAATTTCTATGGATGTATCCGTTTGAGAGGTATATTCCTATGTCTCAATTTATTCACATTACGATGGTCTTTTATATTTCATACGTATTCATTTGAATTGTTGTCGTAGGTGCATGCATGATCTTAAGATGAAGGTCCGCAACAATGCACAAGTTGAGGGCTCCATTACCCAGGCGTACCTTATTGAAGAGATATCGAACTTTTGTTCGATATACTTTGACACGAAATATGAACTCGATGCACTCAACCTCCATGTAATGATGATGGTGGAGATTCTAATGTGTTTGACCGACTCTCTATATTCAAGTGTCCCGAATGAGCGTTCGGATTCTTCTACTCGCACACTCGAAGACAGAGAGTTGGTAGCTGCGGAGATCTACATCTTTATGAATTGCGCATAACTAGACCATTACATTGAGTAAGCCTCAATGATAATGTGTTATGTATGTACTCATTTGTTTACAAATCGCAGAACTTAGAGGTTGTGTTGCATTTTCGTTGCAGAGAGTTTGACTCAGTCATACTGCAACAGAATCCACTTCAAACTAACGTGCAGGTTGAAAAGGAATGGGAGAAGTCTTTTTCTACTTGGTTAAGATATCGAGTAAGTGTCTAAACATTTTGATGCATAAGTGTTATGTTCTTTTATGCATAAGTTGTTCATAGTTGTCATTGTCTATCCCTTTTTTTTACAAGGTGTTGAACAAGGCTTTATTACTGATTCAAGAGTAGAAGAGATCAGTTATGGGCCTCAAAGATTGTACGTGTCTATCCAGGCGACATTGTGAATGGATACCAATTTCACACTAGAGATTATGGACGGAATAAGTTTATTATGAATAGTGGTGTATGTGTAAAGGGAAGTGCCTACAATGAAAATGAAGTAGACTATGGCATTCTTGAAGAAGTCATTGAACTGCAATTTTTGGACAAGGTAACCATGTATTATCTTCAAGTGTTATTGGTTCGATCCGACCTCTATTCGTAATGACGCAACATATGAGATCGTCATTGTCAAACATAAGTCCAAGTGAGTACGTATGAGCATTCATTATGACATCACAAAGCTCAACAAGTTTATTATTCAAACTATTCATCTCTCAAATTGAGAGATTGGTGGGCTGCTTGTAGAGTGAAAACAAGGTTGTTCTCTGAGTATGAGCTTCTCCTGGCTGATATAGAGCTCGAAGATGTTAATGACAATTTTTTCCAATCAGACCGGAGTGACGCACGAGAGTTGGCTGCTTCTACGCAGTTCAGTGTAGATGATATAAATGAACCAATTTGCTTATATAAGGATAACGAAGAGGAAGAAGTTGACCCAAATCCCCTTGACAATCATGTTGTTGAGCGGGAGGTGGAGTCTGGTGAGGAGGAAGAGTGACCGATGATGAGGCGAAGAGGTGACGAAGATGACGTTGAATTAGACATATCTTCAGCATCTAATGATGAATATAGATAATATTACAAATTTTGTAATAACTGAGTGTTGTTGCTATTATATGTTATAAATAGCTACTTCAAAGTTGAGTGTTGATGACATGTTATATCTTTATTATTCTCAATAGAGATATGGTGTATGGAGAACGTAGTGGGATTGGGTCCACCTCATCCGGTGCACCATCTAATTCTGTAGGCCGAGGGTCTACACCGATAGGTATATATGAACTCAACTCAATTCTTGTAGTTTACTATGTATATTAACTTTATATTGCCTAACGTGCATATAATTTTGTAGGGTTCGCCTCCCCGACTACGTCGGTTGTCCGACGACAGGTATATATATATATATGTACCCAACACAAAACTCTATATATTACTGTTCATATGAACTTTATATTTTCTAACGTGCATATAATTTTGCAGGGTCCACCTCCCCGACTACGCCGGTTGTCTCGGCGACGGGTATATATATATGTACCCAAACACAAAACTCTATATATTACTATTCATATTAACTTTATATTTTCTAACGTGCATATAATTTTGCAGGGTCCGCCTCCCGCCCAGTAGCATCACCTGTCCATCCCATTCAACAGGTACATGCATGTTTCCATACTTTAGTACGTTCTTGTCTTCTAATTTTTTTAATATAGTGTACTTAATTTTAAAACAGAGTAGAGAGCCTGCTAGATTTCTGGGTAATCTTAATCACTTCAAACTTATTGTATTTGTTGTTTACGTTATATGGTTCATGTAGAAAATTAATGTGCAATTGCAGGGGGAAGATAGATCCAGGATCTGCTTCTCGCTATCTTACATCATTACTGCACGCACATGTTCTAGGACTAGTGGACTCATTGAAAGAGTTCCCCCTATCCATCCAAGATTTGTTATTTGACATGTTCATGGTACTATTATTTTTTACTCATTTGAAGTCATTTCTTTAGTTACTATCTCTCTGTAGTGCACTAACTTGAGTAATTAATTTCTAAACAGCAGAGGTACATGTTCACAAGAGAGGAGGATCTCCCTCGAGCACGAGTTGTCTGGGAGTCTACTGCCCAGACTAATTTCATATAAGTCATTGTGGGAGGCTCGGGACAAGACAGCGAAGATTGCAGGCAGCCAGGATCCCACGACTTGGATGGATTAGGCCCCAGTGTGGGAGGAGGGACTATTGGGAGTCCCTTTGTCATCGTTGGGCTACTAAACCATGGTAGGAGAGGTCACATGATAGAAATTGGTAAGTATATTAACATTCAATTGCTTAATAGATTAATTATTATTGTGAAGCAAACTACTTTTGTTGAATTTTAAGTGTCACGAGCTCGAGCATGCCCCTACATTTCGTGAATTATTTGATTGGACTCATAAGAAGAAGGGGACATATGACTATGTCAGCGAGAGTGCTCGCACGATTGCCGTAAGTCAAAATATAATTTTTTATTCAATTTAGATATTAAAAAATAGGATTTGAATAGTACATTTTAATTGTTCTGCAGGAGACCTATGACAAGACGATGGCGGATCACTATGTAGAGGGCGCTCCCCAGCCAGACTTGGATCAGGAGGCCTAGGTCGACGCAGTGGGAGGGCCGAGGAAAGGCTCGACGCAGCGGGAGGGCCGAGGATACTACTCCAATTGTTCTCATATGCGAGTTCAGTCGCTCCTTCGGCCTACATGAGTTCGTCTACTGCAATGCCCGGCAATGGTGAAGACGACATCAGAACTCTCATCCGGGAAGAGTTGTCGCAGTAGCTGTCGCTGCACCTTGGGCCATGGTCGAGTAGTTGGTGGTTGCCATCCAAGGAGCAGGCACCTCACAACAAGCCCCTCAGTCAGTATTACTTTAATTTCATATAGTTTGAATGAAACGATACCACTAATCTAAACTGTTAAAACATGCAAACCACTAATCTAGAAAAAACCCAAATGTAAAGGGTTAGATCGGTGTGCCATTCGCTCCGAGACGACCGTGTGGGTGAGAGTGATGTGTGTGAACTGACGGAATCCTAATCGGATTTCCAGTTTAGGTTCGGCACTCAAACCACTAATCTTAAAAAAACCCAAATGAAAAAGATCAGAACACACAACCTGGCAGTCCAAAATCTGAAATAGGGATCCGATCGGCATGCCGTTCACTCAAACCGAATGTATATTCCGTGAAAACTCATGTGCTATCTGGAAATAATCTCTCGATTATAATTATAATGAAATCATTTACATGACTGTCTTTCATGAAATCACCATGAACATGATATCGAATGTATATTCCTTGAAAACTCTTGTTACTAGCCATCATTGACTATGGGTATCTACATTTTATTGGCATGTGTACAGTTGGTAGGAAGACTAACCTAAAGGGGGGGAGGGTGAATAGGACATCTGAAAACTGAAACAAAAAGCACCACTTGAAAACTTTGGTTAGTGAATGTAGTTGTGTGTAGTATATAGAGTAGTTGTGCGAAAGCAATTCAAACAAACAATCACACAAATGATCACAAAGTTTTATTCTAGTTCGACCCTTCCAAATGGAAGTCCTACGTTTAGTCCGGAAGAAAATTCTTGGGATTTCACTAACCACCAAGTAACCTTGGTCTTCCCTTAAACAAGGGACATACAACACCCAGCACCCTAGCTGGTCTTCTTCTCTTTCTGGGTAAGAAGGCAACCCACTGTTTCACCTAAGCCAGGTGCTTCTTTTACGAGCTCAGAAGCAACTTGTGCACACCCCAGTAGGTCTTCCCTTCAAACAAGGGGAACACTGGTACAAACCCCAGATGGTCACCACTAGGCACAAGCTGGTCTTCCCTTCTAATCAAGGGGAACACTTGCACAACAAGGCTTCTCTTCTAACCGAAGAGGAACACTTCTGAACACAAAAGCTACAACATGAAGCCCCTAGATCAAGCTCAAGATAAACAATGAAATGCTTGACCTGAGACTGAGCCTAATAAGGTTCATAAGACAAGACTCTGCTTAGGCTAAACCCCCAGCTCTCTCTCTCTCAAATACACAGAGACACACAAAGAGAGAATGAGGAAGAAGGAAGACGGCTTGAATGCTTCAGCTTGAATGGGCTCGAGTTCTCTTCCTTTCTTGCTTGAGTATGTTTGGAGTTAGATGCTTACTGGATGTACACTCCTTGAATGATCTTGTAGTAACCTGAATTTTTTAACAAAATAAAAATTACATAATATTAAAATTTTTAATTTATTAGAAAATCAACAAATAAAAATAAATAAATCACATAAGAATAATGGAAAGAGAATTAAATAAAACCATTAAATGGAAACAAGTGATGGGCTTTATCAAATTGACCCAATGGAATTTAATGGGCCAAAATAGGAATTTTTAAAAGGAGAATAATGGGAAAATACCCTAAATTTGCAACTTAATTATTACTTAAATAAAAAGATGGTATTTAATGCATTAAAATAAGTGATTTGAGTTGGATTTGGAATCCTAAACCTACCCCAATTGCTTGGCCTCGAAATCCTCTCTCTCTCAACCCAATTAAGAGATCTCTTGCTTAAAAAGGGGAGAGGAAAATAGGAAACTCAGAATTTAATGGGAATTAGACTTAAACTAGGAAAGGGAAAGAGGAGAAGCTTAAATACTTCTCTAAAACCCTCATGGCCGGCCCTAGTTCATGCCAAGAGGTTGCTAGACCAGAAAGAGAGGCCAAGAGGAGGAGAATTCGTGGACGAGGGATCTCCCAAGTTCTTCCCCGAGTTCTTCAAGTTCTTGACCTAGAGAAGTAAAAATACTAAAGGTAGGCATTCTCACGAGCATAAACCATGAAATTTTTGTAGGATGTCTTGTCCATCAGGAACAAAAGCTCATTAGTTTCATATTTTTCCATTAAACAAATCTTTAGTTCTCAATTTTCAAAGTTCTGTGAACTTCATGACCCCAAACCCTCTTATTAAATTCATATCTTCATGTTTACTCATCGTCATGCCATGAGATTTTTACTGTAAGAACTGATGGATGTTAGGGTTCTTTTGCCCCTAAAAGCCCTAATTTCATCTACTCTATCTTGCGAATAAATTCTTGCATCTCCACTGTTCGCAGTTTGTTGTACCCCATGATTCATTTGATTAAAAACCTGACAAGAACATATCCGTTTCCAAATTCCTATTTAATGCAAGTTCTCACGCATGTTAGATCAACCTGCAACTAGTTTCATGATTTTTCGTTGCTTGTACAATTAGTTCTATATTTTTGAATCCCCCTATGTCAAGAAGGGCAACTCTTAGACCGCAATCCAAGACATGTCTAACCCCCTGTCGGACTCAGGTGTAGGCCCTGTGAACGTGACGGCCCAATAGGCCACATTTAGGGGTCTTGTCATGACAACATCAACCGTCGCGATCCGTGCACCTGTCCTAATGGAACCGTCGTAATCCTTGCAAGACCTTGTCGCGATTTCAGCGCCTGTTCTGAACAACCTGTCGCGTTCATGCAAGCCCTTGTCGCGATCTGCCTTGACCCCGTCGGTACCCTCATGGGGGTACGTCACGATCTGGGTCTTTTTACAGAAAAACCCCTGAATAGCAATACTCTCATTGCCTATTGTGCTTAAACCCTTTAATCCCAATTATAACCACAGTAATTGCAATTAATATAAATTGATCAATTATGTGTGATTTAAAATACATACACACGACTAATTTCCATCTATGATTTCATGCCACATGCACACACTTTGAAACCATCCAAATATGGCTTAATTGGCATTAACATGTTAATAAATACACTTGGTAATTTATGTAATTAAATTGCCTCATGCTTAATTATACATGTGTACGTTTTCTCGCGATGTTTTGGAACACCGATACCGACTCACCACTGTTCTAGAATTCCTCTAGAATGTCGAGCACTTGCTGTATAATTACCCTCTTTCTTGACTTAGACGAACTCTCCGACGGATACTCCTTCTGTCGGACTAGTGAGTCTTTGTTCAAGGCCTCCGTAAGTCTCCTCTGTCCATGGATTCCACATGGTGAGGAGCCGATTGTACCCTAACACCTATGATACCTCTTTAGGGATCAATACGATCCAAACGACTATTAGAAGTTCGCTCTTATCTTGAATCACGTCGGACATCTGGACCTGTGCATAACAAGGCCAGCGGTAGGGTTGTGAGTTCTACCTGACTGCCAACACAAGTGCGCATGTTGTGCAACCGTTACTATCACCCGTTTACTCGACGTGTTACGTGCAATGTCCACTAGCTCTCATCTATACTCTACTCTCTCGTCTATTCACATTCACCCTGCTGTCTCCTCTGTTCATCTAGTACTCTCATCATTTCTTGGTACTCTTATTGTCCATTGACCGATTGTCTAAAGATAAACAATATAACCAATGCCTGACAATATATAAAGGGCCCGATCTGGTCCTGGGATGTGCACTCGAAAGTGCTAGTGCTCATGGGAGTTAAATGATTAGAGTGTTTGGCATTACACTCGAGTGCTATCTATCTCGACTATCTAAATGACAATCAAAATGTGCTATATTCTTTCATTGTCTATTGACAAAAGTGCTATGCTATACTCGTCGTGCTATTGCTATACTTTGTGCTATTGTTCTATGGTCATCCTGCTATTTTTGTGCTATTCCCGACACTTGTGCTATTTTTGGAAAGTCTATAATTGGAAAGTCTTGCTATTTCGTTCACGTGCCATCATGCTATTACTTGACTTCCTTGTTCTATCATTAGTTACTCTGCCTTTAATGCATTAATTATTTAAAGCCTTCTTGAGCCTGAGATTTAAGTCCTACTGAGCGTTGTTCGCTCACCCAACGTTATTGGTGTTGTGTTCTCAGGTGAGACTGAGAATGAACCATACACAAGAGGACAGGAACGACCTGGAGTGATGTCATGAGTACCCTAGCGTCCTATTACTATGTTTAGAGTTGTAGTAGTTAGGTTTGAAGTTTAGTCTTTTGCTTGTTTCAATGTAATTGGGCCTTATAGATTGGCTCTAATATTAGTGGTTCTAACTAGACATTGGAAATTATTAATGAGAAAGATTTGCTTGAGTATTATTCATTGTGCAATGGTTTGATGTCTAGTATTTGCTCTATACCTTTTCTTGCAAATGCCTCGCGTTCTGATATTCTACGTCGGGGCATGACAGTTTTGTGGCATCAGAGCCTAGGTTGTTCTTAAGTATAGGGATCTAGGTTAACCTGCCTCGACTAGAGTCAATTATCCTACCTATGTGAGTTGTGGTTAGAGCCAAGGGTAATAGCTAAAATGAACTCACACACGTACGAATTAAATTCCTCATCGATATCATGACAATAAGTTATTTTTAGGAACTAAACAATCAAGATGACTGTTGAACGTGCTCAAATGAGGGGCATGCAACAAACCATCCAAGAACCGACGCGTGCCATTGTGCAAGCTACCCAAGGAGGTGGCAATCGTGGTGCAGGCGACCTGCATCGCAACTTCAGAAGTCTGAACCCAATAGGTTCAGTGGATCCATGGATCTAGATGAAGCTGAGCACTGGCTCAAAGAGACGGAAAGAATTTTCTGTGTCATGCAGTGTGCAGCGGGAGATAAGCTGCTGCTAGCCACATTTCAACTCGGAAAGGACGCCCGTGCTTGGTGGGAGTCTGTTGAAGCGACCAGAGCTAATGGTCAGTTCACCTGGACCAAGTTCAAGGAAGCTTTTAATTCCAAATACTTCTCAGAGTGTGTGCAAGAAAGGAAGGCTGCAGAATTCGCTGCTCTGAAACAGCGAAGCTTGAGTGTGGCCGAATATGAAGCCCAGTTCTCTAGACTGGCAAGGTATGCTGAACACCTGGTGAACATGGAGAGAATGAAGGACAAGCGCTTCCTCAATGGCCTTAAGCCTCACTATATTACTCAACTGGCACCTCTCGACATCCAGACCTATGCCGAGATGGTAAAGAAAGCTCAGCTACTGGAAGATGCTACAGACTTCACCGATCGTATCAAAGGGAAGTTCGTGAAAAAGGAAATGACCTCGGGTCAGTCATCTGCTAAGCCAAGCGTCCCTTCAACATCACAGAGGGACCCAGCGAAGACAGGAAACCCAAGATCCCAGTCTCCAACACTCCAACAAAAATAACTGCAAGCACTGTGACAAGCCTGGTCACACCGCTAACGAGTGCTAGAGGATGGCTGGCGCATGTTTGCCCTGTGGAAGTCGCGAGCACCGCATCTCCGAGTGCTCGCTGCTGAAAGAACATGAGAGGCGCCCTAATGCGCCTAAGAAATGGGGAAGACTGCAAGCCATGCATGATGAGGAACTCGCTACGGATGGTTGTGTGGTAGAAAGTACTCTACAAGTTTTCTCCTTATCAGCATTTGTCTTATTTGATACTGGAGCAACTCATTCATTTATATCTCAACACTTTGCTGATACCCTAACTGCAAAACCTATATCCATGGGTTGTGAGTTCTCTGTCACAACGCCACTAGGGGAAAAGGAGAAATTGAACAAATACTTTCCATCTGCCGATGTAATGATCGGAGACCATAACCTAAAAGCCGACCTGGTGTGTATGCCCATGGAAGGCTATGATGTAATCTTGAGAGCCGACTGGTTGTTCGCTTATGGAGCAAGTGTCGACTGTAAGAAAGGGAAGGTTACCTTTAGTGACTTTCCTAAATTGGCATTCTCTGGGATTAGACATAAGAGACGGATGTCTCTAATCTCCGCCATAAAAGCCCACAACACGATAAGCAAAGGTTGTGTTGCTTTCCTAGTAGCCGTAGTTGTGGAAAAGAAGTATTCTAAGATAGAAGACATCCACATAGTCCAGGATTTCTCCGATGTGTTTCCTGAAGATCTGCCAGGGATTCCCTCAGAACGTGATGTCAACTTCGCCATAGAGTTAATCCCTAGAGCTGCCCCGGTATCGCGTCAACCATACCGGATGTCACCTGCTGAGCTCAAGGAACTGAGGATGCAGCTAATGGAGCTATTAGAGAAGGGATTCATCAAACAAGTACTTCCCCATGGGGAGCACCCGTGCTATTTGTCAAGAAGAAAGATGGATCGATGAGGTTGTGCATTGACTATCGTCACTCAATCAGCTCACCATCAAGAACAAATACCCATTACCTACGGTCGATGAACTATTCGACCAAATATCCGGAGCGCAATATTTCTCCAAGATCAATCTTTGATCTGGCTATCACTAAATGAGGATCAAGGATGACGATATCTTCAAAACGACTTTCAGTAGCAGGTATGGACATTATGAATTCGTCGTTATGCCTTTTGGTCGAACCAATGCTCTTGCCGCCTTTATGCAACTCATGAATAACATATATCGGCCATATCTTGACAAGTTCGTGATCGTCTTCATCGATGATATCCTCATTTATTCAAAGACCAAAGAAGAGCATGAAGAACACCTGAAGATCGCACTACAAGTCCTGCGAGACAACCAGCTGTATGCAAAGCTTAGAAAGTGCGAATTCTGGCTCAAAGAAATGTTCTTCTTGGGCCATGTCATCTCAAAGGATGGCATCTCAGTTGATCCCTCCAAAGTCGAAGTTGTACTCAATGGGGAGAGAACAACTAATGTCATGAGATAAGAAGCTTCTTAGGACTGGTTGGCTACTACAGGCGGTTCATCAATGACTTCTCCAAGATCGCCATTCCTCTCACACAATTGACATGAAAGGAGAATCCATACTCCTGAAGTAATGAATGTGAAAAATGTTTCCAAACTCTTAAAGATCGTCTTACCTCAACACCTGTTCTCGCTCTGCCAATAGAGGGAGAAGGTTTCTCTAACTACACGATGCCTCAGGGATTGGACTAGATTGTGTATTAATGCAAAAGGAGAAGGTCATTGCTTAATCTTCAAGACAACTAAAGACGCATGAAGTCAACTACCCTGTACAAGATCTCGAGCTGGCTGCTGTGGTCTTTGCCTTGAAGATCTAGAGACATATCTATATGGAGAGAAATTCACTGTCTACTCAGACCATAAAAGTGTGAAGTATTTATTCTCCCAGAAAGAACTCAATATGAGATAGACAGATGGCTAGAATACCTCAAAGATTTCGACTTCAACATTCAATACCATCCAGGCAAGGGAAACTCCGTGGCTGATGCTCTTAGTCGAAAGCCGATGGCAACTGTATCAAGTCTAGTCCTTGGCGAGATGCAACTACTAGAACAATTCGCAAGGTTAGACTTAAGTATTGAACATAGGGATGATCGAGTCTTGGTTGCCAATATCAAGATTTAATCCGACTTGCTGGAAGAAATCAAAGCCCAACAAGATAATGACCCGCTCTTAGTTCGCATCAAGGAAATTCTAGCCGAAAGGCCGGACTTTGCCATGACTGAGGATGGAAGGCTAGTATTTCAAGGGAGGACATGCATCCTCGACAATGAAGAGCTGAAGAGGAAGCTAATGGATGAAGCTCACAAGACAAAATACACTATTCATACAGGAGGTACCAAAATGTATCAAGACTTGAAAAGAACGTTTTGGTGGCCGAACATGAAAAGAGAGGTAGCTGAACATGCCGCTCACTGCCTTACTTGCCAACAAGTAAAAGCGGAACACCTGCGCCCTGCCAGTGTACTCAGACCGCTAGATATTCTGGAATGAAATTGGGAAAGCATTGGCATGGACTTTATCATGGGGTTACCCAAGACTCGTGGGCGACTCGATGCCATATGGGTCATTGTTGACCGGCTAACAAAATCCGCTCACTTCCTTGCTATAAAGAGTAAGTGGTCGGTAGAAGTACTAGATGCCTTATATGTCAAGATGATTCTAAGATTGCATGGAGTTCCATCATCCATAGTCTCGGATCGAGATCCGAGATTCACATCTCACTTTTGGAAAGGACTACAAGGTGCACTTGGTACTAAACTCAACTTTAGTACCGCGTTCCATCCACAAACCGATGGGCAAACTGAAAGAACCAACCAAATTGTTGAAGACATGTTGAGAGCCTGCACTATAGATTTCTAAGGTTTTTGGAACGAGCACCTATCTCTAATTGAGTTCACCTATAACAACAGTTATCAGACAAGCATTAAGATTGCACCGTTCGAAGCACTCTACGGAAGGAACTGTAGATCACCTGCATGCTGGAATGAGGTTGGAGAACAACAATGGCTAGGCCTCGAGATGGCGCAGAATACCACAAGAGACATTCATGTAATCAGAGACCGGCTCAAGATTGCTCAATCCAGACAGAAGTGGTACGCCAACAAAAGAAGGCAAGATCTGGAATTTCAAGTGGGTGATCATGTATTTCTAAAAGTGTCACCTACTCGTGGCATTCAAAGATTCGGTGTAAAGGGAAAGCTCAGCCTTGATTCATCGGTCCTTTTGAAGTACTCGAAAGGATTGGTGAGATTGCATACCGACTGGCTTTACCACCAGACCTGGCATGTGTACACAATGTGTTCCATGTCTCCATGCTCAAGAAATATGTCTATGACCCTACACACATCATTCACCACGAGAAGTTGGTGCTGAACAAGGATGTGACATACGAAGAGAAGCCAGTCAAGATACTGGAAAGAAAAGTACAACAACTCAAGAACTGTCCCATCCATGTGGTTAAGGTCTTATGGAATAACCACGGAGTGGAAGAAGCCACTTGGGAACCAGAAGGAATCATCAGACGTAACTACCCCGATCTCTTCGGTAAGACAATTCCTCCTTATGATCATAGAATTTAGGGACCAAATTCTTTTTAAGAGGGGGAGGATGTAGCAACCTGATTTTTGAACAAAATAACAATTTACATAATATTAAATTTTGATTTATTAGAAAATCAAATAAAAGAAAATAAATTACACAAGAAATTAATGGAAAGAGAATTAAATAAAACCCATTAAATGAAAACAAGTGATGGGCTTTATCAAATTGACCCAATAGAACTTAGTGGGACAAAATAGGATTTTTAAAAGAGGAATAATGGGAAAATACCCTAAATTCGCAACTTAATTATTACTTAAATAAAAAGAGGGTATTTAATGCATTAAAATAAGGATTTGAGTTGGATTTGCAATCCTAAACCTACCCCAATTGCTTGGCCACAAAATCCTCTCTCTCTCAACCCAATTAAGAGATATCTTGCATAGAAAGGGGAGAGGAAAATAGGAAACTCAGAATTAATAGGAATTAGACATAAACTAGGAAAGGGAAAGAGGAGAAGCTTAAATACTTCTCTAAAACCTCATGGCCGGCCCTAGTTCGTTCAAGGGTTGTTGGATCAGGAAGAGAGGCCAAGAGGAGGAGAATTCATGGAGAAGAGGGATCTCCCAAGTTCTTCCCGAGATCTTCACGTTCTTGCCCTAGAGAAGCAAAAAGATTAAAGGTAGGCATGTTACGAGCATAAACAATGATAATTTTTTTGTAGGATGTCTCGTCCATTAGGAACAAAAGCCCATTGGTTTCATATTTTTCCATTAAACAAATCTTTAGTTCTCAATTTTCAAAGTTCTGTGAACTTCTTGACCCCAAACCCTTATTAAATTCATATCTTCATGTTTAGTCATCCTCATGCCATGAGATTTTTACTGTAAGAATGATGGATGTTAGGATTCTTTTTCCCCTAAAAGCCCTAATTTTCATCTACTCTATCTTCTGAATAAATTCTTGCATCTCCACTATTCGCAGTTTGTTGTACCCCATGTTTCATTTGATTAAATACCTGACCAGAACATATCCATTTCCAAATTCCTACTTACTGCAAGTTCTCACGCATGTTTAGCTCAACCTACAACTGGTTTCATGATTTTTTGTTGCTTGTACAATTAGTTCTATATTTTTGAATCCCCCTGTGTCAAGAAGGGCAACTCTTGGACCGTAATCCAAGACATGTCTGACACTCTGTCGGACTCAGGTGTAGGCCCTGTGAACGTGACGGCCTGATAGGCCACGTTTAGGGGTCTTGTCATGACAGCATCAACCGTTGCGATCTGAATGCGACGGGAACTGCTGTCGCGATCCGCGCGCCTATCTTGATGGAATCGTCGTGATCCTTGCAAGACCCCGTCGCGATTTCATCGCCTGTTCTGAACAACCTGTCGCGTTCAGTGCAAGCCCTTGTCACGATCTGCCCTGATCCCATCGCTACCCTCACGGGGGTACGTCGCGATCTGGGTCTTTTTATAGAAAAATCCCTGAATAGCAATGCTCTAATTGCCTATTGTGCTTATACCCTTTAATCCCAGTTATAACCGCAGTAATTGCACTTAATATAAATCGATAAATTATATGTGATTTAAAATACATACACACGACTAATATCCATCTATGATTGCATGTCACATGCACATACTTTGAAACCATCCAAATATGGCTTAATTGGCATTAACATGTTACTAAATACACTTGGTAATTTATGTAATTTAATTGCCTCATGCTTAATTATACATGTGTACGTTTTCTCGCGATGTTTTGGAACACCGATACCGACGCACCACTGTTCTAGAATTCCTCTAGAACGTCGAGCACTTACTTCTATAATTACCCTCTTTCTTGACTTAGACGAACACTCTGACGGATACTCCTTCTGTCGGACCAGTGAGTCTTTGTTCAAGGCCTCCATAAGTCTCCTCTGTCCATGGATTCACACATGGTCGACGAGCCGATTGTACCCTAACACCTATGATACCCCTTTAGGGATCAATACGACTCAAACAGCTATTAGAAGTTCGCTCTTATCTTGAATCACGTCGGACCTCTGGACCTGTGCATAACAAGGCCAGTGGTAGGGTTGTGAGTTCCACCTGACTGCCAACACCAAGTGCACGTATTGTGCAACCGTTACTATCGCCCATTTACTCGACGTGTTACGTGGAATGTCCACTAGCTCTCATCTATACTCTACTCTCTCGTCTATTCACGTTCATCCTGCTATCTCGTCTGTTCATCTAGTACTCTCATCTATTTCTTGGTACTCTTTACTGGCCATTAACTGATTGTCTAAAGAAAAACAATATAACCAATGCCTGGCAATATATAAAGGGCCCGATCTGGTCCTGGGATGTGCGCCCGAAAGTGCTAGTGCCCATGGGAGTTAAATGATCAGAGTGTTTGGCATTACACTCGAGTGCTATCTATCTCGACTATCTAAATGACAATCAAAACGTGCTATATTCTCTCATTGTCTATTGATAAAAGTGCTATGCAATACTCGTCGTGCTATTGCTATACTTTGTGGTATTGTTCTATGGTCATCCTGTTATATTTGTGCTATTCCTGACACTTGTGCTATTTTTGGAAAGTCTATAATTGGAATGTCTTGCTATTTCCATCACGTGCCATCATGCTATTACATGACTTTCTCGTTCTATCATTAGTTACTCTGCCTTTAATGCATTAATTATTTAAAGTCTGCTTGAGTCTGAAATTTAAGTCCTACTGGGAGTTGTTCGCTCACCCTGCATTATTTGTCGTTGTGTTCTCAGGTGTGACCGAGGATGAACCATACACTCAAGAGGATGGGAACGACCTGGAGTGATGTCATGAGTACCCTAGCGTCCTATTACTATGTTTAGCGTTGTAGTAGTTAGGTTTGATGTTTAGTCTTTTGCTTTGTTTCAATGTAATTGGGCCCTATAGATTGGCTCTGATATTAGTGGTTGTAACTAGACATTGGAAATTATTAATGAGAAAGATTTGCTTTAGTATTATTCATTGTGAAATGGTTTGATGTCTAGTATTTGCTCTATACCTTTTCTTGCAACTGCCTCGCATTCCGATATTCTGCGTCGGGGCATGACAGATCTTCAGGTTCGCACTATGTTTCTTTTGCTTTTGCTTCTCCATTTTATGGAGAAGCTTGAACAGATTCGTTGACAAATGGTCGTAGGAGTTTCTTGGTTCTCTTCTTCTTCTTCTCACCTTCCTTTGATTCTTTCGGCTTCCTTCTTGTGCCTACTAGCTACTTGGAATGGAAGAAGATGTTCTAGCTGGTGCGCACTTCCAAGGATGCTAGCAGCAGGTCCAAGATGTGGACTATGAGTAGAAGTTAACGTGTAGACATTCAATGCAAGTCAGACGTTAGACTCTATAAGTCTTTTGTCAGATGACCCTTACCTCTTTCACCTTCTATTTGTATTTCCTGCAGATAGCTAAAAATTGAATGTGGGTGCTTTTCTTTTGTTGTAGGAAGGAAGATATCCTATGAAAAAGGCAAAAAGATCTTCAGTCAGAGAAATAATAAGTTAAGCATATGAAGTGCATTTGAATTTTCATTAGGCACCAAAGACATTTCCAAACATTTGAAATGTAGAGATTATCAATATTAAGATACAATCAATGTGAAAGTATAATCAATGTTTAAGATTAAAGACAATCGATGTTTGAATGCAATCGATGTTTCAATGTAATCCATGTTTAAGTGTAATCGATGTTTCAATGCAATCGTTGTTTTAATGTAATCGATGTTTCAATGTAATCGATGTTTAAGTGTAATCGAAGTTTCTATGCAATCGATGTTTCAATGTAATCAATGTTTCAATGCAATCGTTGTTTCAATGTAATCGATGTTCTAAGATAATTGATGTGAAAGACAATCAATGTTCCAATGTAATCGATGTGTATTCTAGCAGCAATCTATGGAACCTTTGTTCTCCAAACGATGTGGCACTTAGTCAGTAATCGATATGCATTGAACAATAATCGATTTAGCTTTCCAGTGCAAATCATGAAATGATAGTGCCATAATATGTTGTGTTTATGAGGAAAACATGATATTAAATATATTCATGATATTTAAGTTAATCATGAGTTTTGTTATTACCAAAATAAAAGGATAAATATAAGAGTGGTTCAACAATCTCCCCCTTTTTGGTGACGACAAAACTTATGAGAATTTTCTGACAAAGATACTCAAAACATGGAATAAATAGAAAATTCATAGTTTAAGAATACTCTCCCCCTTTTTGTCCATAACCAAAATGAAAGGATCATACCATTTGCATTTTCCCTTTTTTTAAGGACTTCTTACAATAAGCTGTGACTTTGAAGGAGAGGGGTTCAACAATATCTTTATTGTTGTCAGTGTTTATTGCCCCCCCCCCTAGTGTTTGCTCCCTCTAAATGTGATACTCCCCCTTAATGTGAGGTTGGTGAGTCGTAAAAGAGATAGAAATACTTGCAAGTGTGGAAGTTAGGTAGTTACGGTAGTTAGGGTAAAATCCCCTCTCAACAAACTAATTGTCTAGGGTAGTTAGGTCAACTTCGTCCACTTCGTTATCATTATATAAGAAAATTGGTTCATATATATCATCTACACTAAACTGCGTAGAAGTAGCCAACTCTCATGCGTATGTCTCGTCTGATTGGAAGAAATTGTCATTAACACCTTCGACTTCCTTATCAGCCAGGACAGGCTTTTTTTTTTTTTGGATAGAAGGGAGCAGGAAGCCTGTCCCGAAATTTTATAAATACTAGTGATATTACAAAAAACAACGGGGCATACCGTGAAAAAATAAGGCTACCCTAAGCGGACATTAGGTAAGCCAGTCTTATTAAGAACCGCCGGGCCTCTTAAAACATGTGGCAACATGGAAAAGGAAGTGAAAATCCTATTAGTAGATTTTGTACAACCAAAGGATGCCAAAGCATCAGCCACCTAGTTCACCTCTCTAAGGACAAGAGAAATGTTAGAACCATGCTTCTGTAAAATCACCAGAGCAGAACGCCACCATCTGTGACATTGCCATCTCAGCGGAGATGTGGAATGGATCGAGCCAACAAGAATGGTAGAGTCAGAAAAAATGTTGGAGACACAGAAGCCAAATTCATCATCCAACTGAAGACCATCATGAAGAGCTCGAACTTCAACCTGAAGACTAGTTCCATGACTGTAGTTAAATGCAAAAGCCAGTAAAATATCACCTTTGGCGTTTGTAAAATAGCCACCACCTCCGCTGATTCCCGGATTACCTTTTGAAGCTCCATCAACGTTGAGACAAATACCATGTATTGGCGGAATCCACCAGACAAGCTTGAATGTAGTGTGACGACAATTGAAGGAGAAGCCAATGAGTGATGATAGTTACCTGGTTGGCAGAAGGTGAACTCTTAAAAGTTACCTTCGGTAGCATGGGATATCAAAAATATAATGTTGCAATGATCATGCTGCTGGGCTGAGTAATAAGCTAAATCTTCTTCTGCATCTTTCCTTCCAAATCTCCCAAGTTGCAACGACCCACTTCCACCCGGTACGGTTATACCAACCCACGTCGGATGAGAGCAAGCCGCTACAGGGGAGAATACCCCAACAAGTAACAAATGAGCTGAGATATACACAAATAGAAATAAATAAATGCAACGGAATTTAAATAAACTCATTCCATCAACTTTTAAATCCACATACCACAGTCTGTATAGTTCAAAGAGAGATAACATAATAAAAATGTTCCAAATACATAGCCGATTCCAAGTATATTTGAACAAAACTCAAATTTCAATTGTAGCTTTACATACTATGAAAGATAAATTACAAGTCTTCAATCACTTAGTCCAACTCTACTTCAAGCCTTGCTAGCTTCTCCGCTACAAATTTCCTGAAATGTTTAGCAAGAGTGAGTCTACACAATAGACTCAGCAAGTAACTTAAGATTCAATACATACATGTTTTCCAACAATTTAACTCAATAGAATTTCAGCAATTAAATCATACATGATTATGCCATAGCAAGTAATTCACATGAAATTGTATTAAACAACTATTCTAACACATGTAAAACCTAATCTAAACAAGATTTCTAATAACATGGCGTCATTATCATAGGTACAAATACACATTCACATACCTTCACACTTTACTCACATCATTGTAAAACTTCATAACTAGTCGTGGAAAAACATATACAAGATGGGTTTCATTGCTAGCATGATTTCCAACTCACTTGCATGCAACCATAACAATTTACTTACATTTAGCTTGCTGATTTTCTACAAATTTTATGACATTCATTTTACCCTTACATAGGGATCACTTTAACTATACAACATGATACTAAACACATGTGCATCCAACCATTCAAATTCCATGAATATGAAAGCATATACTTACATTTTGGTACTAGTGGTCACATCACTCTTAGCAATTTAACAAGTTACACATAAGCACATACACACACACATTTGTAGACATCAATGAACAATTTATCAATTAACACTATTGTCATTTACACTTATACTATTTTCTCATTTCACACAACCATATGATGAACCTTGGCTTTCACATACACTCACTTTTGGTTTTATCACACACACTTACACACATTCCCATTGTTTCCTCTTTCACATTCACACACTTCTTATCATTTCACTTTTGCACATCACATGTGCCACATTTACACATTTGTTTTTTGCACATTCCTTGTGCTATGAACACATATCACTTTTCACGTCACACTTATACTTATTTTAACTTAATGCCAAGACACAGCGCAAACCACCATTAGACGGTCACATACACACACATTCACTTTCACTTACTTAATCACCGATACAGTGATAAGTCTTGGTTCCTGCAGAAACCGGGGAAAGCCCTTCCCACCATTACCAGTGGAACTTGTCCACCTCCAGGATTTTACAAGACCCTTTGCCAGGGTGTATACTTTATCACATAACGCATTGAGCTTTCCCGTAGGGCATTACTATAGTACAGCTCCAAGCCTCTAAGGTGGCAGTGTCTTATGGGCATATTTGGTTATCTTTATCACATTAACCGTTTTACACACTTATACCACTTGTTTTCTCATGTCTCATGCACACACACTCATACATAATTCACACACACATAAATCATCATTCACTGATTTTAACATCACTGTTGCAACTTCCAAATAATCATAATATAGATTTAATCATACTGAAATTCACTGAATCACATTAAATCACAATTAACATGCTCACATAGTCGTTTTTCTCATTAAAAATCCATAACGATACTTACTGTTATCAAAACAGCCTGAGATTTTAACCACATACACATTTCAGGTTTATGATCACACACGCAAATTTTCATATTTTTTGAACCATATTACATTTACAGAAATTAGAACATGCAATCTCATGCCGTTCATAATTGATTTAACATGGAACATAACATGAACATCGGGTTAACAGTTCACAGTCCTGATCCTAACATATTTGTCATCACAGAAATTTTCCTTGGATTTATTGCACAATACACAATTTATTGTAGATTTTACAATTCCTATGCATGTCTCATATTTCCAAAACAGAAATTTTTAGTAAATTCCACAGTCATGGAAAAATTCTCAAAATTTCAGGGCATGGACTGATACATATGCACATGGTATAGAAAATCTAGGGCATTTAATTCTCAGGAATTCAGTAAACAGCAGATGATCATGCATAATCCATCTTTTCCAACATGTATTTCAATAATCGAAAGAATTCATGCCATCCATGAAAAATGCAGAATTTTGTACACAACACCACATTATCTATTTTACATAGCATATAGGATTTACACTATATCCTCATGGCGAAAACATATCAAAAATAATCATCTTTCAAGAAGAACAGTTCACTTACTGTCCTGAAGAATGGCGGCACCTCTGGCCGTTCAAGAGTTTTGACGGCACGATCTCTGGACGCCGATGGGAGATCTTGGCGTCATGGGTATGACACCAAGTTCCTGTCTGTGCGACAGCACAGACCGAACCCCAAATACTCAGTGAAAAGGAGGGTCCAGGACACGATTTAAAATCCATAAAAATTACTGGGACCTAGGGAACATGTATGTGATTGAGATCTATGGGTTACTTGCCTCTGAATAAATCTCCAAACGGATCTAATGGCCGGAGAAGCTCTCCTTGGGCAGTGCCAAGAAGCCTCCAAACTCCTTGGCTCCGGGTTCTAGGGGTTGTAGGCCGCAGTCCAGCGCTGGGGAAGCCTTTTCCTACGTATGGTCTTTCTCCTTGTCGTAGAAGATCACAGGAAACGCCTCCAGTCGCCGGATCCAAGCCCTCAAGGTCAGTCCTTCCTCGCTTTCTCTGTTAGGGTTTCCTTTCTAGTAAAGAGCCAAGAGAGCTCTCTAGGTTGCCAAAGGGGTGTGTTTCATAAACTAGGGAACAAGAGGGGCTCGTGCAGGGCTGAAGGGACATGAAAGGGCCGATGGGAAGACATCTCCCCAATCAGAAGCCTGGCCCAATGGGTGTTCTCTGCGCTCTGTTGCGCACAGAAAATTAGGGATATTGGCGTCCACATCCATGGACGACTACATTAGGGTGGCGTCAGTCGATATGGACGCTGACATATCATGGGCGTCCACCTATGTTGACGCCAAGACACTCTTCTGCCAGAACTTAAAATCATGCAGAACCAAGCTTAATCCACACATATATACACATGAAACCTATGTAGTATAGTGTATACGCCACTACACCATGTAACCATCCAATATTTACCACTAATCCTACACATACATACATAGGTACATCAAGATAATAACACGTACATGAATATCTCATACGCATACAATTATATATATATATATATATATATATATATATATATATCGTACACTCAACATGATTCAACACACCAAGAACTGTGTTTACACTACATATACACATACAAGTATAAGGTATAATGTATATTACTACACCGTGCCATCCATAACATTTATACCTGGCATACACATGCATATATAAGTACACTAAGATAGGATGTACGTAGATATCTACCTATGCGTACATGAGGTTTTACATAAGCGTGACTCAATCACGCGGCAAAATAAAATGACAAGAATTACGAGGCTTCACAATCATTAGGAGGCAATATGAATTAAGTTAGCTAGGAATAATCTATTCAATAAAGTAGTTCTTGCTTGCACTCCATGCGTACATGCAATGTACGAAGCACAATGTACACATTAACCCCACCATGCACTGAACAACATTTACAACTAAATATACCCATGCATACCTAAGTATACCAAGGTGTTACATATGTAAAATTAGGTATACAATATCCATGAAAAGGGTAATATAAGGTACACTTCAGTATTTAGATGGTACTTGCATAATATTTGAATAGATACCTTATACACAAAATTGGCCAATTACTTATATTCACATATATTAACATACATCCTCGCATATACACATGCAAGATTTATATCTATAATATGCATCATCTTCATGCATGCCATTTATGCAAAAATAAGTAAACATCATATACATAAAACAGAAGTGGGAAAAAGAAAATTTGGGGCCTTACACAAGTAATAAGAATGGTCCCATAGATGGCAATGAAACCAAAAGGCGATGAGATTTTATATTGCTGAATATTCCTCCAACCACCAGGAGTGAAGTGATCATTGGGCATAATTGGATAGGCTAGGAAAGGCGAGAACCAATTCCATAGATTAGTAGCAATATCACTTATGAGGAATAGGTGATCAATATCTTCATACCAGGGTTGCAGCAACATGAACATTTAGAGACTATCTGAATGCCTTGGTTAGAAATTTTAGAATCCACCGGGACAGCTCTATTGATCATCTTTCAGCAAAAAAGGGATGCCTTATTAATGAAGCCTCGATGCCAAATTTTAGCTAAAGCTGGTCTCTGAATACTACGAGGCCTCAACAGATTATAATCAAATTTAAAGGTGAATGAGTCATCATAAGTAGGAGACCAAATGCACTTGTCCTCCTCTTCATGAATCTGGACCTACCTTAATGTCTGGATACCAGGGAACATCCACCAACAAATGTGATGATCATCATTCAGGACATCACACACCAAAACATGAGGGGCAGTATTAGGATCATCTAAGGAGAGACGCAGAGGTCTTTTCCCAGACCAAGAGTTGTGAAAAAAATCAACTGTCCGACCATTGCCCAGTAGCCACCTAGTGTTCTCAGTGATGAGATTATTAACAGTGGTAAAAATATCTTTAGGCAGACCATACATCGGGAGGGACTTCATTCTGGCGTACCGGGCCCAAAGAGAAATCCCATGGTATTTAGTAGCCAAAGATAGCTCAATATGCCATAGACTTCTGACTCCCAGACCTCCCTCAACAATGGGGCGCTAAATATCCGACCAGGGAATCCAATGGCGTCGCTGGATACCATCTAACCCCCTCTAGAAGAAGGAAGCAAACGCCTTATCAAGAAGACAAATGACGCCTTTGGGAAGAATAGAAGCCGTGGCAGTGTAGGTGGGGATGGAATGAGCACTGCATTAATAAGAATAACCTGGCCAGCCTGGGATAAAAACTTGGATTTCCAACTGCAGAGTTTCCTGTTAATCTTATCAAATAAGAACTTGAAATCTGAAATTTTGACTCGCCCTTCTTTCAAATTCACCCCAAGATAGTGTAGGGATCCGGATTGCTGGGAGAAACCAGTGATACTCTAGACTTTGATCGCAGTGCCACTAGGTGCTTTTTTGGACAGAATAAAATGGCTTTTACTCTTATTGATTTTCTGTCTAGAGGACAATTCATATGCTTCTAGGAACTTGAGGAGGATCAAAATATTGGTAGCATGCCCATTCGTGAATACCAACGTATCATGAGCATACAATATGTGAGAGATAGATGGACAAGCTCTGCGAGCTACAAAAGGCTTAAGAATGCCAGTATGAAGAAGGTGTCGAAGTCCCCTGCTAAGGACCTCCTCCATATGATAAAAAGAGCCGGTGCAATAGGATCTCCCTGTCTGAGACCCCTAGTAGATTTAAAATATCCAGCTTGATGGCCATTAAAAAGCACAAAAAACCAACAAATTAAGATCAACATACCAACATAGGAAATAAATTTGTTACAGAAGCCAAATTTCCAAAGAACGGTAAACAGAAATTCCCATTCAACACGATCATAGGCCTTCATCATATCATGCTTGAAGATCATATTGTGACCCCTAACCTTACGACCCAGATCCTTAACGAGACATCTAGCAAGAGTCACATTATCAATAATGGAACAACCCATAACAAAAGCACCCAGCTCCTCAGAAATGATATGTGGTAGAATATCAGTAAGACTGTCGCAAAGAATTCTGGAGATGATTTTGTGACAAAAGTTACATAAGCTAATGGGGCGGTAATCAGCAAAGGATGCAGAATTATTGACTTTGGGGATAAGCGCAATAACCGTTGAGGTTATCCCATGAGGAAGAGGAAAGCCACTAAGAAAGCTTTGACAACCTCAAAGACATCCGCACCAATAATATCCCAGCATGTTGTACAAAAAATCCCCAAGTAACCATCAGGTCCAGGAGCACCATTACCATTCATGGCCCAAACTACATTTTTTACCTCTTCCAAAGAAGGGGAGGAGCAAAGTCGATCATTCTGAGTAGCATTAATCAAACTGGGAATGACCTGAAGGAGAGTATTATCAATGGCATACGCACCAGAAGAAAGGAGTTTATCGAAGTACCGAGCAGCAGCATCCCTCAAGGTAGCTTGATCATCACACCAATTTCCACTATCATCAATCTTAAGTTTGTGAATGAAATTCCTGCGTCTGTTACCTTGAACCACCGCATGATAGAAAGAAGTGTTTCTATCCCCATTATCCAACCACTGCAGTCTGGCTTTTGGGCACCAAAATATTTCTTCACAGCGTTGAGCATGATTAAGGTGTGCCTTAGCCAGATTAAGGGCAGATCTATCACATTGCATAGGAGAATTATCAAAGTTTTCTTCAGTAGCATTAGCTTCCATCTTAGCATCCTTAATGTTTTGATGGATATCACCAAAAGTTGTAACATTCCATGACTTAAGAGAGGCCTTCAAGGTCTTCAGTTTAAATTGTAGCTTCACCAATGGATTAGGGTGCAAGCACTCAGCAGAGTTCCAAGTGTTACCGACCACATCCAAGAAAGTGTGATGAGTCACCCACATTGATTGGAATACAAAGCGAGCAGGAGCTTTAGTAAAATTCTTCACAGATAATAAAAGAGGAGCATGGTCCGATGTGCCCCTAGACATGTGAACGACAGAGAGATCAGGAAAGGAGTTAGACCAGTCAGATGAAAGCATAACCCGGTCCAACTGGGCCTTCATAGCAGCCAGACCCAGGCGATTATTGGACCAAGTAAAAGGAGAGCCAACATAACCAGCATCAACCAAAGAGGACGCAGAAATAAGGCATTAAAATCAATCATGGAATTAATATTGGAGAATTTTCCACCACTTTTCTCAGAGGGCTGAGAGATGCAATTGAAGTCCCCACCCACAAGCCACGAGACAGAAACCTGAGGAGCAAAGGAGAGAAGATCTTCAAAAAGGATCCGACGATTTCTGTAGTTACAAGAAGCATAAACAATAAGGATGAAGCAGCAAGTAACATCCCTTCGTTTACAGGCCAAGGTAATGTGCTTGTTTGAACTATGGGAAATCTGAAAATTAGCTTCCTCCTGCCAGAGCACCTAGATCTTAGAGTCATCACAATCATTACCAGCAACATCATGCATCTTAAGAGATTTGCAAAGATCTACAACACGATTGAAAAGATCTACAGCCGAGACAAGCTCGTACTCATAGAATAGCCTTGTTTTCACTCTACAAGCAACCCACAAATCTCTCAATTTGGGGGATGAATAGTTCAAATAGTAAACTTATTGGGCTAGTGCTGTAAGAATGAATGGCTCGTGTGTACTCAACTTAGACGTATGTTTAACATCGACGATCCCATATGTCGTGTCATTACGAATAGTGGTCGGATCAAACCAATGACACTTGAGGAGAAATGCATGGTTTCCTTGTCCGAAAAACTACAATTCGATGACTTCTTCAAAAATGTCATAATAGTCTAACTCATTATGATTGTAGGCACTACCCTTAACACATACACTGTTGTTCATTGTAGACATATTCCGTCCATAACCTCTCGTGTGAAATCGGTATCCATTCACAATGTAGCCTGGATAGACACGTACAATCTTTGAGGGCCCATAACTAATATCTTGAACTCTTGGATCAATAATAAAGCATTTTTCAAGCTATGTGACAAATAAACAGACATACAATGACAACTATGACTAAATTATTCATAAAAACATTTGAACACTTATGCATAAAAACATTTGGACACTTACTCGATATCTTAACCAAGTAGAAAAAGACTTCTCTCATTCCTTTTCAACCTGCACGTCAGTCAGACATGAATTCTGTTGTAGTATTTCTGTTTCAAACTCTCTATAGTATAAATGCAACACAACCTCGAATGACGAGAATGACAAATAAATTAGGTACATAAAGACATTAATGTTGAAGGCATACTCAATGTAAGGGTCTAGTTCTGTACAATTCATGAAGATGTAGATCTCCGCGGCTACCAACTCTCTTTCTTCGAGTGTGCAAGTAGAAGAATATCTGAACGCTCGTCTGAGATACTTGAATATAGAGAGTCAGTTGGACATATTAGAATCTCTACCATAATCATTATGTGGAGGTTGAGTGCGTCGAGTTCGTAGTTCTGGTTGAAAATACATCGAACAAAAGTTCGATATCTCTTCAATAAGGTACGCATGGGTAATGGAGCCCTCAACATGTGCTTTATTGCAGACTTTCCTCTTAAGATCATGCATGCTCCTATGATGACAATTCTTATGAGTACTTAGGAAATATAAAAGATCGTCGTAATGTGAATAAATTGAGATATAGGAGTATACCTCTCAAATGGATACATCTGTCGAAATTGTACTAGACCTTCGACTCTAGCCTCATATGGAAAATAGATGATCAGGTGCTCAATTGAATCGAAGAATGCTGGAGGTAATATCTTCTCTAATTTATAGTCATACTTGATAGTTTGCACTTCATGGAGTTTGAGTTCTGATGCACATAAAATCCTAAAGAATTGACTTAGCTCGGTCAATGCTCCCCATATCTACTTTGACAACAACTCATCAAAATCAATTGGAATTAATCTTTGCATGAAAAAGATGACAGTCATGACTCTTCATTCCGTATACTTTCCCCTCGTTGACATTTACACAATGGGCAATGTTCGAGACATGTCCATCTGGAAATCTTTATTGCTTCAACCATTGGCACACCTCCTTAATTTGTCTATCCCTAAGCACGTATGAAGCTTTAGGTTGTACAACTTTTCCTCTTACATGTTGTAGTTCAAGTTCTTGACATTTGCAAAGAACTTTCAAATCTATTCATGCCTTGACGTTGTCTTTCAGTTTGCCTTTGACATTCATAATTGTGTTGAACACATTATCAAATACATTCTTCTCAACATGCATGCATCTAGGTTATGTCATATCAAATTAGTTGACCAGTAAGACAATTCCTAGAAGATACTTTGCTTCACCCAATTGTGATCCTTCTCAAGCCCTTGAATTTTTTGGGTACTACCACCTAGTTGTGATACAGTCAGTAAGTTCTGGACCCGCCTTGCCATGCTTCCACCAGACACCCATTCCATATCTGCCTCATCCAATTCAAATGTATTCTTCATAAATGAGTCCTTATGCCTTCGAAAAGGATGGTCACTTGGTACAAACCGCTGATGACAACCGAACCAACTTGATTTTCCCCAGATTTCAACATGAATGATTTTGAATCCTCCATACAATAAGGATATGCCAACCTCCCATGTGTGCTCCAGCAAGATAGCTTGTTGTACGCTAGAAGGTCACTTATTGTTCACATTAATGCAGCCTTCAAAGTGAAATTCTATCTTCTGGATGCATCAAAAGTAAGAGCCCCATCTAACCATAACAATTTCAACTCATCAATCAACGGTCCGAGATATATGTCTAAATTTTTTCCTGGACTTTTTGGACCAAGAATCAGCAATGATAAGAAAACATTCTCATGCTTCATGCACATGCCTGGCGGAAGGTTGTACAGTGTTAAGAATGCTAGCCAACATGAGTATGAGATGCCACCGTGCATCCGAATGGATTGAAGTCGTCTGTGCATAAACCCAGCCGCACATTGCATGGATCCTTTGAGAAGGAAGGATGAGTAAGGCTAAAATGAGCACAAGCTTTGCCATCGGCAGGATGATTGATTTCACCATCATCATGGTGGACTCTTTCCGCACGCCAAGTCATATGTCCAGCTGTCTTTGGAGACATGTACAACCATTGCAATTTGGGTGTGAGAAGAAAGTACGGTAGTGACTTGTAAGGAATGTCATTCTGCTTTGACTTGTCTCATCTCTTAGGCTTGAATCAATCATGATTATAGATAGAACATGATGTCTTATATGCATCATTTGTGTAGTAGAGCATACAATGATTGGGGCATGCATCAATTTTCATGAATCCAAGCCCCATATCATTCACTATCTTCTTTGCACGATAAAAATTCTCGGGCAACCTCTCTGATTGAGGCAACATAATCTTAATGAGTAAGAGAAGCCAATCAACACAACTCTCGCTCATTTGACATTCAAACTTCAAATTCAGTAGCTGGGAGACTACAGACAACCATGTATGCTTCTCACAACCATCCCATAATGGCTTATTAGCATCTCGAAGTAACTGATAAATCATTGAGTTGTATTATTTAGAACTTCTTCGTTGTATTGGTCATCGTGAATATTGAACTCCAGACCAGCAACATTGACTTGTGGTGGCAAAGTTGGCCGGGTCACACGACTGCATATTAAACACACCATGACATGAGAAAAACTCATAATCAACAACAAATACTCTCTTGTATAAATGATACTACACATCCCATGTCAATATCCACTTCATGGTCTTCCAAGCCGAACAAGGACATTGGATGTTACCCATCGGATCAACTACTACCGAAGAATTCCTCAATGCAAACCGAATGAAACTGTCAACCCTGTCTTTAAACTCCTCTGTCACAACTCGATTAACTATTCTACGGTACATCGATGACCGATTCTCAGACAACATTTTCCCTGCACCGATTAAATGTCATCTCATAGGCATCACTTAAAATTTAGAAATTGTATAGCAACTTAAAAGAGTCACCATAAAATCTCTGGTTGGCCATTTGTTGAGATAAAACCCAACCCACCCTGCATCGTTCGACTTAGTCAAAATGAATAGGTTGGACATATTATTTAGATTATCACATTCTACCCATCCATGAATATTTGATCGCACTCAAATGTGTTGAGCTGTGTGTTTTGGTGTTGACATATTATACACATTTTGATGGTGTCATCTTATACATATGTAGGAAATTATTATGTTGTGCACTTTGATGATGACATATTGTACACAACTTGACAATGACATGTTGCACATATCTCACATTGTACATTTAATGATCCTGACAACTAACATGATTTGATAAAGAACATATGTGCTTTAATGCTGACAACATGATAATGATAATTACTGATGATATGTGTTTTAATAATGACATTTGATATATTGTTATTCCATATAGGTACAAGCACAAAGACAAGCTTGAAGTGCTACCATTCGAAGTGTAACATCTCGGGTTTCCAGCTTTCCATTTGTGTGGGATGGCTGGCCCTGTCACGACGGAGGTGCCCATCACGACAGTCATCCCTGTTGCAACCACTAGGTGTGTCGCATTCCTGTCGCGCCCGGTCAGCGGGTCGCGACAGGGTTCTGCTTTTGGTCTTCTGACAGGCGTCTTCTGCCTGTCAGGGTGGCAGGCGGGTCAAAGCGACCTGTCAGGCTGTCGTGGCGCCAAGGTGGGGCGCGTTCTGGTCATGGTGGGGGCAGCCGTCGCGTTACGGTTGGTAACACGACGCCCCGCCCCTATCGCGTTTGGGGAGCCACAGGCTAAAAGCCTTGGCCGGCTCTCCCTTCCCCGCTTTTGGCATTCCTCCCCTTTCCTTCTTCCCTCCGAGGAGGAGAGGCTTCCCCTCACATCTTCTCTGGCGGTTCGGCTCGTGGTGACACCGGCGGCTCGTGCGGAGCATGGAGCGACGTTGTGGGAGTGAGGAGGAGGCGGTCGTGTGTGGAGAAGGCCTCCTTTGGAGGTTTCGGTCTTTAAAAGAGGTAGGGATTCTTGTGCCCTTTCCAATCCATCGAGTGGAAGTTCCTTTGTTTTGAATGCATGTTATAAATGCTTTCCTCATGATCCCCTCCACATGGTTGTGTGTTTGTAGCGTGTGGGGGACCCTGGGATGGAGCATCCCGGCAGTCAGCCTTCCAGCTGATGTCGCGACTGCCGAGCACATCGCGACATCAGAGAAGGCGTCACCCCAGTCGGATGCACCTTATCGCGGCGCGGGTGGCCATCGCGATAAAGGTCGCGTCGTGACCTGTTGGCCGTCGCGACAAGCTTGGTGTCGTGGCAGGCTGCCCCCCGTCGCGACAAGGGTTGTCGTGACACGTTGGCCTGTCACGACTCTATCATTGTCGCGGCTGCTCTGCCCGTCGCGATGCTATCACGATGGCCCAAGAGGGCGCAACAATATCGAGTCACCTTGTGTTTTTCCTTGCCTGTTTGGCGTGTCGGCTTGTGCCCCAGGACAGTGTTTGCCCTTCGGACCTTCTAGTATGGAACGCGACAGTTTGGCTCGCTGCGTTCAGTGACCGAAGGTTGACACCTTCATGGCCTTGTCCTAGCGACACCGCTAAAAGGCTCACGCCTATCTAATAATCGATGGTCTGGCTGCCAATCGATTATTAGAAAGCGTTGGTTATTGTGCTGTTTAGTGGTGTTCCAAGTTTCTCGGGCCGTGCCGTGCATGCCGTCGTTGGCCGACGACCCTTTTTGGAGGTTGTTCCCAGAAGGGGTACCATGCGGCTCGTTCCTACTGGGTTTGTCTTGGTTACAAGCCCGCTATTTGTCTCTGTTGGTGGTTGCCATGCCAGTTCTTTGTTTGCCTAGTGCTAGGCACTTGAGGGCTTGTCCGTGAGACAGGTTGTTACCGTTACCTAGGACCCCCCTCCCGCGCGCCTGTGTCAGAGGTAATTTCTCCATGCGGCGGGTGTGCTTGAGTTACGGACTCGGAGCGGTAAGGAAAATGGTGGGGACAGTAGCTTTTGTCATTTGTAGAGCTCTCTTAGCTGGGTCTGGATGCCGAGGTCATTGTGGTGCTCCTTCGTGTAGTCCAGCTAGTCCGTCTCACTGCCTCGCTCTGCAGTGGTTCCGGATCCATGTAGGGAGGTCAGCGTGGGGCCGCAGTTCGTCCGGACTGCGGTGTTGTGGTTGTGTCCTTGGCTGTGACTCCCTAGCCTCACTCTACATCGGAGGTTGTAGCCGGAGTCGGCGGCCGGCGTGCTTGAGGTGTGGACGGTGTGTCCTCCTCTTAGTTGCCTGTGGCGGTGGCTTGGTTGCTCTTGCTGTGACGGTGTTTCACACTGTTTTCGAGATTGTGTTCTCATTGCCCTGGTTTAAATGGTGGTTGTAGCCTAGCCGTGTCTCGCTTCCTTGGTTTTGTCGGTTGGCCTCGTGGGCCGTGTTCAGGGGTTTCTGCTTTCTATCGGTTCTTCTCGGGGCCTCGGTAGGCACCCACTGTTGTTTCAGTAAACCGTTTTTGGTGCCATCCGTGGTGGCACCGGAGTGTGTAGTTCCCTGACCTCGTGGAGTGTCCGAAGTGCAGGGTGGTTTTTCTTGTGGGTCCTCGACCTTGTGGAGGTTAGAGGTGGTCGTGCCTGTGGTGAGACGTCATTCTCACTTGGTTGCTTGGTGTCTCTCGCGATGACACCTAGTTGTTCTTTACTAACTCGTGGAGGTCCGGGATGTTGGTGCTGCGTCGTGAGACTCTGGTCTCACGTGGTCGCTACGGTGTTCTGTGAGCTCCGTTGTTTCGGTGGGTTGTGCCGAGGGTTTGCTTCCACATGTGTTGCTCTGGCCCGACCCCGGTTGCGGGTCGTGGCGTTGCTTCAGTTGCTTCCCATATGTTTGACTCCGCTGGTTCTGCGGGAGTCATGTTTGGCCTGACCCGGTTGTGGTCGAGGCGTTTCTCTATTTCCGCTGCTTTGTAGTACTCTGTGGTACACATTTCTCGCTTTACTACTTTGTAGAGTAGTTTTGCTTTGCTTTGTTGGAGTTCCTACTGCTCTGGCTGGTAAGGGACTGGTAATCCCTACTAGCCTTGTTCGTGAGGCTCACCCCCCTACTCTCTCAAGGTAGGGACTCGCTGTCGCAGGAGTTCGTTGTTGACGGTCGGGTGGCGTTTGTTGGCGCCTTGCATTGCCAGCAGTGTGAGTTGTGAGCGTGATCGCTTGTACGTGAGTTGAGAGTGGCCTTTTTGCAAGTCCTTGGGGTATGCCCCTTAAGGACTGCACCTTCTTTCTGTACCTATACTTTTATTTGGGACATGTTGTACATAATTTTTTATTAATGTATGAACTTTATGTTATAGTTATTTGAATTCATTGCTTATTCACTGGAGTAAATTCTAACCCTCTGGGTCTTCGGATCCGTGGGGTGGTGGCGCGACCTTCGGGGCTCCAGGAGGTCGGGTCGTCACACGAACCACTTCAACTCAACATTCAAAGTACTTTAATTGATCATTCGAAGTCCTTCAGGCCCAGTCGAAGCAAACAAGGCAACAGCGAAGTTGAGTTCATTGTACACATCAATCGAAGTACTTTACGTAGTCGTCGAAGCACTTTGGACTGAACGTCCGAAGCTATGTAACTAGTCAGTTGAAGTACTTGACTGATCATCTAAGTTGAACCTCTAGTTAGTTGAAGTACTTTAACTGATCAGTCGAAGCTTCAAAAAGCACCAGTCGAAGCTGAATGCAACATCAATTACTGACTAACTAAGTGCCAGTCGAAGTGCCAGTCGAAGCTAAATGAAAGATCAACTGCTGACTAACTCGCATCAATTGCTAACTAATCAAAGTGTGACGGCCCTCATTATACCGGTACGGTTATACCACCCACGTCGGTATAGCGAGTGCTGCCAGCCACAGTGGGACATTTACCCAACGATACAAACAGCTGAGATACACGCGAATATATATAACAGAGTAGCGGAAGTAAAAGAGAACTATCTCCATTCATTCATCATCCACATTAAACATACATGCAGTTTACAATTTGCAAAAAGAACTAAAATTCACATGATTTATTTGCTGAAATAGAGATACAAATGTCCACATATTACATTCTTTTAATGATATTCTAATACAATGTTCAGTACATACTAAGTACATACTACACAATCACAAGATCTCAAAACTGGCTAGTCTCCACGCTCGGAGTCCGTCTCTGCTGCCTCCTCCGAGGGTACTGTGTCACCAACTATACCTGTACGCCGAAGCAAGGAGTGAGTCCAGGGACTCAGCAAGTAACACTATGCATGATATACACGTACAAGTCCTAGTGGTTTCTACACGCACATTACAATTTGCAACACATAGCATGCTAGTCCATTTAAGTTTTCAACCTATCATGAAGGTTCTACAATTTTATACATAACGCATGCTTTCAGATTTCAAAAATAACATTCACCTATCACATGGTCTCTATTCAATTCACTCATGAGACTTTAATCAAACGTGAGAGCTATTGACATGAACAATTTACATACATGAACGGGGAACATAATTAGCATGGATTCCACATGTTCTTAAGTACATACATAACTTTTTATCATGCTTTAGGTTGCTGGTTTCACATGGTCCAATGACTATAACCTACACATGAAAGCTACAACGTTGCTTAAACATAACACATGAACAATCCATCATGCCATTTTGCTCACATACTCATTTGTTGTTCCTAACATGGATTCTAAACACTTTTGCACACATAAACATGAGAATAATAACATGCATTTTCTGAATTCACTTGGTTTCAGATTTAGTTTCACATGGTTTCTATAACATTTACATATCTAAGATTTCACATTTTTCTTTACACTAGTTTCCTCTTTCACATGGTTCACTTTACACATACACATTCACATATCACTTACACATTTACACATGGTCACATACACTTTACACATTTCACTTTACACATATTTTAGGTGCCGTGACACATAGTCCAAACCACCAAAGAAGGACACAAACACATCACATCACATAGACGCCATCTAGGCAATACAATGGCGACTCTTGGACTGCGCAGACCGGGAGAACAAGTCTCCACCCTAACCAGTGGTACTTGTCCACCTCCAGGATTTCCCCCTAATGCCCTTAGGGTCACTTAACACAATGAACTTTCTCAGGGGGACTTTTCCCTGATACGGCTCCACTGCCTTCTCGGAAGCAGTATCACATTGGCACAGTTTACACTTTTACACATTTACCGTTTTACACATGGTTTTACACTTGACACTCTTCATCACATTCACACTTTCTTACTCACATGAACACCTCTGTTTTTCCTAACATGGTACTACAGAGTTTTCAAGGTTCACACACAGTAAACACATTAATCATGCTGGTTTAAACAAAATCTAATCACATTTCGATCATATGTACGAATTATCACATTTCACATGAAAGCACATAACTTTTTATTTACTGTTCCAATTGACCTGAAATTTTAACCACATGCTGTTTTCGGGTTCCAAATCATACCCTCAATTTTTCAGATTTTTCTGAGCTAAATAGGATTTACAGAAAATCAAACACCTAATTAGCATATTATTCACAACTTAAGCTAACATGGGTCTAACACATTTGAAATTCATCCACTTACTGTTTTGCACAGAGAACACTAATGCATGATTTCAGAATACAACATCATCCTAATTCATACATCTATAAATCCTTACCACAACCATTTTTTTTCATGCTTTCATTTTACCGAACCGAACTTACTAGCAATTCCACAAGTATGCATGAATTACCAAAAATTCAGAACATACATACATGTCCCACAATTCTTCATGAATAGACTGAAAACAAGACATTTAACTAATCCTAATCATGGAACTTAATTTGCAAAAGTTATCTACAAGTTATGCTCACAATTTTACAAGATGTCATTACCCCACATTCACCATCACATCACATTCATCCACAACCACAATGCACAATATACATAGAGTATAAGGGTACAATATATCCTCATCGCATAAAACACCGAAATTAATATACAAGAGGGACAGAACAGCTCACTGTTCTGTTCAGAAGAACTAGACGGCGGTCTCTGGCCGCTGACTCAGAGTCAGCGGCATGGTCGATGGACGCCAAGGATGAACTGGGCGTCCAGGGACCTTGCCGTCTACTCAGGTCTGTGCAGAAACACAGACCCGAGCTCTAAATCTTGGGTGAATTGGAGGGTCTAGGACTCGAGGAAAATTCCATAAAAATGTCAAAACCACCTAGACTCATACGGGGACACCATAGATAGGTCACTTGCCTCTCTAAAATTCCTCCAAGAGATTTATGGCTCGAAGAAGACCTCCTTGGGCAGTTCCAAGAAGTTGCAGAAGTGCCTCCAAGATCGCCTTCCTCCGGCTCCTGGGTGATCTCCACGCCGAGGGGATGATGGGAAGCCTTCCCCTTTGCTTCAGCTTCCTCCTTGATGCAGAAGATCTCCAATCCAGCTCTCAAGGATCGGATTTGAGGGTTCTAAAATGGGGTTTTCTCACAGAATGCTCTAGGGTTTTTCTCTCTTCTTCTCTCCTCTTGCAAGGGTGAATGAGAAGTGGGGAGAGGCCAACTCGGTTCAGGTGTAGGAGAGCCCCTCACCCACTCACCATGCCGATTAGACAGCCTCAGAGCCGTTGGGGGACATCCCCCCAATGGTTGCCATGCCTTGCTTCAGAAGTTTGCAGCTCTGCTGCGCATGCAGGCCAGAGAAGTCGACGTCCAGATCGCTGGACGCCGGAATTAGGGTTGGCGTCCAGGGCTGGACGCTAACACCACCTCAACGGCCTGGGGATTGACGCCAATAGGGCCTTCGGCCAGAACCCTAATTTATGCAGAAACCATGCATACCAAGCTTCTATACATGCAATATGTACGTGGTATTATATTCATACTATCACCATGTAATACATACATTATTTACGTTTAATATAAACACATGTACACGTAATTATACTATTTTAATATCTACGTAAATACGTACATACATACTCAACACAATATACACACATAAATACGAAAAATACGACGAAAATTCGAGGGTCTTACACCCTCTCCCCTTAAAGAAACTTCGTCCTCGAAGTTAGAACGACACTACTCAAACAAAAGGGGATACTTCTTCTTCATCGCATCCTCAAGCTCCCACGTAGCCTCCTCACGTGAGAAGTTCCGCCATAGAACTTTCACCGACGCGATACTCTTGTTCCGGAGATGCTGAACCTTCCGGTCAAGAATGGCTACTGGTTGCTCGACATACGAAAGATCTGGCTGGATCTCCACTGGCTCATGACTAATCACATGAGACGGATCTCGGACATACTTCCTGAGCATAGATACGTGGAATACCGGGTGAACGCTAGCCAAAGCTGGGGTAAAGCTAGCTCGTACGCCACGTTGCCCAAACGTCTGAGAATCTCATATGGGCCAATGAACCTAGGGCTTAGCTTGCTATGCCTGCCAAATCTGACAACTCCACGAGTAGGCGATATCTTCAAGAAGACATGATCGCCAACCTCGAACTCCAAATCCTTTCTCCTGTTGTCGGCATAACTCTTCTGCCTATCCTGTGCCGCAACAAGCCTTTTCCTGATAAGCTGAATCTTATCCGAAGTTTCCTGAACCAACTCCGGTCCGATCAACTGCCTATCACCAGTCCCTCCCACATAAAGGAGATCTGCAGGGCCTACCATACAACGCCTCGAATGGAGCCATTCCAATACTAGCATGAAAGCTGTTGTTGTATGCGAACTCCACAAGAGGTAAATGACGCTCCCAATCATCCTTCCAATCCAGAACACACTCTCTCCATATCCTCGAGCGTCTGGATAGTCCTCTCGGACTGTCCATCGGTCTGGGGATGAAACGCCGAACTGAGCTTAAGCTCCGAACCTAACGCATCCTGAAGACCCTTCCACAATCTCGAAGTAAATCTCGGATCTCGATCCGAAATGATCGACTTCGGCACACCATGCAATCTAACGATACCGCTAACATACAATCTAGCTAAGCTCTCTACTGACTGCTTCTTCTTCATAGGCAAGAAATGAGCAGTCTTCGAGAATCTATCTACAACTACCCAATCGAGTCATTGCCCCTTCTAGATCGAGGCAAACCCGATACGAAATCCATAGTGACAGCTTCCCACTTCCATACGGGGATATCCATCCTCTGCATAAGGCCGGATGGTCGCTGCCGCTCGGCTTTCACCTGCTGACATACTAGACATCTAGACACATAATCCGCAACATCCTTCTTCATGCCGGACCACCAAAATGATCTCTTCAGGTCTTGATACATCTTAGTGTTACCCGGATGAATAGAAAATCGCGATCTATGAGCCTCCGCTAACACATGCTCACGGACATCTACTACATCGGGGACACAAACACGGTGCTGAAATCTAATCACACCGTCCTCATCACGAGCAATGCCCGCCTTACCCACTAACTCTAACAATCTAGGATCGGCTTTCTGCTGCTCAATCACCTCATCCAAGACTGAGGATCTAAGGGATAGCTGAGCTACAAAAGCCTGACACAACGATGGCTCTAACTCGGTCATAGAGCACGCTGCATCCTCCAACATCTTCCAATCCTGCTGGAGCGAAGACCTCTTCCTACTAAGAGCATCCGCTACGACGTTCGCCTTTCCAGGATGATACTGAAGGTCGAAGTCATAGTCCTTCAAGAACTCAATCCATCTTCTCTGCCTCAGGTTTAATTCCTTTTGGGAGAAAAGATACCTCAAGCTCTTGTGGTCGGTAAACACCTCAAATCTGACACCATAAAGATAGTGCCTCCAGATCTTTAGTGCATGAACCACAGCTGCTAGCTCCAAATCATGAGTCGGATAGTTCCTCTCATGCTCCTTCAACTGACGAGAAGCATAAGCTACTACCCTCTCTTGCTGCATGAGCACACAGCCTAAACCAATCTGAGATGCATCCGTATAAATGGCAAAGCCTTCTAGACCACTGGGCAATACCAATACCGGAGCAGAAGTAAGCTTAGCCTTCAATAGCTGAAAGCTGCGCTCACATGCCTCAGACCATACAACTTCTCACCCTTTCTGGTCAGCTTTGTCATAGGGGCGGCGATGGATGAGAAACCCTCAATGAATCGCCGATAGTAACCAGCTAACCCAAGGAAACTACGAATCTCCGAAGGGTCTTGGGAACATCCCAATCCATAACTGCCTGGATCTTTGCTGGATCAACAGCTACACCAGCGCCGGAGATAACATGCCCGAGAAAGTGAACCTCGCGCAACCAGAACTCGCACTTGCTGTACTTTGCATACAGTTGTGCTCACGGAGAACCTCTAAGACTAACCTCAAATGCTGACGATGTGTGGCCTCATCCGGAGAATAGACCAACACGTCATCAATAAACACAACAACAAAACTATCTAATACGGACTAAACACCCGGTTCATGAGATCCATGAACGCTGCAGGGGCGTTGGTCAATCCGAAAGGAAGAACCAAAAACTCATAATGTCCATAACGGTTTCTAAATGCCGTCTTGGACACATCCTCACTCCTAATCTTCAACTGATGATAACCAGATCGCAAGTCAATCTTGGAAAAGACTGATGCCTCTCGCAACTGGTCAAACAGATCATCAATCCGAGGTAAGGGATACCTGTTCTTCACAGTCACCTGGTTTAGCTTCTATAATCAATGCACAACCGAAGTGACCCGTCTTTCTTCTTGACGAATATACAGGTGCGCCCCAAGGGGAAACGCTGGGGCGAATAAATCCCTTATCGAGCAATTCTTGCAATTGCTTCCTCAACTCGGCTAATTCTGCAGGGGCCATCCGATATGGGGCCTTCGAGATAGGAGAGGTGCTTGGAAGCATCTCTATAGTGAACTCTATCTCCCTATCCGGTGGCAATCCAGACAAGTCATCGGGAAAGACATCTGGAAAGTCCTGCACCACATCGATCTCTGCAAGAGTCAGTGACGAACCAGCATCGGGTACTAGCATAACGCTGGCAAGAAATGCGTCACAACCCTTGTTCACCATGCGCATCGCCTTCATGGCAGAGATGACTAACTTTCCCGCTAAGTTCTTTGGCAAGGGATGAGAGAACTCGTCCTCACCAGGAATGCGGAAAACAATCTTCTTCCTACGACAATCCACTAACGCATAGTGCTCCTCTAGCCAATCCAGACCAAGATACAATCATAATCCTTCATCTTTAGCAAGAAGAAACACCCATCTAGGAACTATCCTCAATGCACACAGGTAACGACGGAATGCACTTCCTAGTCGATACCGTACCCGCAGGGGTGTGCACAGACAAAGGGACCTCTAACTCCTCAGACTCTATGCCTGACTCTAGGGCTAACTGCCTAGCGAACCGCTCGGAAATGAACGAGTGAGTAGCACCCGTATCAAACAAAACCGAGCGTGCACACCGAAAAGTAAAACTGTACCTTCGGTGACATGCTCCGCCTGCTCGGCGTCCTCACGAGCTAACGCAAACACTCGAGCTGGGGCTCGAGGCCTTCCTGGTCGTCCTGTAGCTGGCGCGGCTGCCGCTACTGCTGGTACTGGCGCTCCTCGCTGAGCTTCCTGCTGAAGCTCGGGCAATCCTTGATCTTGTCGCTGCTCCCACACTTTAGGCATCTACCCGCTACTAACCAACACTCCGAACCTCCATGGGTCTTCCCACAATGGGGACACTCCTTCTTCGCACCGGGGGAACGTACAGAGGGTACCTGATAGTTGCTGACTGCCACTTGTTTCTGCGGTGTCTGGTACACCGTTTTCCTCTTATCTTGCCGCTGGAAAGTCGCTGCCGGCCTCTTCTGCGAAGCCTTCTTCTCCTCTAGATACTGCTCCATTTCTCCCTCCTGTCTGCAGGCTGCGCTGAGGGCCTCGTCTAGCGTGCGGTGGTCGAACGCCACGAGCCTCGTCCTCAGTGATGGTTTGAGACCCATCACGAACTTCTTGGTCTTCCTGCGCTCATCCTCTACTATGTGCGGTGCATATTTAGAGAGTTCAGAAAACCTTGCCTCGTATTCCAGGACGGTCATCGATCCTTGCGTCAGGGAAAGGAATTCTTGCTCCATCTTGTCCTGGATGTGCTCTGGGACGAACTTGGCTCGAAAGAGCCTCACGAACGCGTCCACGCCACATCTACTGCTCCGTCCTCGAAGCGCGTACGCAGTAGGGAGGACCACCATACATCAGCTCTCTCCTGCACACACCTTCATAAGCTCTAACTAACAAATAACAACCAACATTCAAGCATAAACTAAAGCATACCTGTAGCATGTAGGTGGCTAAGGTCACCTTGTCCTCGTCAGGACACCTGATAGCTCGGAAGATTTTTCTCGATCTCCCTCATCCAGCTTTCTGCCAAAAGCGGATCACTCTCCCCTTAAAAGAGGGTGGGGTCATCCTCTTGAATCGCTCCATGATGGAAGGTCCACCATGGTCCTGAGCTGGGGCCTGAGCCTGCTACATTAAACACAAGCAATATACAATAAACACAATATCATACAATTCAAATAGCAGACTACTTAGTTGTTTTATATTTTACCTGGGCCTCCAACTGGGCCTGGAGTGCTGCCTGAGTGTGTGCCTGGGTCTGCATGGCTTGCACCAGACCTTGCATGAACACTCCATAATCCACTGGCGGTGGTGGGGAAGCACAGGACCCTGTGGGGCCGGGGCCTGCTGCTCCCCCGCTCCTCACGCCTCTGCTCGTCGTCGCGAGCTGGCGCACCTCCACGTCGTCCACGGGAAGCCATGGCTGTCATAAAATTTCAGCCACCATTAGAGCTAGGTTACTAAGTTTTCTAACCATTTCTTATCTATTTTTCACTTCTTATTATGTTTTCTACACATGTGGACATACTTAGCATGCAATGGGGATGATGACTTAGTTATATTCATGTGTAATCTCAACCGGTCGCTCTGATACCAATCTCTGTGACGGCCCTCATTATACCGGTACGGTTATACCAACCCACGTCGGTATAGCGAGTGCTGCCAGCCACAGTGGGACATTTACCCAACGATACAAACAGCTGAGATACACGCGAATATATATAACAGAGTAGCGGAAGTAAAAGAGAACTATCTCCATTCATCATCATCCACATTAAACATACATGCAGTTTACAATTTGCAAAAAGGAACTAAAATTCACATGATTAATTTGCTGAAATAGAATACAAAATGTCCACATTACATTCTTTTAATGATAATTCTAATACAATGTTCAAGTACATACTAAGAAGTACACAATCACAAGATCTCAAAACTGGCTAGTCTCCACGCTCGGAGTCCGTCTCTGCTGCCTCCTCCGAGGGTACTGTGTCACCAACTATACCTGTACGCCGAAGCAAGGAGTGAGTCCAGGGACTCAGCAAGTAACACTATGCATGATATACACGTACAAGTCCTAGTGGTTTCTACACGCACATTACAATTTGCAACACATAGCATGCTAGTCCATTTAAGTTTTCAACCTATCATGAAGGTTCTACAATTTTATACATAACGCATGCTTTCAGATTTCAAAAATAACATTCACCTATCACATGGTCTCTATTCAATTCACTCATGAGACTTTAATCAAACGTGAGAGCTATTGACATGAACAATTTACATACATGAACGGGGAACATAATTAGCATGGATTCCACATGTTCTTAAGTACATACATAACTTTTTATCATGCTTTAGGTTGCTGGTTTCACATGGTCCAATGACTATAAACCTACACATGAAAGCTACAACGTTGCTTAAACATAACACATGAACAATCCATCATGCCATTTTGCTCACATACTCATTTGTTGTTCCTAACATGGATTCTAAACACTTTTGCACACATAAACATGAGAATAATAACATGCATTTTCTGAATTCACTTGGTTTCAGATTTAGTTTCACATGGTTTCTATAACACATTTACATATCTAAGATTTCACATTTTTCTTTACACTAGTTTCCTCTTTCACATGGTTCACTTTACACATACACATTCACATATCACTTACACATTTACACATGGTCACATACACTTTACACATTTCACTTTACACATATTTTAGTGCCGTGACACATAGTCCAAACCACCAAAGAAGGACACAAACACATCACATCACATAGACGCCATCTAGGCAATACAATGGCGACTCTTGGACTGCGCAGACCGGGAGAACAAGTCTCCACCCTAACCAGTGGTACTTGTCCACCTCCAGGATTTCCCCCTAATGCCCTTAGGGTCACTTAACACAATGAACTTTCTCAGGGGGACTTTTCCCTGATACGGCTCCACTGCCTTCTCGGAAGCAGTATCACATTGGCACAGTTTACACTTTTACACATTTACCGTTTTACACATGGTTTTACACTTGACACTCTTCATCACATTCACACTTTCTTACTCACATGAACACCTCTGTTTTTCCTAACATGGTACTACAGAGTTTTCAAGGTTCAACACACAGTAAACACACCAATCATGCTGGGTTTAAACAAATCAAATCACATTTCGATCATATGTACGAATTATCACATTTCACATGAAAGCACATAACTTTTTATTTACTGTTCCAATTGACCTGAAATTTTAACCACATGCTGTTTTCGGGTTCCAAATCATACCCTCAATTTTTCAGATTTTTCTGAGCTAAATAGGATTTACAGAAAATCAAACACCTAATTAGCATATTATTCACAACTTAAGCTAACATGGGTCTAACACATTTGAAATTTATCCACTTACTGTTTTGCACAGAGAACACTAATGCATGATTTCAGAATACAACATCATCCTAATTCATACATCTATAAATCCGTTACCAAAACCATTTTTTCATGCTTTCATTTTACCGAACCGAACTTACTAGCAATTCCACAAGTATGCATGAATTACCAAAAATTCAGAACATACATACATGTCCCACAATTCTTCATGAATAGACTGAAAACAAGACATTCAACTAATCCTAATCATGGAACATTGATTTGCAAAATTATCTACAAGTTATGCTCACAATTTTACAAGATGTCATTACCCCACATTCACCATCACATCACATTCATCCACAACCACAATGCACAATATACATAGTATAAGTGTACAATATATCCTCATCGCATAAAACATACCGAAATTAATATACAAGAGGGACAGAACAGCTCACTGTTCTGTTCAGAAGAACTAGACGGCGGTCTCTGGCCGCTGACTCAGAGTCAGCGGCATGGTCGATGGACGCCAAGATGAACTGGGCGTCCAGGGACCTTGCCGTCTACTCAGGTCTGTGCAGAAACACAGACCCGAGCTCTAAATCTTGGGTGAATTGGAGGGTCTAGGACTCGAGGAAAATTCCATAAAAATGTCAAAACCACCTAGACTCATACGGGGACACCATAGATAGGTCACTTGCCTCTCTAAAATTCCTCCAAGAGATTTATGGCTCGAAGAAGACCTCCTTGGGCAGTTCCAAGAAGTTGCAGAAGTGCCTCCAAGATCGCCTTCCTCCGGGCTCCTGGGTGATCTCCACGCCGAGGGGATGATGGGGAGCCTTCCCCTTTGCTTCAGCTTCCTCCTTGATGCAGAAGATCTCCAATCCAGCTCTCAAGGGATCGGATTTGAGGGTTCTAAAATGGGGTTTTCTCACAGAATGCTCTAGGGTTTTCTCTCTTCTTCTCTCCTCTTGCAAGGGTGAAATGAGAAGTGGGGAGAGGCCAACTCGGGTTCAGGTGTAGGAGAGCCCCTCACCCACTCACCATGCCGATTAGACAGCCTCAGAGCCGTTGGGGGACATCCCCCCAATGGTTGCCATGCCTTGCTTCAGAAGTTTGCAGCTCTGCTGCGCATGCAGGCCAGAGAGTCGACGTCCAGATCGCTGGACGCCGGAATTAGGGTGGCGTCCAGGGCTGGACGCTAACACCACCTCAACGGCTGGGGATTGACGCCAATAGGGCCTTCGGCCAGAACCCTAATTTATGCAGAAACCATGCATACCAAGCTTCTATACATGCAATATGTACATGGTATTATATTCATACTATCACCATGCAATACATACATTATTTACGTTTAATATAAACACATGTACACGTAATTATACTATTTTAATATCTACGTAAATACGTACATACATACTCAACACAATATACACACATAAATACGAAAAATACGACGGAAATTCGAGGGTCTTACACAAAGTGTCATCGAGCTGAATGAAGGCATCAGTAGAATATCACATTAACTTCTGCATATCGAGGCTGACTAATTAACATCGATTTCTTAACGATCACATCGAATTTGCTAAGTAGAATTACCAGTCAAAGCTCAACATCAATGGTCATCATATCGATTGTTGATCACTCACTCGCTCTGACTTCACATTGATGGTCAATATTTCATTAGGAATCATTGCCTTTATCTTTATATCATTTTGGAAAAGCGATTAGTTCACTGAAGAACATGTGCCATCTAATGTCTTGTGGGAGACGAAACCACTAGGTACAAGGTTTGGGCATCTGGCCATAAAATAGTCATTTGTCTCATTTGGAGGAGACATTCATGTATAGGAATATAAGGCAAAAAGGGGAATAGTTGAGCAGCCTCCAGCAGGAGAAGAAAAAGTACCCGAGCAGCATGAAGAGAAAGAAGAAGAAAGAGATGAGTAGAGCCAATCGAAGAAGATGGAGCAAGGATGCTACATGAAGAAAGCACTGCGAAGAGCAACAACTGTAAAATAGCACAACTACAGTAGCACATCAAGGAAAAATCTGTGGATTGAGATTGTGCTTATCATATCCCATTAGAATTGCTAGAAATTTCTTCCTTCCCTCTTGTACTTTCTTTTCTACAACTTAGTTGTGATGCGATAGTGCAGGATTTCTGTGCATCAGCGAGTGTGTGTGTTAAGCATCTTGCTCAAGTGTGTGTGTTTGGTCGTCATGCTCAAGTGTGTGTGTGGGAGTTGTCGTGCTCAAGTGCTGTGTTGGAGCTGTCGTGCTCTAGTAGTATGTTTCCTCCATCGTGAGAAGGTGGACGTAGTAGTCACTAGATGTGATCTCCGAACCACCTAAAAATCTTTTGCAGTGGTTTGATTTTGTCTTCGCGAATAGATGCATGCATAGGGTTTCGATTACACACTATTTCTTATTTGATCACACATTGTCTAACAAAATGACTCACACATTTTAATTACACACATAGTGCATCAAATTTGTGGCCTTTCAATTAGATAGAACTCTTAATTTCGAAGTAATTTTTTAATTACTTAAGTTTCAGTTGGAAATCTATTCAATACCCCTTCTAGATTTTGCTATCACTGCATATTTGATCCTACAAGATGGAATTTACTATGCGTTTGTACAAATTGTTGAAAAATTTGACAGCAACTCCCCACAGTTCTCCGATATACCAAAAATATTTATTGATTAAGAATTTTTCCTAACACTTTTTTCTAAGTAGTTAGAAAATATTTGAAATCAATAAAGGGATACTAGAGAGTAGTGAGAAGATGCAACCAAAATTTAACAAACTGTACAAACACATATAGTAAATGACCACCTCAATGCGATCAAACATTCACAGAGTGTCCAAAATAGGACAATTCAAGACTCTAAGTTAGATATACACATTCTCATCATTGAAAATGAGACTCATACACATCAATCCCAAAGTCTTGAATGGGAAGGTCATTGGCATGGGCTTAACACACTATCGTGAGGTGAGTGTAGTGATAGGTGCATCCATGAACCTCAGATCACAAAGAACAACCTAAGAAATAAAATAATTCATATTAAAAAGTATATTAACATTGACATGCATGCATACATTGAATAAAACCACATAATTTAAAGAACATTTAAATAAACTATTTCCAACAATAAAATCAATTTTATATCAGAGTATAAAGGACAAGAGTAATAAAATGATGAGAATTGTATTGTGTTCCTTGGGGTGGCTCTTATGAGGGGACAGCAGGTGGGGGGGAGGCGGTGGTAGGGGAGCTCGTAATAGCCTGTGGCACACAGAGTGCACTTTACAACTCACTATTTCTTTTTCCTTTTGGTGCATTTTACATAGTTATCACACATTCTTTTTTTAAAAGATAATTATCTCCATCCTTTGTAATCATAATGTAAAATGTCCCCTTTTTTAAGTCCTAGATAGATATAAAAAGGACAAGTATTATGTAGAGTTTACAGACCCCACACCTGCCTATAGAGCCCACACCTTGGTGACTGCGTGCACAAGTAAGCGGGCATGTCCCTTTTTATATTGTAAGTGTGGAGAAATATTTATTATCTTTTCTTAATACACTTCTATAATTCTATGAGTTTACGGGTAAAAATGTGTTCGAACTTCCCACCTGATTGGTCGAATGATCGGATCCCACACATCAACAAAATATAAGACCCATCGTCAAACCAATTAGATGAGGTGCCAAACAATACTTTCTATCCCTTTTATGAGTAGTATTTCTCTGCTTCTATTGCACTTTGAGTGTCTTTCATTGATCAATGTGTTTCTACACTCAGTGCTCATTTAATGAAACAGTTAAATGTACACTAAAAAAATATAACTGAAAATACCATAAATATTTCTCAACAACGTGATTTCAACTGAAGACAAAAATACTGTTAACTTGGATACCTATATCCGTAGGAATTTCGTTTCTAATACTGCCTTTTCTTGTTATATATGTGTATGCTATAAATATATATATTTGGGAGGGGAGTAGTGTTGGGGGGACTATGCGGGGTGTGGGGGTGTGGGGATGAGGGGTGGGGGAGGGGCACTGCAGAGAGGAGCATTGGAACGGGGAGGGATCGTTGGGCCAGGATGGGGAGCTTGGAGGGGAGGGGGTTGCCGGCCAGGAGGTGATGCGATGGAGGGTGTGGGTCACCGAGAGGGAGGGGGCCGGGAGTGGGAGGGGGTGGGCGGAGGGCGAGTGGGGGCACTATGGAGAGGGGGTGGGGGTGCGATGGGGGCGTTTGAGATGAGGGTGCAGGGGCACTATGGAGAGGGAGTAGTGGAGGGAGTGCAGCGGCAAGGTGGTGGTGGGGGGTGCACAGCTGGTGGTGGGGTGGGGGGGGGGGTTTTTTGCACAGGAGGGGGGGATGGCATTGGTGGTGGGGAGCAGGAGCGGGTGCACAACTGGCTGTGTGGAGGTGGGTTGGTGGCATAGGAAGGAGGGGAGGGAAGCGATGGTGGGGCACAGGAAGGGGAGGGGCAGCGGAGAAGGCCGGTAGGAGGGTGGCGACAGGGGGGCGTAGGGGAAGGGATACTTGAGATCGGCGAAGGCGCGCAGGTCGCGACGGCGGCGATGTAGGGCGTGACTGTGCTGGGGGCGCGGAGGAGGAGGCAGCATCGATCGATCACCCAAGCGGAGAGAGAGAGAGAGAGGAGAGAGAGAGAGAGAGAGAGAGAGAGAGGTTTCGAAAGGAGGGTGACAGGGAAAATGGGGTTCGCATGACAAAAATTCTGATTGAAGAAGTTCCATTGGAACATTTGTCAGCATTTCCGACAGATTCTTCTAACGAAGGGAAACCCGTCAACATTGTCGACAACATTCGGACGGATTAACCGATCGAAAATTCCGATGGATATTTGCGATAGAATTTTCGACGACATTTCGTATGGAATATTTCTGTTGGAAATATTTGTCGTTAATGCCGCTTTTCCTTGTAATGTTTATTCTCTTAAAACAATTCATATCAAGTCTGAGTGGTCCTATTGGGGTTAGGAGTGAAGATCTTGCACTAGGTAGTGTGAGGATTGTGAGATCTTGAAGCTGTGAATCAGTGGAGAAGCTGTGAATCAGTGGTGTACAAGCTGTGAGTCAGTGAGTGCTTAAAGCTTTGAATCAGTGTATGTGTGAGAGTCTCACACATTTGATTAGCTCGAGTGAAGCCTCACTAGGTTGTAGTGAGGGGTGGATGTAGGTCTCCGCCTAAGAGTTGAACCACCTTAAAATCATTGTGTCATTTGTGGCTTGTTGTGTTTCCGTTCATCTATGCCCTCGATGATTTACAAGCTCTATCTCTAAAAGTTTTTAAGCTATAAATCTATTCACCCCCCCCCCCCCTCTAGATGTAGTCACTCAACCAACACCTGTGTCCGAGCCTAGTTCTCCAATCTATTGATTTAATCACCAGGAGAATTTGAGTGAAAGGGATTCAAGAGGATATATGGCTGAAGGTCATTCTATCAATATAGCTCCCTATTTTGATGGAACTAACTATGCTTATTGGAAAAATCGCATGCAGGTGTTCCTAAGAGCTCAAAATCACGAAATCTAGAAAGTTGTTAACAAAAGACCATGCGAACTTCTAGAAGATGAGGACAAGTGGACAGATGAGTAGATCAAAAAATCCAATATCAACTGGAACGCATGAACATAATGCAGTGTTCACTTCATCCAACTGAGTTTTCAAGGATCCCTCATGTTCCACGGCCAAAGAGATGTGGACACACCTTGAGGTAATGTACGAAGGCACAACAAAGGTAAATGAAACCAAGCTGACATGCTCATTCTGAATATGAAGCTTTTAAAATGAAATCTGATGAAACAATTTCTGAGATATATGCTAGACTAATTGTTTTCACAAACGGTCTTAAAAGCTTGGGTAAAACCTATACAAATTATGAGCTTCTGAGGAAAATACTTAAGTCCTTGACACCTATATGGCACACTAAGGAAACTATTGTAAGACATCCTTTCCATGGTAAGATACTTCTTGGAGGGGCATACATACATGCACATATCCTTCATCAAATACTACTCAATTCCATAGAAGATTCTTCAAAAGTACCAAGATTTACATGTTTCTTATAAATGAGATTACAACTTCAAAAATCAAAATTATACTATCTGCTCAAGATCATTTAGTTCTTCTTTGAGGATTCTTTTCCTTTCATTTGCGGGTAATCACAGATCATGTGATCCACACTTCCAAAATGCAATCTAGCTCCAATCTTCCTCCAACACTCTTCAATCTTGTGTCCCATCCATCCACAATGGCGGCAATTGTTTACCCTTCTTCTTAGGCATCTTCTTTTGGGGTCTATTGCTATTGTTGGTCTGCTTCTTTCTAGCTATGGGCTTGAAGTCCATCTTTGTCGATCCCAACTCATTCTCCAGTAGTTGGGAAGCCCATCGTAATGCCTTGGTTATCTTTTGAACTGACCTCAGTCCATCCATAAGTATTGTGGATTGCTCCTCAGTTGCCATTTGTCTATGTTCCTTGAAAATAATTTACCAAGATTGTTAGTTTCTCTTTTTTTGCTTCTTGCTTCTAGCTTACAAATCTTACAAACATTCATCGAGGGACATTATATGTCTAGTCTATGGCCTCTATCAAATCTCACCATTGCCTTGGACATCCCTCTTATAACTAGGATAACCTATAACCTTTGGGTATCTAGGCCAAGTGTAGTGCCCTAGTTTTTGCTGGATTGAATGATGCAATTGTGTATGTGTTTTCTGCATTTAATAGTATGAACTTGACATTAATATCTACTGACATTGACTACAGTTAGAAGCATGATCGATTATCGTCTACTGTCTGTTAACGACAGGGGATTGTGCCGTTTATTATATTCTTGCCTATTTTGTTTTTGGGCGAATAAATCGACGACATGATCGATGGACGCCTACTTCAGGGTCGACGACAACATAGGTTGTGGTTAACCTGGCTTGCCAGTTTTTGTTGTTACCGTTCCGGGGAGAAGAGATCGGCCATTTCCAAAGCAATTAATGGGAAGATCTGTGCGTTTCTGGTTCAAGGGCTAGGATTGAGGCTTAGATGATCCGTAGGAATCCTTATAAGACCCAGATTTGGCCATTAGGAAAGAGTTTTATCACTGGTTTTTGGGTGAGCAAAGAGGGCCGAAGGGAGGGTTGCAGAGCCTTGTTCGTGCGATCCAGAGCAAGGTGGGCCAAGGGAGAACTTCAAGGATCGTGAACAGAAGGATCTCCAAGCGTGGGTGCTATGCTAGAGGCCGGATTGGGCGATTGAAGATGGAGTGAAGGACTACCTTGTTGCCAAGGCAGGCATCTTCAAATCTTTCTTCGTCACTCCAGAAGGAGGGTTAGAGTCAAGTAGCATGGGGGAACAATTTAGGATACTACAAGCTTTAGATTTTCCATTTTTACATATTTTTAAATCCATGAAATAAAACATGGGAAGGGGTTAAAGTTCTGTGATTTCATGTGTGGTTTTTTGCATTTTCTGGTCGGATGAACTAAACGTCCACATCGACCGCCGTTTAACTCATGTAAACATCATGCTTTTGGACACCTACTATATATTAACAGCACTATGTGCCTGTCAACTGATATTAATGACAGGTATGTGGTATTAACCTATGTAAATGGCCACATACTGGCCGTTAAGTTCATCAGTGTTGTTTTCTGCCAAGATTCTGATTTCTATGGATTTTATGTAATCTATGCATGAGTAGGGTCTTCGTTAGACTCTGTCAGGTATGAATTGTTATTGTTACGCAGCAGGAAATAGTGGTAATGATGTATGGATTATGTGTGATATTTTAAAGCATTTTCTTTACTTAATTAAATAGAAATCAAAATAGTTACAAACTGATCCATGTTGTGATGTTTTAATTGGGATTCGTACTACTGTTGGATGGAACTTTAGAACCGTTGTGCTCAGTCTTTACACAGAAAATTGCATGATCCTTCACTGTTGTACTATGCTAATTAGTTCAAATTTTGAGAATTAATCACGAAAACGATATAGAATTCATAAAATTATGAAAATTTACATGTGTTATTCATGATTTGAATTAGAATTTATGTCAAAATTTTTTGAATTTCCTAGCACTGTACACACTGTTATGATTTTCTGAATGGAAAGAATGTGCATAGAAATTAATTAATGGAGAAAGAGCATGAATGATAAACCATAATGAAATCAGTAGGGTAGTGTCATGTTAGGTTATTGTTGTACAGTAGAGTACTAACTTCAGAAGAAAGAAAACATATTATGAAATCTTGTATTATAGTTAACTAGTTATGCATGAATTATGAATTGCAAAAGTATTTTCATAATGGCATGAAAACATGTATATTATATTTCTGAAATAATATGACCAATAAGACATTTCTATTATAGAGATATGTACATGGAACTACACCATGGAATGCCCCTATAGTAATGGTTCAGCTACATGAATTGACTACATGAATCTGTGGACAACCGATTGAAATCTTGGAGGTAGACATGTTCTACTGGTTAGGTGGGAAGGACTTTCTCCGGTATTGCGTAATAACTAAGACTTTATCACTATTTGCCTAGGTTATAAGTGAATGTTTCTCTACATGATCTCTACTAATAGTGGGGCTATGTCTTGGCAACTATTCTTAGATGATAAATGATCTACATGCTACATGTCAAATGAACTACATGCTACATGTTAATTGACTACATGCTATACGATGATTGACTACATGTTACAACATATGAACTACATGTTACATGATATGGATTATATGCTACTTGAAATTGATTACGTGCTACATGACATTGAACACATATTATAAGTCTTGACTATATGCCATGCCACATGAAAATGTTTAAATCTTTGTTTACACTATGAGATATAAACCACATGTTACATGAAATCGTGTTATTCTTCATGCTAAATAACCATGCCATGTAAAGAGTGATTACCAAATGAATTAGAGCATGTTGATAGGAAGAGTTATATGGTATCAAGAATAAGAAAAAAATAGCTATCATGTTTTAAAGTTACTATATGATAAATCTTGAACTGTCTTTCCTTGTTGCTTGCTGGTTAGTAGACTCACACTTGATTAACATTTCAGGAGAGACTGAGGATACTCAGGAGTTAGTACACTTTGACTCAGAGCGTGAGGACGTGGAGGCGTAGTTCTATACTTTGTGTGTGATTGAGAGTGATTATGTATGTGAGAATAAAATTTGTATTTTAAGCATTATGTTATTTGGACTATTGTAATTCTTCTTTTACTCTTTAGACTTGGTATTGGATGCAATGTTGATTGAAAATTATAGTTCCATATTTTGTTGCAACTTGTTGGAATTTAAATTGTCATTTATGTATATCTCAATTTGAACCGATTATTGTTGGATATTTTCCACTGTAATACCTCTTTGAATCAAATGTGAGTTGGAACAACTGTACTGGGTCCAAGAGGGGCGTTACAGAGATTGGTATCAGAGCGTTCCAGGTTGAGTATGTACATGAATGAAATATCAACACCGTGTTCATATCCTTAAGTTTGCATGAGAATTAGTCCAAGACTTATGTAGAATATAGGTTATTATAATAAATGGTTGTTTTGCAGACTATGCTACCCGTGGTCGTAGAGGAGCAGGCTCGGCCAGAGGAAAAGAGTCAACGGGAGGTTCGCAAGCTCCAGCTCAGCAGGCGCCAGATCAAACAGGTGTACCTTTACCACCACCACCACCACTTGTGGACTATGGAGCATTGATGCAAGGACTTGTACACGCAATGCAGACTCAGGCACAGATGACAACATCTTTGCAAGCGCAAGTGCAGGCTCAAGTTGGTACTTAGGAAGAGTTTACCAAGTTTGAAGAATTGAAGAATCCAACTAAGAACTCGACTTGGATGTAGGCGCAGGCACCTACTCACGAGGCAGGCCTTGGAGGTGTCCCATATTGGTGTTAAACACACCAAATCTCCAAGAAGATAGATTTTCATAGAAAATTCCTAAAACTTAGGTTTCAGGTTTCGGCTTTAGTACTCTAGCACATCCCTAGCATTAGGTAAATCTAGATTTATAAGGTGAGGTTGAAATGATAAGGCTGTAGCTTAGAGCCTGTGTAGCTCTGGTAATGCTTCTTTATAAAGAAATGGTCAGGTCTAGCACAAGGCTCCACCCACTCACAGGGTGCCAGCAAGAGACCACACAAGGAACCTAAGTCCTCATGATAGAACTTTTTTTGTCTAGACTGAGATCCCATTTACGATCAAAGGCCAAAGCTTGATGTCATTCCTAACCAACCAAGGTTTAAGGTTGAACCTTGATGTTCTCTTACCTAGATCCTAGAATTGAAGACTGACATTCTAATATCAGTCTCATCTTTCCAAAATCATAAGAGATATTTCTAATGTGATTTCTTACCTATCTTAGGATCAAGTGATAGCTCTTAAATATTTCTTCATCCAATCCAAGATCATGGTTGGCATTCCAATATCTTTCCTATTCAGTCCTAGAATCCAAGAGTTAAAGTTCAGATATTCTTATCTATCTAGCTAGGGATCAAGGCCGAAGGGGCCAACATTCTGAGATCTCTCTAATCCATCCTAAGATCAAGTGCAAAAAGTTTGGCATCTTCTTCAATCCAACTGGGGATGCTTTGACCTTACTTCTAATGCTTCCAGGGATACTATGATATTACCTCTAATGCACCCACATATGCTGGGATGATTTGATAATTTTGTCTTGTTTAACACAGGATCTAGTGGAAGCTCTGATAATGCTCCTCAATCCAATCCAAGATCATGGCTGGTGTTCTAATGTCACCCTTATCAAATTCTAGAATCCAAGGAGCCGAAGCTCTGATACCACCTTTGTCACGCCTCAAAAAATTCAGGTATCAAAATTACAGCGTAAATTTAAAAAAAATCTAAAATAATCTAATCTCATCATCACCCGTAGCAACTTGATTTTTCAATATATATATATATATATATATATATATATATATATATATATAAAATTGGAAAATTAAATAAAGGGAATTAATTAAAACCCATTAAACAAAGAAATGATGGGCTTTGTTAAATAGATCATGTAAAATTTATGGGCCAAAATAGGGATTTTTAAAAGATGAATAATAGGAAATACCCTAAATTCGTATCATAAATATTTCCTAAAAAGAAAAGATCTATTAAATCATTAAATAGCTAATATGTGTTGGAATTGGACTCCTAACCCTACCCAAATTGGCTAGGTGCGAATTTGCAACCCAACCTAACCCAGTTAGGAGGTGGAAAGCTTGGATGGTTGGAAGAAATAAGGAAACTGGGAATTTTAGGAATTAGAGTTGTAGTAGGAATTGGAAACACTAGAGGCTTAAATACACCCCAACCTCTCCATGGCCGACCCTAATGCATTACTGAGGCTTGTTGGACGTGGAGGAGAGGCCAAAGGAAGGGAGAAAATGTGGGGAGAAGGCTTGCTCAAGATGTAACCTTTGTTCTTTGAGTTCAAAGCCCTAGGAGACAAATTGACCTAAAGGTAGGCATTCTCACAAGCTAAAAAATTAATCTCGTTGGTAAGGTGTTCTTGTATCAAGAACAAACACTCTGGTTGCTCTAATTTTCATCGACAATATCTTTTGATCTTTATATTTGAAGTTCTGCTATCTTGTTGACCCCGAACCATCATATTTAATTTAGATCTCCATGTACTCTTGATCTCATGCCACGAATTTTAACTGGACATACTACTCGTTGTCAGGAATCATTTACCCCTAAAATCCCCAATTTTCATTCAGTATACTACTCTAATTTATTATTTTCCCTTCACTGTATACTGCTCTGTGTTCTTCGTGCATGAACTTGTTTAAAACCTGTCAAGATCATGATTATTTTTAAATTCTTATTTACCGTGTAGCAACCTGATATTTTAATAAATAAATAAATCAAAATATTTAAAGAAAAATGAATTAATTAAAACCCATTAAATAAAAGAAGTGATGGGCTTTGTTAAATGGACCATATAAAATTATTGGGTCAAAATAGGGATTCTTAAAAGTTTAATAATAGAATAATACCCAAAATTCGTATATTTAATATTGCCTAAAAAGAAAAAGGGCTATTAAATCATTAAAATAGTGAATATGGGTTGGAATTGGACTCCTAACCCTACCCTAATTAGTTAGCCACGAAATTACAACCCATCCTAACCCAAATAGGAGGTGGAAAGCTTGGAAGGTTGAGAGAAATTAGGAAATCTAAAAATTAAAGGGGAATTAGAGTCATAATAGGAAATGGAAACCAAGGGAGCTTAAATACTCCCCAATCTCTCCATGGCCGGCCCTAATGCGTTACTGAGGGTTGCTGGACGTGGAGAAGAGGCCAAGGAAAGGGAGAACTCGTGGGAAGAAGGATTGCTCAAGCCCCGACCTTTGTTCTTCGAGTTCAAAGCCCTAGAAGACAAAACGACTCAAAGGTAGGCATTCTCACCCGCTAAACTCAATTAAATTCATCTGTAAGTTGTTCCAAACATCAAGAACAAAAACTCTCTTGTTTCTCTATCTTTCATCGAGCCAATCTTTTGTTCTTTATTTTTGAAGTTCTGTAATCACAATGACCCCGAACCATCATGTTTAATTTATATCTCCATGTATACTTGATTTCATGCCCCGAAATTTTAACTGGAGATACTGACCATTGTTAAGCATCGTTTGCCCCCGAAATCCCCAATTTTAATTTAGTATGTTACTCGAATTAAATCTTTTATCTTCACTGTACACTGTTCTATGTTCTTCGTGAATGAACTTGATTAAAACCTATCAAGACCCTGACTATCTTTAAATTCCAATTTATTGTATGTACCCTCACATGTCTAGATCAGTTTGCAAGTGGTTTCGTAATTTTTCATCAACTATGCATCGAGTTCTTAATTTTTGAACGACCCTATGTCAAAACATGGCAATGTGGACCGCAATCCAAGACGTGTCCTTTTCCCGCTCGGACTCAAGCGCAGGACCTGAGAATGCAACGGCCCGATAGGTCGCATTCTCAGGGCTGATCACGACATAGCTACTTGTCGTGTTCTGAACACGACAGGCTCTGGCGTCCTGTTCTGGCGACCTATCCTGACCGACCCATTGCGACCCTAGATTGACCCTGTCGCGTTCTGAACAGACCATGTTGCGATCCTTACAAGGGTATGTCGCGTTCTGCACTTTTGCATGAAAACCATATATTTTTGCTAATCTTGACTTTCTACAGTAACCACATATCATGTTAATGGTCTTAAACACAGTAAATGGAACTTTTAAACTTGGATATGTAAATTTTAAAATAAAAGTCAATTACATGATCTTTCCATATCTATGATTTCCTTGTCACATGAACATACTTTTAACCATCCAATAAGACTTGACTTGGCATGAAATATCTCATAAAATATTTGGTAATTTACTTCAATAATGTATATAAAATTCCCTATTTTTAAATGTACTTGTCTTAGTTTCTCGCGATGTTTTGGGAATACCGTTACCGATGCTCCACTGTTCTAGAATTCCACTGGAACGTCGAGCACTTGTTTCTATATACACTTTCTCTTGACTTGGACAAACTCTCTGTCAGATATTCCTTCTGTCAGACTAGTGAATCCTTGTTCAAGGCCTCCGTAAGACTCCTCTGTCCATGGATTCCCACATGGCCGATGAGCTGGTTGTGCCCTAATACCTATGAAACCCTTTAGGGATCAGTAAGATCAAAACGGCCTTAAAATGCACTCTCTCTCTTAGCTTGAATCACGCCGGACCTTTGGACCTGTGCATAACATGGCAAGTGGAAGGGTAGTGAATTCCACCTGATTGCCAACACCAAACACGCATGTTGTGCAACTATTACTATCGCCCGTTTAATTGTCAATTCATGTGAAATGACCTATATCTCTCATCTATACACTACTCGCTCATCTATTCACGTTCTCTACTATCTCGTCTATTCATCTAGAACTCTCATCTATTTCTTGGTACTCTCTATTGGCCATTGACTGATTGTCTAAAGATAAACAATATAACCAATGCCTGGAAATATATAAAGGGCTCGGTCGGGTTCTGGGAGGAGCGCCCAAAAGTGCTATTTTCCCGGGGGAGTTAATTGACCAGAGTGTTTGGCATTACACTCAAGTGCTCTCTATCTCGAATATCTAAATGACAATCAAAGTGCCATGCTATATGCTCGACTCGTTGTGCTATCTTGAACTATTTTGTGCTATGGCCATCATGCTCTCTGTGCTATACTCGACACGTGCTATATTTGGAAACTTGCGCTATTTCAATCACATGCTATCGTTCTATCTTTTACATTACTTGACTCTCTCGCTCTCTGTCATTAGTTACTCTGCTCTTTAATACATTAATCATTTAAAGCATGCCTGATAATGAGATTTAAGTCCTACTAGGCGTTATCGCTCTCCCTACTTTATTGGTTATGTGTTCTCAGGTGAGACCGAGGAGGATGCCTACACACAAGAGGACGGGAATGACCAAGAGTGAAGTCAAGAGTACCCTAGAGTCTTAGTACTATGTTAGAGTATGAGTTTAGTCGTTGTAATAGACATTAAGGAGTTATTAATGAAATGCATTTGCTTTAGTATTTATTCTTGTCCAATAGTTTGATGTCCATTATACGCTCTATACCCGTTTACTTGCAACTGCCTCACGTTCCGATATTCCTCATCGGGGCGTGATAGTTTTGTGGTATCAGAGCCTAGCTTGTTCTTAAGTATAGGATGATCTAGGTTGACCAACCTCGACTAGAATTAGCTATCCTACCTATGTGAGATGTGGTTAGAACCATGGGTAACTAGTTAAAATAAACCCACACATGCACGAATTAAATTCCACATCAATATCAAAACAACAAGTTACATTTTTAGGAACTTAAGCAACTAAGATGACTGTTGAACATGCTCAGATGAGGGGCATGCAACAAACAATCCAAGAACTCACTCGTGCGCTTCTGCAAGCGGCACAAGGAGTAGGAGGAAACCGCGGGGCAGGCGAGCTGCATCATAATTTCATAAGTTTAAATCCGCCAAAGTTCAGCAATACTACCGTTCTGGATGAGGCCGAGCACTGGCTGAAGGAGACGGAAAGAATATTTTGTGTCATGCAATGTGCAGCTGGGGACAAGCTACTATTAGCAACAATTCAACTGGAAAAGGATGCCCGCTCTTGGTGGGAGTCTATAGAAGCAACCAGGGCGAATGTTCAATTCACCTGGACTGAATTTAAAGAAGCCTTTAACTCCAAGTGCTTCTCAGAGCGTGTCCAAGAGAAGAAGGCTGCAGAGTTCACTGCCCTTAAACAGAGGAGCCTGTCTGTAGCTGACTACAAAGCCCAGTTTTGAAGACTGGCAAGATATGCTGAGCATTTGGTGAACATCGAAAGAATGAAGGCTAAGCGCTTTTCTTCATGGCCTTAAGCCTCAGTACATTACTCAACTGGCCCCTCTCGCCAGACATATGCCAGATGAAGATGGTGAAGAAAGCATAATTGTTAGAAGATGCAACGAATTTCACCTACCGTATCAAGGGGAAATTCGTAAAGAAAGAACTAACACATGGTCTGACATCTGCCAAGCCAACTAACGACAAAAAGAGTCCTTTCAGCTTGACGGAAGGACCCAGCTAGGAAAGGAAACCCAAGGTCTTCATTCCCAACACTCCAGCGAAAAGCAATTGCAAGCACTGTGAAAAGCCTGGTCATAGAGCTGACGAATGCTGGAGGAAAGTCGGCGCTTGTCTACACTGTGGAAGCCGCAAGCACCGTATCCCTGAATGCCCACAATGAAGGAGAATGAGAGGCGCACTAATGTGCCTAAGAAACAAGGGAGACTGCAAGCCCTGGATGGTGAAGAGCCCGCTGAGGAAGGTGGCGTGGTGGTGGAAGGTACACTACAAGTTTTCGCCCTATCAGCATTGTTTTATTTGATACTTGTGCAACTCATTCACTCATATCTCAAAAATTTACTGATACTCTGAATACTAAACCTATATCTATGGGGTGTGAATTCTCTGTCACAACACCATTTGGAGAGAAAGAGAAATTGAACAAATACTTCCCATCTACTGATGTAATGATCGTAGAACATATGTGAGACCCCCAAATTTTAATCATTTTTATTCTATGTATGTGATGTTTACTTGTTCTTCCATATATGGTGTGTATTAAATTCATGCATGTTATAATTATTTAATTACTCATATGCATATGTAAGCATATATATATATATATATATAATATATATATATATATATATATATGTCATTTTCAGTGAGAATAAGTAATTAGCCAATTTTGTGTATATGGTGCTTACTAAAATCCTAAGCTTATTATATTTAAGTAATGTTGTACATACAATATGTAAATATTGCTATACATTTGTAGGCATATATGAGTTAATTTTTATACATGTAATGTGTATAAATGTGTATGTTGAATATAATTATTGATGTGTATATTATACTATTTATTCTTGGATATTGCATGTAATTATGCTTTGTACGCATGTATATATATATATGTTTATCTTGTGCTGGTGATATCTACTTAATTTTGTACACATCAAGTTGTTTATAGCATATATTGTACTTAGTTAGAAACCATGCATTTATACATGAGTAATATGTGCATACGATATGCAATTACTGCTACATACCTTGTAAGTGCAAGTGAGTTATTTTTCGTACATGTATACATATTTAAATGTACATGCATTATCTAACTATCCATGTACATGTTATAGTTACTTAAATCCATGCATGTTGGATGTAATTACGTTGAGTACATTTATGTATGCATATATTTAACATTGTACATATGATATCTACATATTTCAGTCCCCATTAAACTGGTTATGATGCAATTGTGTGTTTGTTTTGATGTCTGGCCGAGATGCACAGTTGGCGGCAGGATCCTGTGCCACTGACTGCCAGGCCAGCGGGGTTGGCATCCAGATCGATGGACGCCAAGTACCCTGTTGGCGTCACCTTATATGGACGCCAAGTTCCCTATGTGCAGGCGGTTTCAGTTTTAGTAACGCTTGCGTTTCTCCCGGGTTCAGTTTAGGAAAGCCATGTGTAACCGTAGGAGACCTACCCTATTGCGTACCCCGAACCCTTGAGCTTATAAAAACTCTCTCTACTGGCCGGATTGGGTCTTTTGTGTTCTTTGGGAAAAACCCTAGAAACCTGTGACATGATCTTGAGAGACTTGGATCTGGCGATTGGGTGCGATTCTTGGTGTTCTTCTTCGACTAGAAGATACTCCATACATAGAGGAAGGCTTCCCCGACCTTGGTGTGTAGACTACATCGACACAGATCAAGCTCGGGAAAAGATTTGGAGGGCTCCTTGGCTTGGCCGAGGGGGGATTCACCGATGAATCTCGATATCTGTAGATTTATTTAGAGGCAAGCATTCTATAGACGTCAACCCTACATATGTCCCCTTAGGTCCTAGCATTTTTCTGGATTTTTCCTCGCATCATGGAACCTCCAAATTCCCCTTTTTATTGTGTTTTGTATGCACTGCCTGTAGACCTAAGGTTGACGGCCACATCCTGTGCCGCCAAGCTCTTGAGTTGGCGGCACCAGACTGTGTCGTTTACTCTTCTGGCGGCACCACTTGGTCACCAAGTTCTTCTGAGTTATAAAAGTGCATTGTTTGATCTTTAAAATGTATTATTTGGACTTCTGGATACGTATGCTTGCTGTAAAAATTATAGGTGGTCAGAGAGTCTTTAGGTCATATCATGAGGACGAGATGAATTTCTATAATATGTTAAATTTATTACAATTCCTGCAATCTGACAATAAGTATAAATTGACCATGATATTTCTTGAATATTTAGACCCAGTGTACGTTAGGGTTTCATAAATTTTCCTTGTAAGTATGATGTCTGATTTCATGTTTTGAAACTGTTAAATATCACCATTTCTAAGAATATGGAATTGATGATGAAATTTGGATAGAAATGCTTGAAATCTGTCCTAATATAAAAAATTAGTTGTACTGATCTGAAAAATCAGAAAATTTAACAATGTGACATGTAAAACAGATGAAGCCTATGATAAAAGTTTCGTACTCTTTTGATAATATTAAGTACCATTATTAGGTTAACAACGAT